>OZ018328.1:6237330-6718767 GCA_963969495.1 Ceratothoa steindachneri
TAGGTATTGCCGGGAATGAGCTCCCCGATGACGGCGCCAAAGAGTACGCAACTTTTCGCTCTTCCTCACACCGATTACATGGCAGGAATATAGGCCTTCCTCCGGGCCGCTTGGCAAAGAAGATGTGAGACGATCGAGTGGAACTTAAAGTTAGGTGCCACCTCGCCGCGACTGTTCCCATGGACCTACCCCCCCAATGCTGCGACGACTTCGGGTTGCTTTCTGTCGTCTCCGAAATGGACCCACTCGCGGGACGCACCGCCATTTGATGGAGCGCTCGCCTGCGCCCTACTGTGAAGACTGCGTTGTCCCCCAGACTGTTAATTACAGTCTTGGTGATATTCGCGCATGTTACTTGTCCCGGTCCCGAGACGAGCGGTGTCGCTACCGCTTGTCTCTTGTGTTCGGGACTGGTTCGTGTACACAGACTTGTGGACTATACGACTTTTTGGAGGAGGCTGGCCTCCTCGACTTTATTTAACTGTCTGTTGTGGGTCGCATGTTCCTGCGCAGGGGGGAGGCGAGCCTACCCCTGACGCCGGAGCGCGCTTTCTTCTTGCTGCCTTTTTGCTTTTTCTTTTTTGTTTATTTTTGTTTTGTTTTTAGCTTGTGATTAGCCTTTCTCTTTCTTTTTATATTTATTTACATATTGTTATTTGTTTTTTCATCTAGCCTATTAGTAGGCTGTTGCGTGAGTACGGCGAGTTTTGCCCTAGTATCCAGTTGCCAGATGGTCTCTGAAAATAAAATTTGTTTCCTCAGAAAGAACTTGTTTTTGAATTGGCCACGGACGCGTTTCGCCGCCCGCTCTTATTAGTAAACAAATGGACAAGCTTGGAAAAGAGGTTTCCCGTCCATTCTGCGAAGCTATCCAACAGGTCATTTGCCTTCACTGCACAAGTTGGCATTTTCTGGGTAGTTGTTCTCCCAGGTACTTAGTTCTACTCTCGCCATGTACCTACCACGACTTTTCACTTCCCATGTCCTCACCGCTTAACCTACTTCTCAATACTTTCTGGCATGGATGCCATCTTTTGTTTTTGTTTCTTCGTTCTAACATGAGCCAATGGCAGGTGACTCTGGGAGACGACGATAGACTGAAAACGATAAACCTACCAACGTAATGCCACCTTTACTTATCCCAGTCACACTATTAAGATTCGTTCTCCTGTTTAATATTTTTATTTTTAGTATAAAAAAAATTCTCGGTTAGAAAGATATGAAGAGGAGGTCCTAGAGAAAGTATTCAAGTTAGGTAAAGCGACAAATGTGGAAGAAATATGCTTAGTCGGGGTGGGGCAAAATATTACTTGACGCTCTCTGGATTGGACTACAACTAAGCAATGCCAGATGGTATGCCTGTCATGCAATTTTGCAACTGATTCGAGATATCAATTGATAATGTGCCACGCTTGTCGACGGACTTCATTTAAGCCCATAATTTGCTCTCTCTGGATGAAATTTGAGCTAGTTAAATAGGAATCTATTGGGGAAACTTGCCTTTAAAACAAACGATCCATTCCGGCGCACAACTAGAGACCGATTCTCTTACTCTTTTGGCTCACAGCAACCTCTACCTGTGATGTTGGTAAATGTTGTTTATAGCTATTCAGGAGCAGCTGACATCTCTGCTTCTTCCGACCGCTGGGCAAATTAAGGGAAAAAGTTTGATCCTACAGACTGTGCGTATACAGGGCGGGGTTACAAGTAATTATAGTTTTTTATTTAGCCATTATTTCATATTTTGCAGTAAAAACAAAATAATCTACCTCCCTCTATGTATAAGAAATATGACGAAAACGAGGACAAAATGTATTAAGAATAACGATTGCCTCGATCTTAATGAAGCTACTGCTATCTCATTGATTATTGCCAACCGGAAACTTGGCACTCTCGTATTGGGGAAGTGCCACGTAATTGTCAGAGAATAGGGATTTTTTTGTCGGTCGCTTAGGGGCTGAAAGAAGGCTAGCCGAGCTTCAGTAAACATTGCGAACGTCGTTTGCGCTTAGCAAGAGTCGGCAAGTTCAGAAATCGAGTGAACCGCATCGCCCATTTCCCGTCTCTTCCAGAACGACCACTACTATTCATCATCTTCGTGAACGACATGGACGGTGACATGGTTGCCAAGATTTCCAAATTTGCCGACGATACCAAGCTTGGTATGAACGCTGCAAAGGATGGAAATACTGCCCGCCTGCAGGAAGATCTTGGGAAGATTGGGGAGTGGTCGGACACGTGGCAAATGCCTTTTAACGTGAACAAATGCAAAGTGATTCATATCCGCCACCGAAACCCCCAATCTCAGTATATCCTTAAGGGCATTGCTCTTGAATCGAGTGACATTGAGAATGACTTGGGTGTAACAATCACTAGCGACCTCAAGTTTTCGAAACAGTGCATCGAGGCAGCGAAGAAAGCCCAAAGGATGTTAGGCTACATAAAGCGCCAGTTTGGATACCGTAACAAGGAGATAGTACTTTGTCTGTACAACTCCCTCGTTTGGCCGCACCTGGAGTATTCCGTACAATTTTGGAGTCCTTCATTTCGAAAGGATATCGCAAGGTTGGAACGCGTACAAGCCAGGGCAACCAAGCTGATCCCCTCTATCCGACATAAAAGTTATGAGGATAGACTAAGGGAATTAGATCTGTTCTCGCTGGAAACCCGTAGACTGCGTGGTCAGCTCATCGAAGTTTTCAAAATACTTAGAGGGTTCGACAATGTTGACTACCGGGATATTTTCACACTGAGTGAGAACAGAACGCGCAATCACGGCTTCAAACTTGAACTGAAGCGTTACAACCCCAATCTGTGGAAACTTTTTCACCTACAGTATCTGCGGTAAGTGGAACGCACTTCCAGTGGAAGTTGTCAACAGTGAATCTGTTGACCAGTTCAAGTCAAGACTAGACAAAGTCTTGAAAAGTGGCCGTTTAGGGACGCAAAACAATTGAGCAGCCATGTGCCCGCTCGATTGCTAGTCCAAAGGTACCCTCCTTGAATGGACCGTAAGGTCTCCTAGGGTACCTTCTTTCCTTGTTGTTGCTCCTTGTTGTTACTTTTGTGTTTTGTCTTTAATTAAAAAGTTTTCGTAAATACCTTTATAACCTAAATATTATCGCTTGCCCTAGACAGTGGCTTGGACCTCTTCAATCTGGTTTTGCCTGTTGTTTTTTTGGGTTCTTATTTGTTTGTTTTTGGTTTGTTTTTAATTTAGCATAGCATTAAGCTATCAGATAACTGCGGCGACTTATGCCCTTGTGGCAGCCGCCAGATGGACACTTATTTTTTGATTAATTATCCCCCCCCCTTTAATCGACGCCCCATTTTCCCTGTCCACCAGTCGCGCCGCCAACAAAACGTATTCTCATCATGGCCGCACTGAATGTTGTCTTGTGTGAATAGCTCCATTAGTTTCCATGTAAACATGGTGGCACCGCTAGTATGGCCGCGCACAAAAACGCCTGATTTGTTGTGGCGAGTCCTGGCGGTTTTGTGCGCGGCCCAAATGAATGTCATGCGAAAATCGTATTATGATTTCGAGTTTTCACAGAACCGACTTCCCTCTTTTAAAAAAATGATTGGTAAGAATTCCATGACCGAATGGAATACTTTCATGTAAGTTTAGAGAAGCCAATGGTAAATACTCGCTCATAGACCCTGAAATCCGCCTCGCAGTCAAAATACTGGTGGGAAGAATTAAAAGATAATAAGCAACAATCTTTTATACAAAATCACTAAAGGACTTTATGTAAATAAAAAAAAAACTCGCCTAAATGTTACAAACAAAATTCCTTTCGCAAAGATTAACAAAGAAAATCCGAAAATTTTATCTTTAGTAATGGCAAATAGCAGAGCGATATTCATTAGGACCATGAAAGACGGTGGAATTTGTTAGCGATTACGCCGGGCAAAAGGCAAAATGGTTCACATATGAGGTTATGCTCACAACTAATTTCCTATTGCTGAATTTGATATTTGTTTCGTTCTATCAGACGAAGTTTTATAAAAAAATCAATAGGTACAAATATTCACTTCCGTCACTTGTGTCGTGCAACAGATATTTAACCCCAAACAGACCAGTTTGTCTCTTATGTGACTGTGCTTACATGACTAATTTCACATTGTTGAGTATGAGGAAGCTAAGTCTCTATAGATACCCACTCTAGCAAGAGCCATATCTAAACCGGGTGGCTAACTCGGCGCAGGCTGAAGCTTAGCCCGGGATGGCGGACTAGAGCGGGTGAGAGCAAAAACTGTTTGAGCTAGGGGTAGGTAGGCAGGTAGGACTACCGACTCGCTAGCTAAGCCGGATCGATAACAGGATATAGAAGCACTCTTTAACTTACTTTACTCTCTTCTTTTTTGTCTTAAACACCGATGAGGAAAACAAGAAGATCGGATAGCAAGAAAATGGACTCCACTAGACGGGTCCCTTTGCGCCTCCAGAAGGGCGCTCAAAAGCCCGACAGGATAAATGCTTTTCGAATAATAGACGGCGATCTCGCAATAGTGCTCGTGAGTACTAGTGGACTACTCTAATTCATTCGTCGCAATTTGTCAGAGCGACGGTGGCATGGATAAGTTACTCTCGGAGAAGGCATCTGAAAGGTTGAACACGATCGGATTGGAAGCTAAAGTCCCCTCCCTCCCAGATCGAGGCTCAAACGACAGTCTATTGTCGGCAAATAGACTTGTGGATCGGAGACCATACGGCGGAAGAAATAAAGTCTGAAATCGAGAGAACCCAATCCTGGGCAAAGGTAAAGGAGGTAATTAAGTTTAGCAACCGGACAAATAATATGGAATACTCTTTAAAGTTATTTTTCGCGAGACCAATATGGCGAGAAAGACAAAAGAGGTAGGATTATTTGCTTTCAACCCCTATGATAACCGCCGAACAAATCAAAAGTGACGATTTCGTTAGTGTGAAAACCTGCTCTAACTGTTTCGCTCTGGACAAGCATGTTACCAAAGACTGCCCGATGAAAGAAATAAAAGGGTGTTCAGAATGCAGCGGGGAAGATCACACGTGGCGTGAGTGTAGCTCACAAACGAAGAGTTGCCTGAATTGCAACAAGAACCATCGGACAATGGCAATGGCATGCCCAGTCAAACGGGAATTGATAGATAGGAAGAGGAAAATCTCACTTTTGCCAAAGTTGCTAAGGCAACGATCGAAAAGATACAACCAGTGAAGAATATTATTGAAATAAGACAAGGAGAGTCATTAAATATACTGGCATGTATCTTGGATGCTCATGTTCTCAGCTTTGCTAATCCGGGTTCATATGCAAGACAATCTAATCTTATGCTCAAAAATAATTGGTTAGACCAAATGTGGTTGCCCGAGAACCCCCTCTCAGCGGATGTCCTGAGCGTCCAGTATAAACCCGTGAAAAATGATAATGCTCAAGCACAGCAGAGGACGGAGATTCAATAAGAAACTCCGGAGCCTGTCAAAGCGGCAGTTAGAGACCCAAGGCTTAGGAAAAATATACAGCAGACAAACAAAAAAGTAATGGAAATAGAGACGGCCCCAAGAAACATCGATAGTGAGAAAGCTACCCCTGTGTTGCGAAGCCGAGAAGAGGAGAAAGTGGATCCCACCGCTGAACAAAGAGAAGGAGAAACTGAAGAACGCCAAGAACTCTGTGATCGATTCTTCGCGTCTGAAGAACTACCGTTCCCGAAGAGTAACGCCGAGATTATTCAAGGAATCAAAAGAGGACATTATAAGTACGAGTTCGATGGTCCGTGCTCGGACCGAAAAATTTTCAAGATCATTACGGACGGAAACTTAGAAATACCAAGGGACCTATGCTTTACGGTAAGGAAGGAAGATCTGGCAAGACGCCAACAAAGAGATTTGAGCGAGGTAATCCTGGAAGAAATTGACCAGGAGCTCGAAAGATTGATGGAAGTGATGGTGAAGGCGGATAAGAAACACATCCCCATTACGGAGTATAGAACCTTACCACATCCTATTACAACAGCGCATATAAAAGACCTGGAGAAACAATACATCACGAAGAGAGAGAGATTCCATCGAACGCAATGGACCCCAAAGAGGTGACAGGGCAAGGATGCAACAGATAAGAACCGACCTGGTAGCGGCAATTGCCTTGGAAAGAAACACAAGATGGGGCAGGTTCATAAAGGCTTTGGACACCGATCTAAATCCCACAAAACTGTGGCAGAAAATCAATATTGCCAGAGGGAAGAGAAAAACCAAGGCCAGAATCGTATTTCAACAACAAGAAGGAGGCGAGGCGAAAGAGCCCCAAGAGATAGAGGTAGCATTTATAGAACATTGGAAGGGAATCTTTGACATCTCCGAAGAAAATGAGAGCTTTGACAGAGAGCATGAATTAAAGGTAGTGGATGAATTGGAACTTCATCGCCAGGAAATCGTCCTAGACAACAGTTGTTGCCTCACCGACGCTCATAGCAGAGCAAAACATTGTACCGATTACCCTTCAAGAGCTGAGAAAGACACTCCAGGCCACCAAACAGAGGGCACCCGGGGAATTGGGAATAACAAGGGAGTACCTGATACGAGCACCAGACTGCCTTTTAAACAAAATAGTAGAGCTATTCAACACCACGTTAAGCGCAGGATATTTCTCAGACGCTATGAAGAGGGGAAAGATAAGTTTCCTGCCAAACCCGGAAACCCACAGAACAACCCAGGGAACTTTCGACCGATTACTCTGCTCGAGACTTTGACAAAATTGCTAGAAAGAATGATCAACGACAGGCTAGTTAAACATCTAGAAGAAAGAACACAAATTCCTAACCACCAGCACGGGTTCAGGAGGAATAGGAGTACCGAAACGGCCCTTTCCATACTAGTAGAAACAATTGCCAAAGCTAAATTCAACAAGAACTATACAGATGTTGTACTTAGGGACGTCCAAAAGGCTTTTGATAAAGTCTGGAGGATCGACCTTAAGTACAAAATCCGGAGATTGGGGTTACCATCAGCCCTAATTAAATGTCTGCGATTATGTCACGGACAGGTCAGCTTATATTTCAGTGGAGGGTTACGCCAGCCCAAGCTTCGAAGTGTCTCAGGGGGTCGGTCCCCCAGGGGGGCTGCCTAAGTTCAACTATATAGTATCTTCACAAGGGATTTACCAAGGCAGGTCGACGACTCTACGAAATATATACAATTTGCCGATGACATCACAATAATCACGAACAGCGCATAAAGGCATCCTCCGACAATGGCAAGGATTACAGCGGCCGAGATCAATAACATAATTGAGTTTAAACGGAAGTGGAAGATCTGTACAAATAAAGATAAATTTTCAATCATACCAATAGGAAGAAGAAAAACCTCCCGAGTACAGATAGAGGAAGAAAGATATAGATACGAAAATGAAGGAAAGTTACTCGGGCTAAAGATCAACACATACGGATTTGGGAAACACGTCAATGAAAGGATAAACATAACGAAGGCGCACTTAATTAAACTATTTCAATTTAGAAATCTTAGCGTCGAGAATAAGAAGAAGATTTACAATGCTACATGTAAAGCCTCTTGTTATACCGGGCTATACCGTTGAACAGATTGCTCAAAACCAACTGTGAAAATCCAGAGAATTCAGAACGCTGCGGTCTACCTCATTACTAACACCAAAAGACGAGAAAGAAGAAGGTTAAGGGACTTACACGGATAAATAGGCCTCTCGGCCACGCACGTGTGTATAGAGTTTGTAAAGTATGGGACAAACTTGAGACCATTTTGAGCGAAGAGGAAAAAAGATCACTAGAAATCCCGCAAGAACCCCGAAGAAACAACAGGAATATTTAGGAGCGGGAAACCCGATAGGGAAGAAGAACCACCCCCGGTATTTACAGCTTAGATGAGATTGCAGAAAAACTGCCAAAAATCGGTAATCAAGATTATCTGCAACAAGCAGGAAAAAATTAATAAAGCAGAAGAGTAATAGAGGAGTGAGAGCCTCCCGATAAAGAAGAAAACGACGATGAAGAAGACAACAAAATGAACCCAAGAGATGGCTGGTCACCCAGCGACTACCACTCCCTCTCACTCACTCTCCTACACCTTATCTAACCTATCCACTCTTCTACTACTAAATACTTTTATTTCTAACTTTTTCAAGAAGTAAGACGTGTCTCACGCAAGATAACTATATTAAACACGTCACAGATAAGCTCATAAGAAATTTTACCAGAAAGAATAAGTTCAAATCTTTTATAATTGACAAAATATGAAATTCTAAAAGTGTTCCTAAACTTTGCCCTATCGTTTGTACAGCTCGCTCTCTTCTTGTTGCAGCGTCCAGCAATAGTTGCCCATCATGTTAGGACTGAATTGTCCTTGATATCTGCTCTCCATTATGGCGATGTTTTGACGAAATATTTCACTGTGTTCATCACTAATGTCTCCAAGGTTATCTGGGAAAAAATCAATGAGAGTGGAAAAAATGAAATTTCAAGGACATCCTTGCTCCCAATGCATGATAATTCTGCAGCATTGCTGTAACGATTCCTTTGTAGTTGTCAGCACGATAATTTCCAAGAAAAAGCTTTGACACATTGACAAATGATTCCCATGAGTTTTTCCAGTGGGTTCAAGGCCTTGGTGAATTCGCTATCATGCACTAGTATGCTAATCTGTGGTTCATTCAAGACACCTATTTCAACTTGGCTTCGGAAACCACACCACCTAGTTTCTGACATAAGTATCAAAACCCAGTACAAGATTGATCCATAGCCTTGATGAAATCTTTAACCAAACCGAGCTTTAGATCCAGTGGAGGCAAAAATATCTTTTCTAGATCTACAAGAGGATTGTGAACACAGTTGAACCTTCCAGGCGCATCTCTTGGTCTTGTCCATTTCTTTCTCACATAGTGCTCTGCATCAGCTCTGCTGTCCCACAAACACAAAAAGCACATGTGCTTTGTAGTAGCCACTCTGAAGGCCCAGTAGTAAACAGATGACTGTGAGATCCCCACATATCTTGCATTAGTGTTTCTCGTAGTCTATAGCGGCTAACAAAATCTTCATTGTTTCATAGCCCTCAGCCATCTTTGCTGCATGTGTTATTGGGATATATGGAAACCGATTGCCATTGTGTAAAAGAACAGCTTTCAGAGAGTCTTTTCCAGAGTCTATAAACAGCCTCCAATCATCTGACTTGTATGGGTCAGACTTTCAGAATTGTTGCACGAGATATACTGCTCTCACAGTAACAAAGGTTGTTTGCCATCTTGAAAAATGCAGGCACTCTCTATGTCGGTAACGAGCTGTAGTGATGCGCACGCCAGCCTCCACCAGGTTACGCTGCTTTAGTCTGGATCCCAGAACTTCAGCCTTTTCTTTGGACAGGTCTAGGTCCCTGAGGAGATAATGAAGCGCTTCTTGAGTAAAGAGTTTAGGCCTGGTATTTTCAGAGTTATCCTGGTAGTCGTCTTCATTTGAGGTAGAATTAGAATCGGAATCACTCGTCAATTCTTGAGCAGTCGGTGAATTTGGGACTAGGAGTTCAGCGCTGTGCGGAACTGGTCGGATTGCAGAAGCAATATTGGGGTACTGCACCTTGCCTCGTGTTTTGAAGGTTATTCCCTTGATGTTTGTGAGACAGAAGTAGCAGTCACTGCTGTGGTCTTTGGGTTCACACCATATCATTGGTACCACAAACGGCATTCTTGAGCTTCGCTTACCACACATCCAATCGCTGAGGTGGTTGACACAAAACTTACAAGCTATATGAGGTGCCCATTTCTTGTCTTGGTCACCCAAAGGACATGTAAAGTAACCTTTGTAGTTCAGTCGAACAGCTTTTGTGATTGGTTTCTTGAGGCTACCAGGAGTGAAGGCGCCACATATGTAACAAAAACGATCAGCATCGTTCAAACACTTTCCACGTTCCATGTTTTGTTAAGTTCAGAGTAATTAGAAATTAGGCAGTTGTAGATATGCACTATCATGAACTAGCAATCTGAAACGAACAAAAAATAGCACAAATTAGGAAAAAAATATTGCATAAGTGGAACCAATGAACATATAAATTAGTGTATGAATAACATGGTGTTTCATATATATAGATATGCTACTTCTGGAAAACTAAGCCCGATACAGCTATATGAATCTCATTATTGAATTCAGCACATGCAATTACCCTACATAGAATCGGACTATTTTGATCCAGAACCATGAGAATCTTTTGTTGTTGTTGACCAGTGTTATTTATCACCTCCAAAATTCTTGAGCAAATCGCGGAGTATGGATGTGGTGTATCCACTTTACTAAGTCATTGCTCTTCCGTTTCTTTCTTTTTTTTAATGCGTGGGGGCTGATATAAACCAGAGCTGCCCAAATCAAGCTCAGACTGTGAAAAAGGAAAACAATAGGACAAGAAAAGATGGAAACATAATTTTGACTAGTCTTCTAATTTGATGGCAGACCCGCCGCTTAAAAGGGAAAGGTTATTAAGATTAATGAAAAACCCTAAAAGGACAAAGAGTAGTGCCATGCTCTAGCTGTGACGGGAATGAAGTTATTATCAACTTGATTTATCGTAGAACTGCCACTTGAAATGTTTAAAAATTCATTTGAAAGTGCATTCATCCAAATCGATTGTCATAACGAGTATAGGTTTGATATTCAAAAAGGTTGGGGGGGGGGGGGATCAATCATTGCAACTCGTTACCTTTTTTATAGTGTATTGTTATATTGAGTTTTATTTGGGTGACACTAGGTAAATATAACTCCCAAAAGTAGTGATCTGAATTACGAAGAGCAACTTCCAGCATGAGGTTCTATGTCGGACTTTTCAAATGCAGAATCATAAAGACGTGGCTCTTCACAGCGTAAAATTGCTCCCTTTGGTCATTAAGATGACCTGGGTATTTGTCCGACTTAAAGAAGCTTAACTACTAGACGCTCAAGCCAAATGAATAAATCATTCGAAAAAAGGTTTGTTTGTTTTTTTTAATCCAGACAGAGTTCCTTCCAAATACCACATGTACAACAGGTGGTACATTTCACAATTTTTAAAAATATTATTTCAAATTTAATTGTATGTTTATATACTTTAAGAAACTAAAAATATGGATGGAAGGAAAGAGTTTGATACCTGACATACCTTTTATTAAAAAAAAAAATAAATCTCGCACGGAAACAGGAACGCTACTGACCGCTTCTTGGGGAAAGTGTCTGGTATTTCAAGCGAAAGCTGAGTCGTGGCCGCTTCTTGGGAAAGTGTGTCTGGTATTTCAAGGGAAAGCTGAGTCGTGGCCGCTTCTTGGGGAAAGTGTGTCTGGTATTTCAAGGGAAAGCTGAGTCGTGGCCGCTTCTTGAGAAAGTGTGTCTGGTATTTCAAGCGAAAGCTGAGTCGTGGCCGCTTCTTGGGAAAGTGTGTCTGGTATTTCAAGGGAAAGCTGAGTCGTGGCCGCTTCTTGGGGAAAGTGTGTCTGGTATTTCAAGGGAAAGCTGAGTCGTGGCCGCTTCTTGAGAAAGTGTGTCTGGTATTTCAAGGGAAAGCTGAGTCGTGGCCGCTTCTTGAGAAAGTGTGTCTGGTATTTCAAGGGAAAGCTGAGTGGTGGCTGCTTCTTGGGAAAGTGTGTCTTGTATTTCAAGGGAAAGCTGAGTCGTGGCCGCTTCTTGAGAAAGTGTGTCTGGTATTTCAAGCGAAAGCTGAGTCGTGGCCGCTTCTTGGGAAAGTGTGTCTGGTATTTCAAGGGAAAGCTGAGTCGTGGCCGCTTCTTGGGGAAAGTGTGTCTGGTATTTCAAGGGAAAGCTGAGTCGTGGCCGCTTCTTGAGAAAGTGTGTCTGGTATTTCAAGGGAAAGCTGAGTCGTGGCCGCTTCTTGGGAAAGTGTGTCTTGTATTTCAAGGGAAAGCTGAGTGGTGGCTGCTTCTTGGGAAAGTGTGCCTGGTATTTCAAGGGAAAGCTGAGTGGTGGCTGCTTCTTGGGAAAGTGTGTCTTGTATTTCAAGGGAAAGCTGAGTCGTGGCCGCTTCTTGGGAAAGTGTGTCTGGTATTTCAAGGGCAAGAAGAGTCGTAGGCGTGGCCTTGAACGTGTTAAAAAACAACAACAACAACAACAACATTGGCAAAGTTCTACAACACCTTTCAACAGGGTTTCTCGCAACCCTGGGGGGGGGGGGGAAACAGGTCTGCTAGGAGTTGGCAATGTTATACTCATGGTTAATATTTGGAATGTAGAGAAAACATGTTGATTATTTATCACTATGTTGCGGCATCGTGTGAATTGACTACCTATGTTGCGCTATCCGTCTTTCAGTCACCGTGGACTGATGGACGCGATCACTTCCGATCGGATAATGAAATTAACATAAAAATCAACATGACAATTGCTCATGATCCTAGTGTACACCAGGGGCCGATCTTCTTTTGGGAGTGTGGGGGGGATTTATTTATTACACCAACCCACGCAAGCAGGTAGGGGCATTCGTCACCCCGATGGAAGTGGGGACCTTTCCGCGTCATGGGTATGTGCACACTACTCCCCATCGACAAGATTTCTTGGAAAAGAGCCTGTGTTGTGAAGACGAGAGGGGAAAGATAGGGTTGTGATTGGCTATTTGGGTGTGGTGACCCGTGTAAGATCTACCTGGCTCCCACGGGGCTAAACACAGCGCGTCCACCAAACTGCGGCCAACCCTCTACGTGCGGTGTGTTGACTTTTGTGTCCGCCTTCGTTTGTTATTGAACTCGACGCTAGAAAGCCATAATGTAGATTTCTAAAGATACGAATATGTAAAATCGAAATAAAATAACTTTTATTACTGCTATCCATTGTTATTTATTGTATTATATCTTTAATCTTTAAGGCATTGGGAAGAGGGTCAGCTACATGATGCTTTGCAAAGGGGAGTAAGGATGGGAAAAGGTTGAGAACTACTACCTTAAAGCCACCGTGTACAAACGTTCTAATAATATTGGGAGGGATCGAATCATCATTACTAATGATCGAAGTGTTGGGGTGGGGAGGGTACGACTCTGCCACCTGTACAAGGAGCACGAACCCAGGTGCCAGATTGAAAAAAATATATATTTCCCGCTTCGCTTATTTTGTCGTTTGATTAAGAGTCCGTTTTCTAAATATATTCTTGTCAATTGGACTGATCATTAAATAAAAAGGATCCATGACCAGGCCATGATGTCCTCCTCGTCTTAATGGTGATTCCCTGTTAGTTATTTTGTTATCGACTTTTACCGTACCATTCCAACTATTATTGGTCTCTTTGGGGGCTTAGTCTCACTCACAATCGCCCCTTAGCCCCCTCGTAATAGTCAGTCGAAAAAAATCGATGGGCCCAAGTATCTGATTCACGAAAGTCACGAAACAATAATAAACAACTAAATCTTACAAAATGTATAATTTTCCAAACATTAATCGCATCTAAGTACAAAAAAAAAATTGCTTTAGATCATCTACCTACATATTGGCTCAAACTGCCACTGATGCTATATTTTGGTTATATGTACGTATTTATAAATATTGAGTAGGACCAAAGTCTTACGTCCACTACGATCCTCCCCTGCGTCTAAAATTCATTCTCTTTGGTACTTTAAATTCAATTCATAGTATCGGTGTAAAGTACTACATCTGGTATCTGGAGGAGCGGCACGTACTACCGGCCCGAGTGCATGCAGTTAAGAACCCTCTGTCACGGCCTCCGGGTCAAAGTACCCGCAGTTGTGTACCCTCTCTTTCTCACTGTTTGCAGGATCACTCGATGTGCCCGTTTCAGTGGCCTATAGCGACTCTGCTTCGACTTTTGCCGTGGGCCTACCTGCCTCGAAGGCATTAAAGGCTGTTTATCCTTTTTGTTGCAGTTAATCTAGCCTAAAGATAGGCCGTTCTGTTTCCTTTCGACGTTATACCCTTGTGTGTCGATCTCCAGAGGAGACATCGAAATAAAAAACCTCGGCAATTTTGCCCGCGGCCTAAAAGGCATGTAGACGGAATTGCGGTTATATGTCTTCCACACATTTTCACTTAGTCTCTCTTCCGTTTATTTATACATCTCCCCTTACAGCCTTCATTGATAATGCGCTTCAAATTCGAGAGGGGCGGATCTCACCTCTATAGGAATTTCTTTATCAGGTCTAGAGATCTCGTCCACGATTAAAAAAAGAAGGGGGTGCAATTAATTAGTTAAAAATAGCTGAATTAATCTGACCTATCTGCAAAGTTTAAGTATAAACACTCACCCCTCAAAATCGGTGTTCGATTTGCTCGGAACGGATGACGCACTATAATATCGATCCGTTGGTCGAAGAACGCGTCTCGATGCCTTAACAATTTTTACCCTTATCAACTATTGATTTTATTGGAACTTTTAAAATGGCCTTGACGTGTAAAAACGCCCTTGAATAAGTTATCCCGGTCATAAAATGGGGGCAATGACGTTGGGAAGAATGACTCGTGCCAGATAAGTGGTTCATTGAAAAAAACAAACAAAAAACACACGGTGTTTTCTTCCCCGGTGTTGGGGGAGAGATGAGGGGCGAAGCTTAAGACGAGTCGTGTTTGTTGATTATATTTGAGCAGCCAAAGCCAAGTGGTGCATTCGAAATAGAGCAGGGTCGTCTCCCGCGTGAAACAACAAAAATAATAAACGATGAAAATAACTGCGATGGCGAATCTTTTCAATTTTTAATGCTGCCATCAGAAGGTTGTATTTGATCGCCTGTAATGAATTTGTACCAATTTTCGCCGTAATATTTTGTGCAAATCCCGTCTTGAACAGTTTTTTTTTTGCAAAGTTTGAATTAGACGCCTAAATAATACGCAGTTATAATAATAAATGTTTTATATGGCCTCCTTCAAGACCTTGAAGCCTTCGCAGGGCGCACGTCCCTCGACTACGGATAGGCCTGACAGAAGAGGTGGAGTTTCAGAGCCCGCTTGAAAGCGCCAGGTCAGGAAGAGTAGCGTATGTCAGTCAGGAGGCGGATCATTCCACAGCTTAGACGCAACTACAGAGAAGCCATTCATCCAGCAGACTAGTGCGTGGAACCGAAAGCAGGGGGAGGGGGACTTCCCAAGCGAAGGGCGCTTTGTTATCTGGACACGGCCAGTGGAGACAGGTAATTGGGAGTTACGATGTTTAGGATTTTAAATGCGAGGAAGTAATCCGAAATTTAATCGGTAGCCAGTGCAGTTCACGGACCAGGGGGGTGTCACGAGAGAACAGTCCTCGACGGAGAAGTCGAGCCGCAAAGTTCTTAACAAGTTGAAGGGTGACTTTTGAAGATGAAGCAATTAAAGTTTTACAAAAATAAATATTAATTGAATTAAATAAGTTCATTAAAAATAACTATAAAATTGTAAGCTACTCACTTAATTTAAATGTTATTCTTTTAAAACTTAATTTAAATGTTAAAATAGTTTCTGTAAGAATGCACAACCACAACCCAAGATGTTCTATTATATTGGCCTACATTGTATTTGCGAGTGCAACAGTTTTGGATGACATTTAGTCTTGGCGTAGGCCTACCTCTTTTAATAAGTTTTTTTTCATTATAATTCATCGTACTGAATTATCTTTTTACTAATTTACCAATAATGCAATCTTATTTTTTCTCAACTTTATTTGCATCCATTTTGTTTAAAAGCGGGTTATTTATCGCTTAAAAAAAAATGAATAAACAAGACGTCACACTTACTCAAGCTACTAACTGATCTCAAAGATACGAAGGGTGAATCGAATAGGGCTGCGAGAATCCAAGAAGTATAAAAAAATGCTTAAGATACACGAGCGTAACCATACAGAGTTTAGGCTATGTAGCTGCGTTCATTCTCAGAACCAGTATTTAAATATAACCTAAAATTTTTTAAGCTTCAGAGCATAATAATAGTTACGTCATTGTGTCTTAGACCTTTTATTGCTTTTTTACTAGATTCTGGCAACAGGCAGGGTTGCTAGATGCAAGCAGATGACTGCAAAGCTAAATTTGCTTCCCATTCTGTATACAAATAGGATATTTTTTTTTCTTAATTCTAACACGGCGTTGAAATATCAAGATAAAAATCATAAAACTCTAATAACTATATTATTGCTAAGAAAAACAAAACGTCTTTTAAACTATTATTAAATTAAGAGAAAAAAAGATTAGCAATCTCGAAGAAATGGATGCATTTCTTCAATTGCAGTCAGGGCTCATCAGGGTCTAACGCCAATTCGATTGAAAGTGAACGGTACCCTATGGCGTATAGAAGTATAGGTAAGCATAAATGTAAGAATAAAATTGATTCTGCTCTCATATTAATTGTTGGCGGTGTAATTTCTTTTTCTTTTCTTAAATAGGGAAGCATTGCTTCCCTTGCTTCCATTGACTGCACGTCACAGAGACGAATTGTAGTGTTGGCGGCTCCAGAGAGAAGGAAGTTACTGTAATCAAGGCGAGAGGTAACAAAGACATGTGTGATTATCTCGAAACTTTCGCTCAAAGTGAGACCGGATACGTCCCAGGTTACGGAGAAAACAGATAGATGGTTTGCCATTATTGGCAAACTCGATTTGGAATCGAGTTAACTGCCAAAGGCTAGCCTATTAACTGGCGGAAACGACGCCGTTCTACGCATGAAAGGGATTTTTTGTGCCCCAAATTATGACAAAACCAAAGCAACAAAGACTACGATACCAAGAATAAGGAAACCCACCGATTACTGACCATGAAAGCTCCAAAAGAGACTTAATAAAACCACAATCAAGACTTCAGAAAAACAAGAAGAAACAAAAATATACGCACTCTATACAAACAATAACAAAGAAACTAAGCACAATACTTAAAGTAAAAATGATTTATATAAACTACGGCATATGCACACTAGATATCAAAGAACATTAATTATATATATGACAAATGGTTTGAACGCCATGATAATATAAACTAACGAAAACAACAGAGGAAACATAAACAAAATAAACAAGCGATAGGCCTGATCACCAGGCTCTAGCATCTCTGCAAATCTTCCGTACTACTTTCTCTTTTCACCACTAGCCTATTTTCCTTATCTGTCCACACACACTTTTGTCCCTTACACACAACTACACTTAAACAATTAGCAATTTCGAAGCTTTTAAGCGCTCAATCAGAGTTCGGATACAGCTACGTTACCGAATGTCCATTCTCGGTAAAGGAGGTAAAGATTCGGGGGAGTGATTCTAAAACGTGAACGCTTTTTCCCTACGAGGTCTTACAAGGAGAATAACAGAAGGAGCTTTTAAGTAGCATCGACTCAATGATATCGCTCTCTGTGACCTACACGACTGGGGCTCCAAGAAAACATCCATCACCTTGACCCTTTACCTCATTACCCGGCACAGGAGGTAACGGTTTCGGGAAGCTCCTTCACCGACCGCGTACACTAGCAATTTGGTTCCTCCATTTACAAAAGAGAAAATACTGCATACTGGGAAGTTTATCTTCCCATTTACAAAGGAGAGAATACTACACACCGAAAAGTCCATCTTCCCATTTACAAAGGATAGAATACTACACACAGGAAAGTCTAATCTTGCTATTTACAAAAGAGAGAATACTACACACCGGAAAGTCTAATCTTGCCATTTACAAAAGAGAGAATACTACACACCGGAAAGTCTAATCTTGCTATTTACAAAAGAGAGAATACTACACACCGGAAAGTCTAATCTTGCCATTTACAAAAGAGAGAATACTACACACCGGAAAGTCTAATCTTGCCATTTACAAAAGAGAGAATACTACACACCGGAAAGTCTAATCTTGCCATTTACAAAAGAGAGAATACTACACACCGGAAAGTCTAATCTTGCCATTTACAAAAGAGAGAATACTACACACCGGAAAGTCTAATCTTGCCATTTACAAAAGAAAGAATACTACATACCGGGAAGTCTATTTTCCCATTTACAAAAGTATGATTGTGGTTTAATGTGTGACCCGTTTAATTTTTTACTCGAATGTTATAAATGGTTCGACCCATCCTTCACAAATCATGATTCCTTGATGTTCGACCCATCCTTCACAAATCATGATTCCTTGATGTTCGACCCATCCTTCACAAATCATGATTCCGCGAGCTTGAAGCCGAAATCGAAAAAGCGCCATCATCCGGATGGTTCAACACGGACGTCTTCCAGGAACAAAAAATAAGGGGACAGATCGAGAATAAGCTCAATGCTGAAGATATGTAGGAGGGTGCTGAGGTGTTTAGGATCTTAAGGAAGAGGACTCTAAAGACGATTCTGGATCGAATAGGCAGGACGTGCACTTCATAGAGTAATAGTGGGTGTGCATGATCGAGACGTCCGGGGGGGGGGGACGGAATACGTGCCACTAATTTAGGACCAATTGTAAGGTTTCAAAAGGTGGATGGAACATCTCGAAACGATCGTCATCAAAGTGGATGCGGCTAAGATTACGGAGAAAGTAGAGAGAGGATTTGCGTACATTTTCAGTTTGGTGTTTGAGAGATAATTGTCTATCAATTGCGACACCCCCTTTTCTAACATCAAGATAGGGAACCGGGGGAGGGGTGATTGGGGGCACTAAACTTAAAAAAGAAGAAGAAAGGAATACTAGTTTTATAGCGAACCATGTCCGATGTGATGCCCACCAGTAAAACCTCAATTTTGTCACAAGTTTCAGAAAGTTCTCTGCGGACATGTGTTTTCCATTCTATGAGATAATCACATAGATCCTCTCTAAGTTCACACTTAGACCCATTTGCAGGTTCTTAGAATCCCTCTTTACAAACTTTGTCGAAGACTTTTAAGACGTCTTTGCATCCTGTTTTTATATAGTTCTTTTTTCTTGCTTGTGTCATCTTTTTCCCGATAATTTTCGAAAATCTTGCTGTTGATCGTTATTTAAGACGTTTTCTTCTAGATGTTCGATGAGATTTCTCTTTAATAGTTTCTAGAGTAATTTCCAACCGAATACCAAAAGTGAAATCGGACTAACGTTTTCTTTTGTATTCGGTGGTTTTCATAGTTTCGGGATGAAGGTAATCTTGAACCTTGAATTGGTCCGAATAGTAACTTGTATTCAGACATGCATTAAATATGTTAATTACCTGGATCAGACTGCCGGGACCACATGTAAAACCCGCAGGAGTTTACCTTGTGTAGCTTGTTACACTGGGTGTCCTGATGAGTTGCAGGTCCTCCCGCCCTGAGGGCAAAATTAGGGAAGCCCCGTCGTCACTGGATTGACTTGAACTCTATGATGGCGCCTGGGAGAGATGTTGGTGCGCTTTTCCCTCGCCCCCCCCCCCCCTCCTGTCAGCACTACTTTACCTTTTTAATATTATTATTGGTATCATTCGTCTTATTATTATATAGTAGTATGTATTTGTTTTTATTAATATTTAGTATTATTTTATCATCATTTATTATTTTTATCATATATTATGTTATAATTATGTACTATTATTACTGGGTGTTATTATTGTGTTATTACGGGGGATCTATCCCATCAACCTTTTCAACCCACACTTTGTACCAGGAAGTGTTGCCACCTGTACAGAATTCGGCCCCGTTCCCATGGTTTCATGGTAGATTGCTTGGCATCCTGGAATCACCTAACACCAGGGTATTATGATAATAGGTGATCACCCACCCTACTCGTTAGTGGACCCGCCCCTCTCTATTACATAGCCTCCTACCCCTTTCCACACTTGCTCTTCTATCCACAGAGGTTCCTGGCTGCCCGGCACACTTTGGTCCTCTTATGGGTCCCTAGTCCAGTGCCAGTGTATACCGTGAAGTCCCTACCCGCTGCGAGGGCCGAACGCCCACTGGCTAGGGCAAGTATTTGCTACGAGGTGTGCTGGGCCGTGGACTCTGCTCACCTTACTCCAGTACACAGATAAGGTGGCTCATCCGGCGCCATCCATTATGGTCAAAGTTCAAGGAGAAATTCGCCTCGATATTGGGCCCGGTTGGCAAAGCCCATCAAAGTCAGACCAGGAGAGATTCTGTGTTAATGATCCCATTCTGAGATTTCTGATCCAATGGAGATTTTTTTGTCTTAAGCTCACAAATCATTGGTGGGGGTGGGGGTCGGGGTCATAATATAAAACCTCCCTGTAGGCTTTTCCTCTTTTTCTACAAATATGGTGACAATAGAAGGCAATACGGGACTGCGCATGGGGATCCACCTTGAAGAAGCACAGCCTCGCCCTCCCTAGGTGTCGGGGAGGACGAAGCAACACGAGGCGCCACTTCGACCAGGGAAGGGGCTCTCCTCTCACCATCCGTGGTTCGGTCCGAGAAATCACAAGGAGAGGAGGGACCTCCTCGGCAGCTGGTGTAACTTTGATAGTCAAGACCTCTATTTCGGAGAAGGATCTTGCTGAGGCCGGTCCGTTCAGCCTAGGGGCTCCTTTCGGCAGTGGAGAGAAGCGGGTTCATTCCCTACCCTCGGCCGTCTTCCGGGGTTCATACAGCTGCCTCCCAAATAGAGGACAGCACCAAAGGAGCATCGGCTCCTATGCCCACATCCAAGGCTGAGCTGGGTGGCTCGGAGACGGTGGATCCTCCAAAAGAGCAACCCCCCGCCTCTGAAGCCGCCCGCACTCCGAAGGTTTCGAAGCGGAGGGAGGAAAAGACTTTGCAAGCACAAACCCTCGATCATTCTTCGAAGGCGACCACGCCTTCAGCGCCTTGTTTGGCCAACGACGCTTGGAGATCTGCCTCCGTGAAGCGTACGGCCATTTCCGTGAAGGTCTTCTCTTCGAAGAGGGCCCCTGCATCTCCTCCGAGCTAAACCCGAGGACATATTTCTTCAATGTAATTGCCGTGGACTCCTGGCCACATGAGAAGCTGCTGAAGCTAGTATCTTTCCCTTTCCCCGTCAGTTATCTTTTTGCAGGAGACCATGCTTGGCGCGTATCCCCTGCCCGCCCTCCCGGGTATAAGGGTTTGGCGACCCCACCACCACGGCATGGGGGCCGCTCAGGTGTATGCACCATTTACACCCTGCATGGTGTCTCCCCCGTAAGGGGCGCGGCGATTTGCCATCCTGGCCGCCGTGCTGACGGGATCCAGCGCTCCGTCCGGCCCCAGCTTAGCCTCTCTTCCTTCCTTCAAAACACTTGTTTCTTCCCCAAGGCAGAGCCTGCAACTAGTAAATCAAGAAAACTGGATTTGAGAAGAGCAGACTTTGCAGGTCTACGCGCGGGACTGACTGACGCGAGGCTAGAAGAGTGCGATGCTGTTGAAGACTCTTGGAACAGTTTCAAAACCACATTCATGAGTCTTCAATCGCGTTTTATTCCTCTGAAATGCCCCCGTCGGTCTTCTGTTCAACCAAAGTGGTATAATCGAGAAATCGGGCAACTGCTTAGGGAGAAGAGAAATGTGTACCGGCAATCGAAGATCTCGGGTGACTTTGACGAATACCGGAGGCTAGCCAGGAGAGTGAAGTCCAGTATAAGGGCGGCTAAGCGGTCTGAGGAACTCCGATTGGCGAGACTCTGTAAAGAGAATCCGTCGAACGATTGGCCCTTTGAGGAATGAGGAGGGGACATTAAAGCATTCAGATGCAGAAAATGCTAACCTCCTCAACAACTACTTCTCTTCAGTGTTTACTGAAGAGTGTGGTCCTATTCCCCAGCCGACGGATTTCTACTCGGGAGAAAAGCTGGAGGCAATGGACTTCACCGAAGGAGAAATAAAGAAAAAGATCGCTGACCTAAAGACGAATAAATTCCCTGGACCGGACGGGTTTCTACCTAAAGTGTTGAAGGAAGTGTGCGATGAAGTATTACGACATCTGTGCGCTATCTTCAACCTGTCAATCCGGACCAAATGCGTTCCTAGAGACTGGCGTGAGGTGGAGGTGACTCCTATCTTCAAGAAAGGAGACCGTAACCAACCGTCGAACTACCGACCTATCAGTCTGACTTCGATAGTCGGTAAACTCATGGAAAGCATCATGGTGGACAAAGTGACGTCGTATTTAGAGTCAAACCTGCAACTGAGGAGTTCCCAGCACGGCTTCCGAAGGCAACGGTCATGCCTGACGAACCTTGTGGAATTCTTCCACTTCGTTTTCAGTGAGCACGATAGGGACAAGGCGGTGGATGTGGTCTACCTAGACTTTCAGAAAGCCTTTGATAAGGTACCACACCGCCGCCTTCTCCGGAAAGTGCGAGCGCTTTGCATAGACGGAAAGGTAGCCGGCTGGATCGAGAACTGGCTAAGTGGCAGACGGCAACGGGTGGTGGTGAATGGACAGTCTTCTGAGTGGGTGCCCGTTACTAGCGGGGTGCCTCAAGGTTCTGTCCTGGGACCACTACTATTCATCATCTAGGTCAACGACATGGACGGTGACATGGTTGCCAAGATTTCCAAATTTGCCGACGATACCAAGCTTGGTATGAACGTCGCAAAGGATGGAAATACTGCCCGCCTGCAGGAAGATCTTGGGAAGATTGGGGAGTGGTCGGACACGTGGCAAATGCCTTTTAACGTGGGCAAATGCAAAGTGATGCATATCGGCCACAGAAACCCCAAATCTCAGTATATCCTTAAGGGCACTGCTCTTGAATCGAGTGACACTGAGAAGGACTTGGGTGTAACAATCACTAGTGACCTCAAGTTCTCGAAACTGCATTGAGGCGGAGAAAAAGGCCCAAAAGATGCTAGGCTATATTAAGCGCCAGTTTGGTTATCGGACAAAGGAGATTGTACTGTGCCTGTACAACTCACTTGTCCGACCGCACCTGGAGTATGCCGTACAATTTTGGAGTCCTTCATTGCGAAAGGACATCGCGAGATTGGAACGCGTACAAGCCAGGGCAACCAAGCTGATTCCCTCTATCCGACATAAAAGTTATGAGGATAGACTAAGGGAATTAGATCTGTTCTCGTTGGAAACCCGTAGACTGCGTGGTCAGCTCATCGAAGTTTTCAATATACTTCGAGGGTTCGACAATGTTGACTACCGGGCTATTTTCACACTGAGTGAGAACAGAACGCGCAATCACGGCTTCAAACTTGAACTGAAGCGTTACAACCGCGATCTGTGTGGAAATTTTTTCACTTACAGTATCTGCGGTATGTGGAACGCACTTCCAGTGGAAGTTGTCAACAGTGAATCTGTTGACCAGTTCAAGTCAAGACTAGACAAGGTCTTGAAAAGTGGCCGTTTAGGGACGCAAAACAATTGAGCAGCCTTGTGCCCGCTCGATTGCTAGTCCAAAGGTACCCTCTTTGAATGGACCGTAAGGTCTCCTAGGGTACCTTCTTTCCCTGTTGTTACTTCTCTTTTCACACAACCTCTCCCACAACTTTCTCTGGTCAGCCTCTAATTTCACAGGGTAGATGCTGACCTTCCTTTCAGCCAACCGTCCCGCATCGGGGCTGAGGGGGTGGGGGACAATGTTCCCTAACCCCTGAGCTCCGGTCTGGGGTGGCTGGTTTTTAACTACCTGCTTCATCCCCACCCATACCTTCCTCACATCCCTTTTCCTCTCGTCTTCAAAATCTATCATTTTTACGCCATGTCTAAGGTGAAGCCGCCATGCCGATGGACTGCCAGGCCACCAGGCGGGAGGGGTGGTCCCAAATGGCGGCGCCTGGCTCTGCCGGGCCTGCAAGCACCTCTTGCAGTGCGGGCAACTGTGAGAGGTGGTGAGCTGTTGCGTCCCGTGTAAATAAGAGGGTCACCATGCCCAATGATGAGTATAAAAAAAAACCCAACCCCCAACTTCCCCAAGAACAACGGAGCCGCCCTCGGGCAGCTCCACCAAAAAAATGGAGGTCCTCCCCCTTGTGCTTGCGCAGGGGACCCTCCATACTTCTTTAACCGGAGAGAAGGCTTACTCCTCTCCTACGCCTACGGGTGTAGGGGACTTCCCCTCACTCCCTTCTCTGGAGGTGCTTTCAGGCACCTCCCTATTTCCAGCGGCAGTCCCTCCTTTTCTTTCTAAGGGGACTGCCAAGAAAGCCAGCAGGCAGCCCATTGCCGACCGCCCCTCTTGTAAGCGGCTCGGTAGGGCAAACCCCCTTAGGGGGGAGAGGGAAGCCAGGCCCCTTCGGTCGCTTCCCTCAAAAGACCTGCTGGCAAGGATATTAAACCTTGCCGGGGTTAAGGCTTGTGCCTCCCCACAAATGACTCTTGACGCTGCCAAGGGGACCTGCGATGTCCTGGGAGGGGATGGCCAACTGGAGGCCCCTCCTGTGATAGACATGGTCCTTGAGGAGACCCAGCCTCAGACGGTAGGGCCTTCCATGGGGGGGAATCCGGGCTCGGCGCCAAGCACCGAACCCGAGTCCGCCCCTATGCAAGGTCCCCCTCAAACGGCTGAGGGCTCCGAGGCAATACAAGGAGGGGAGGGATCTCCTCCGACAGGTGCCCCCACGACTACCAGGAACTTCTCCATTTCGGAGAGGGACCTGGCTGAGGCCGGCCCATCTGGCATGGGGGCTTCTGCCGGCGGAGGTGAGAAGCGGGTTCATTCCCCGCCCTCCTCTCCAAAAAAGAAAAAGACTAGAAAGACAAAGAAGACTCGGGGCTCCTCTCCATCCGCGGGGGCTGCGGGGACGGATAGGTCTGCTGCCACTTTGGTAGGCGACCAAGCCAAGATCGGCACATCCGGCCCCTCTACCCCCTCGTGTGCGGAGCCCCTGACCAAGACTAACACCAAGAGTGCACAGGGCGGAGCCTCGATGACATCGGGGCCCCTGATTCAGAGGTTACCTGGCGTTTTCGAGCCCGCTGGCTTCAAACGCTTCCTCGTTATTCGCTCCACTGATGGCACCATGTTGTCCAAGGGCAACATGATCCATCAGAGGAGAGGATTAGCTAGTGCAATTAGGAGAGAGCCGAAGGTGACCCGTTTCTCGGACGGGAGCCTTCTAGCGAATGCGGCGAATCCCGCCGAGGCGGCCAAGATAAGTGCTCTTCGGACACTTCATGGCACCCCGGTGAGTGTGACGCCGCACTCTACCATGAACTTTGTAAAAGGAGTAGTTTATGCGAGGGAACTCGTTGACTACTCCATTGAGGACATCACCCAAGAGCTGGCCGACCATGGGGCGGTCAAGGTCGAACGTGTGATGAGAAAACAGGGAGGGGCCTCGAGACCCACCCCTACACTCTTCGTCACGTTCGACTGTGACAAGCTCCCTGAGTCGGTGCGTGCCGGTTGGTACCGCTACCGCGTGAAGGCATTCGTGCCACTTCCGCGGCGGTGCTATTACTGTCACCGCTTCGGCCATACGAATCGCTCATGTAGACGTGCAAAGTTGGGGTCACCCGAAGTATGTGTAAATTGCTCCAAGGTCGCACACGATAAGTCCAAATCGTGTGTGGCCAAGTGTGTCAATTGCGGAGAGCCGCACCCTGCTTCTTCGAAGCAATGTGGTGCATATCTCCTGGAGAAAGAAATCCTGGCCGTTCAGGCCCAGGATAGACTCTCATTCCGCGAGGCTAAGGACTTGGTCCTGGCGCGCCCAGCTCTGCCTGGGACGTCATATGCCTCAGTAGTTAGAAAGGCACCCTCTGCTCCTGGCCCATCCAGGCCAACGAGCACGGTTGTTTCCGCGCCCATTCGGAGCCCTTCTGCGGGCTCTACCCAACCCAGGCGCTCCCCTGGTAAAGCTGGCGGCAAAAAGGGTTCATACCCAGCCCCGGCTAAAACCGGGGCTTCCCCCTCTTCCCCCAGCGTGACCGTTTCCCGCAAGGCGAAACGGCCACGCGCCTCCACCGAGTCGTTAGACTCACAGGAGGCAACACCCCTGAAGATGGTCGCTAGGCCATCTTCGGGGGTTCCTAAAGCTGTCCCCCGAAAGTAGGACAGCAACAAAGGAGCTTCGGCTCCTTCGCCCACGCCCCGAGGTGGAGCGAGTGGCTCGGAGACGGTGGTTCCTCGAAAAGAGGGCCCCCCGCCTCCGAAGCTGCAGCGCCCGCCTAAGGTTTCGAGGCGGAGGGAGGAAAAGACTCGCATGGCGAGCCCAACCTCCCCCAATAAGTCATCGAAGGCGACAGCGCCTCCAGCGCTTTGTCCGGCCAACAGCGCCCGGGGTTCTGCCCCCGGGAAGCGTACGGCCATTCCCGTGAGGGTCTTCAGTTCGAGGAGGGCCCCCGCGTCTCCTCCGAGCTAGGCCTGGAGGGCATATTCCTTCAATGGAATTGCCGTGGACTCCGGGCCAACTGGGAGGAGCTGCGGAGGCTCGTCTCGTCCCGCTCCCCGTTTAGCTATCTTTTTGCAGGAGACCATGCTAGGCGCGTGCCCCCTGCCCGCCCTCCCGGGGTACAAGGGTCTTACGACCCCACCACCGCGGGATGGCCGGGCTGGGGGATGCGCGGTTTACACCCGGCATGATGTCTCCGTTCTTCCTTTCTCTTTAGATACCTGCTTTCAGGCAGTGGCTGTGCAGCTGCACCTGGATAGGAGTTATACTATCATTTCTGCGTACATTCCACCGTCAGCTGACTTCGACGCGGGGGACTTCCGCCGCGTCGTGGCACGGTTGCCGAGGCCCTATCTCTTGCTTGGAGATCTGAACGGCAGGCATCCTCTCTGGGGAGATTACTCCATAAATCCCAGGGGACAAGTCCTTGCCGATCTGATCGAAGAGCTTGAGATGGGTGTCCTAAACGTGGATGAGTTTACGCATCACTGTCCGAGAACCGCTTCATTTTCTTGCCTTGACCTATCTTTGTGCTCTTCGGATGCACAGCCTGATTTTGATTGGGGGGTGGTCGATGACCTCCATGGTAGTGATCACTTTCCCATTCAAATATCATTTTCAGGGCAACTGCCGCCTGAGAGACCACCTCGGAGGTGCTTGGCGCGGGCGCAGTGGCCTGCATTTCAGGAAATGACTGAATTCTCTATCTCAGTCGAGGAGTTTCTGTCGGTAGATGAGGCCGTTGAGTTCTTCTCCGGCAACCTCATCGCCGTGGGCCTGACTACTATTCCTAGGACGTCTGGCCGTTTTGCACGCCGACCACTCCCATGGTAGTCGGCCGAGTGTGAAACGGCCCTCAAACAGAAGCGTTATGCCTACATGCGCTATAAGCGAGGTCCGAACGATTTCACTGTCGCTGAATTTCGTCGGGCTAGGGCTAGGTTCCGGTATATTTCGAAGCACGCCCGCCGCTCTTCTTGGCGGGCATACGTGTCTTCACTTAACGGGAAGACCCCTTTAGCTGAGGTGTGGAAGCGAGTCAAAAGGATTCGGGGCAAGTTCTCGCAGGACCCCCCTCCCGTTCTCCAGGAGAATGGGACCGCAATCTCGGACCCCGCGTCCGTGGCGGAATCCTTCGCGACCGCTTTTTCTGCATTCTCTAGCCGTGATGCTGCTCCGCCAGCATTCAATGCACGTCGTGATGTCGCGGAAGGCCGCCGGCTGGACTTTACCTCCAGAGGCGGAGAACCCTTCAACGACAAGTTTACTGTAAGCGAGTTGCGTGCCGCTCTCGCTTCGTGCGCGGACACCGCCCATGGTCCGGACGATGTCCCGTACGCCATGCTTCGACATCTAGGTGAGCGAGGCATGGCTTTTCTGTTAGATTTGTTCAACAGGATCTGGGTGGAAGGTCTTCTCCCAGACTCCTGGCGAATCGCTACTGTGCTTGCCTTTCGCAAACCGGGGAGAGATCACTCTACTCCGACCGGTTTCCGCCCAATCTCTCTAACCTCTTGCGTGTGCAAGTTGATGGAGAAATTGGTAAATGTTAGATTAGCCTTTTTCCTGGACAGCGGAGGCCATCTGCCTTCCGCACAGTGCGGCTTCCGCAAGTTCCACTCCACGTCGGATGCTCTGCTCCGACTGGAAAATGCCGTCTGCGAGGCTTTCCTTCGTAGACAGCACTACGCCACGGTGTTTTTCGATCTGGAGAAGGCCTTTGATACCGCATGGCGATACGGTATCATGGAGACACTCCACACGTGCGGGGCGAGGGGACGCCTCCCAATTTTTATATCTGAATTTTTGCGAGATCGTCGATTCCGCGTACGGGTGGGGGGAGCCCTCTCCGGCCCAAAGGAGCAGGAAGAGGGTGTCCCGCAGGGAAGTGTCCTCAGTGTCACACTCTTTGCCCTGAGCATCAACGGCATTACCTCGGTGCTGCCGGAAGATGTTCTCGCTACGCTCTACGTGGACGACCTTTCGATCTCTTTTGGCGCGGCCCAGATGCTAACTCTGGAGCGTCGACTCCAACAGGCATTGACCCGCGTCTCTCGCTATGCCGAAGCGCACAGGTTTCGGTTTTCTTTGGACAAGACTAAGGTGGTGCACTTCTGCCGCCATCCACGGCTTCACCCCGACCCAGATTTGTTTCTTAATGGGGTGCGCCTGGATGTGGTTGAGTCGCACCGTTTCCTTGGTCTTGTATTCGACCGACGCCTCACCTGGGAGGCTCATATTCGCAGCCTTAGGTTCTCTTGTACCCGCGCCATGGACATTCTCCGTTCCGTGACGTTCAGCGCTTGGGGCGCTGATAGGGCTACTGCCTTACTTTTTTATCAATCCTTTGTTCGTTCGAAGCTCGACTACGGATGCGAGTTTTATGCATCCGCAGCCGAGCGTTTATTGCGGAAGGTGGATTCGATCCACACACCGGCCTTCGCCTTGCGACCGGTGCCTTCCGCACTTCCCCCATTGAGAGCCTGTTGGTCGATGCTGGGGAGATGCCACTCGCTCTGCGCCGCGTGCAGTGTATCACTCGACTGTACGCGCGAGCTCGGCGCCTCCCTCAGTCGCCAACAGCTCTCACTGCATCCGCAGCTGATCTCGATGGTGCCTATGCCGTCGAGAGACGCCAGTCATGCCCTAAGCCTTTTGGGTTTAGGGCCAGGAAACTCCTTCGAGAGGTAGATATCGCTCTCGGGCCGGTGGCGCCCCTGGTTTTGCCCAGGACGCCACCCTGGAGGGTACCACATTTGGCTATTTGTCGCCACGCCTCTGCTCCCAAAGCTTGTACTGCGCCGGGAGTATTGCGTTCGACCTTTTTGGAGCACACATCGTGTCACGCTGGAACCGTGCCAGTGTATACGGATGGCTCCAAGTCCCAAGAGGGGGTCGGCTTCCACGCCGTATCCCCTCTGTTTGAAGTCAGCGGGGCTCTACCAGGCGCTGCGTCTGTCTTCACGGCCGAGCTGGTGGCAATACACCACTCGGTACGGGAGATTACGCGACGTGCCCGGTTCGGAGACCGCATTGTGATCTATAGCGACTCACAAAGCGCCCTGAGTGCTCTCGGGGCATTGGAATCTCCGCATCCCCTGGTTCGCGATATCCGTGACGCGACGGTTTTGGCGAGCCGGGCAGATGTCGAGATTATCTTTTGCTGGGTTCCTGGACATGTAGGAATTGCGGGGAATGAGCGCGCCAAAGAGTCCGCGAGGACTCTGCGACCGGACCAGCGTTTCGCTCTTCCTCACAGCGACTACATGGCAGGAATACGGGCAGCTCTTCGGACTGCTTGGCAAAGAAGATGGGAGACGGTCGAAGGGAACCTAAAGTTTCGTGCCATTGCGCCGCGACTGTTCCCATGGACCTATCCCCCAATGCCGCGGCGGCTTCAGGTTGCTTTCTGTCGTCTTCGAATCGGACACACTCGTGTGACGCATCGCTACTTGATGGAGCGCTCGCATGCGCCCTATTGCAACGACTGCGTCGTCCCCCAGACTGTTCGGCATATTCTTGTCGAATGTCCCAGTCTGGTTGATCTTCGCGCACTATACCTGTCTCGGTACCGGGATGGGCGGGGTCGCTACCGCCTGTCCCTTGTACTCGGGACGAGTGCGTGCACCATGACTGGTGGACTTATTGACTTTTTGGGGGAGGCCGGCCTTCTCCCCTTTATTTAAGGTTCCTTTTTTTTGTTATTGTTTTGTTTGTAGGTTGCACTCTCCTGCACCGGGGTGAGGGGGACCTCCCCCCCGCTGCCGGAGATTGCTTCGATTGTTAAGTTTTTCCACTTTATATCATTGTTAAGTTTTCATATTTTTTCTTTAAAGTAGCCTAGTTCTAGGCTGTCGTGTTTTTCGGCGACTTATGCCCAAGTGGGTAGTTGCCAGATGGGCTCTATAAAATTAAAAAAAAAAAACTGCATGGTGTCTCAGTTCTATTTGCTTTAAATAGGAGGTATACTTATTTTGCCTACATTCCACCGCCAGCCGACTTCGACGCCGGTGACTTCCTCCGCCCCGTGGCACGGTTGTCGAGGCCCTTTCTACTGCCCGGTGATTTTAACGGTAAACACCCCCTCTAGGAAGAATATTCGATCAATCCCTGGGGTTAGGTCCTTGCCGATCTGATCGACGAACTGGAGATAGGCGTCCTAAATGTGGATGAGTTTACTCATCACTGCCCTAGAACTGGTTCATTTTCCTGTTTTAATCTATCTCTATGTTTCCGGATGCACAGCTTTATTTTGGGTGGGAGTTGTCACTTACCTTAATGGTAGTGATCACTTTCCCTTTCAACTATAATTTTCTGGGCCGCTGCCGCCTGAGAGTTCGCCTCGGTGGTACTTGGCGTGGGCGCGGTGGTCCGCATTTCAGGAAAGGACTGATTTCTCTGTCTCAGTCGAGGAATTCAGGTTGGTGGTTGAGGCCGTTGAGTTCTCCGGCAACCTCATTGCCGTGGGGTTAACTAGTTAACTACTATGGCAAGAACGCGTGGTCATTTTGCATACCGCACGCTTCCTTAGAGGTCAGCCTAGTATGAGACGGCCCTCAGACAGAAGCAATATGACTACATGCGCTATAAGCGCCGCCCGAAAGATTTTGCTGTACGTGAATTTCGTCGAGCTCGGGCTAGGGTTCAGTATGTTTCGAAGCATACCGGCCTCTCTTCCTGGTGGGCATACTCGTCTCCATTTAACGTAATCCGCCCTCTTGCAGAAGTTTGGAAATGAGTCAAAAGGATTCGAGGCAAGTTCTCACAAGACTCCCCTGCTGTTCTTCGGGAGAACGTGACTGCTCTCTCGCACCCACCCCGCGTTCGTGGGCTAGTCTTTCGCACTCGCTTTCTTTACATTTTCGAGCCGAGATACTGCCCTGCCGGCATTCAATGCACGTTGTGATGTCTCTTAGGGCCGCCGACTAGACTTTACCGCCAGTCGCGGAGAACCCTTCAAAAACAGGTTTACGTTGAGTGGGTTGCGTTCCGCTCTCATTTCATGCGCGCACATCGTCCCTTCTCCGGTCTGTGTCCCGTATGCCATCCTTCAACACACAGGTGAGCTGGGAATAGCTTTTCTGTAAGATCTGTTCAACATGACTCCTGGCGAATGACTACTGTTCTGGCTTTTCGCAAACCTGTAGATATTATTCTACCCCTGCCGGTTTCCTCTCAATTTCTCTAACCTCCTCTTTGCAACCCCCCAAAGATTGCGCGATAATCTGTACTTTGTGGAACTCGGTCTCCTCAAGCATGTACTTAGCGTTCTATTCCTAGAAATATGTTAAATAATTCATTACTAAACATCAATTATAGTTAAGTTAGGCACCCTTACACGCGTAGCTGAAATAACCCAGTGGCTCCCATTCCTCATTATGAGATTGTTCTCGTACTGTTCCCGCCCCTATGTTTCAACTGCCTGTGGTAAGGCCGGCGGAAATTAAGGGGCTAACGACACGCCCACTTGGAAATAAGGACGATGGTGAGACGGACCGTCGGAAATGACGATGGCGATGCAGGCAGTTGGAAATAAGGGCGGTGGCGATGCAGGCAGTTGGAAATAAGGGCGGTGGCAAAAGAGACCGGTGGCGAGACGGACCGTGGCAAAAGAGACCGGTGGCGAGACGGACCGTCGCAAATGAGAGTGATGGCGAGACGGCTCGTCGTAAATGATGGCGGTATCCTTCAACTAGCAATTTAGACCCGCAGGATTGCCCTGTGGAATAGAGTGCTGAACATTTATACAAGTCACATGCAGCCTGTCGGGTCTGAATTCCTTGCTCATGTATTAATAGATACACATAAATAGGTATAATAATCGATGTATGGCCGATTTCTTTGCCTATTCATGCAAATCTTAAATGTTTTGAAAGGTATTAATTTATCAATTTATAAACGTCTCATCTTATGTATCTGTAATTGAATACTTTTAAAAATAGGGTATTTATATTTTCCTCGCTTTTAAAACTATTGACGAGTCTTGCATTGGAAATCTGAGACACTTTGTGTAAATTATGAAACGAACACCAAAGTCGACACACAAATAAACCCTACGTTGATTTAATTTGCGCAAATCCGTTCCTCATTTTAGGCTATAAACTTTCGCTTTGTTCGATTCTATTTTCTTCATTACTAATTTTATTCTCTCGGAAACGTCGAGAACATAGCTGAACAAATTATTTTTTTACCTAACTTTTTATTTTATTATAGTTTTATATCCATTTGTCTATGCAATCAATCATGTGAGTTTTACAAAGCCGCGAGGTTTTTGTAGTACACGAAGAAAGAAATCTAAGAAATGGTTTTTTTTATCAGGGAATTATTAAATGGTTTGGAGTTAATAAGGCCTCTGGCCCAGAGGAAATTCACTCAAGATTACTTCATGAGACAGTTGATTTGATATCTATGCCATTGAGTGTAATCTTTAACAGATCAATTAGATACAGTGAAATTTCTGAGGATTGGAAATTGGCAAATGTGGTCACGATTTTTCAAAAGGGTTGTAAAAAAGAAGTTTGCAATTATCGTCCTGTCAGCTTGACAAGTAGAATTTGTAAAGTATTGGAAAAATAGATTAAGGGCCAAATTGAAGATTTTATTGCTGTTTAATTTGCTTGAGAATTCTCAACATGGTTTCAGAGAGGGAAAGTCATGTTTGACAAACTTATTAAGCTTTTTGCAATTCATTACAGATAATTTCGACAAGGGATATACGAGTAATATTGATGTTATTTATTTAGATTTCAGTAAAGCTTTTGACAAAGTTCCCCATAAAAGATTAATCAGTAAGCTTCAAAGTTTTGGTGTGAGTGATTGTTTTGGTCAATGGATTTCAAGTTTTGGTGTGAGTGATTGTTTTGGTCAATGGATTTCAAGTTTTGGTGTGAGTGATTGTTTTGGTCAATGGATTTCAAAGTTTTGGTGTGAGTGATTGTTTTGGTCAATGGATTTCAAAGTTTTGGTGAGTGATTGTTTTGGTCAATGGATTTCAGTTTTGGTGTGAGTGATTGTTTTGGTCAATGGATTTCAAAGTTTTGGTGTGAGTGATTGTTTTGGTCAATGGATTTCAAAGTTTTGGTGTGAGTGATTGTTTTGGTAAATGGATTTCAAATTGGATCAATTCTAGGAAGCAGATTCAATGGCAAGAAATCTTCATGGAGTGATGATATAAGTGGGATCCCCCAGGGCTCTGTCCTTGGCCCCCTTCTGTTCATTATTGATATAAACGATTTGGAGAAGGGTTTAAGAAATAGAATCTGGAAATTTGCTGATGGTACCAAATTGGCTGCATCAGTATCTGGTATTTCTGATTTTACATTACTTTCAAAATGATTTAGATATTCTTCTTGGTTGGGCTGATAAATGGAAAATGAGTTTCAATACTAATAAATGTAAGGTTATGCATTTAAGATCTAATAATAGTGAGTTTGGATATTTAATGAATGGTTCCTGGCTGGATGTAACTGAAGAAGAAAAGGATTTGGGTCTTACTAACTCTAATGACATGAAATTTAATAAACAATGCCTCAATGTAAGAAATAGGACAACTAAAATGTTAGGAATAATAAATAGAAATGTTTCACATAAAAATAAAGAGGTCATTACAAAACTTTATAAACTCGTATGTTCGACCACACATTGAGTATTGTGCTCAGGCATGGACACAGTACTATGTAGGGGGATATGGTTTTACTCGAGGGGATTCAAATACGGGCTACTAGACTGATTGCAAGTCTGGCTACTAAGAGTTATGAAGATAGATTAAAAGAAGTTAATATGTTTTCAGTTAACGTCGGTTTTGCAGAGGTGATATGATTCATGTTTTCAAATTATTTAATGATGAAAGGATGTAGGTGGTTGGGAGGAGCTTTTAGAACTGGAAGAAAATTGCCGAACAAGAGGCCATAATAAGAAAATAAAGAAAAAAGTGTCATTTGAACCTTTGTAAAAATATTTTAGTAATTGGGTTGTTCATTTTTGGAATAGTTTGCTTTACGATATTGTAAATAGTCATAGCATGAAAGATTTTAAAGCTAAGTTAGACATTCATCTGGATAATTTAAATATTTTATAATGACTTAGATATTCTTAATCTTAATGTTCGATTTGGGGTTCCTTGGATCCTCTTTGTATTATTGGACTGATGTTGAGTAATGTCCCCCATTCATTTTGTAAATGAAATTTTATATGTTGGTCATTTTAATTTTTTTTGGCTCGTTATTGAGTCTCATGCTTGACTATGAGCTGTGCTCTCTGAATTAACGTAGGCTTACTGAAAATTATTGTTTGACTGAGTTATATGATCCTCCCTGTAATTTTGGTATAGGTACACCAAGTTGATTGTGGTTGGTAATCTTTTGTTATTTTTGACGAGGTTTCCTGCAGGGACAGGTTTTGACCTATATGATTGTACTGTGGTGTTGATTGTGTTTTATAGCTTGTAAGCCTACAAATTGTTTTATGTATCTTGATTCTTTGTGATTGCTCCACCAAGTTGGACCCTTTTGGTATGTTGTGGAGTTTATTTCTTATGTTCTTAGGTTTGTTTGTTTTCGTCGGTTCTCTCCCAGTTGGCGGCCGCTGGATGAGTGTCATTTTGTTGTCGTTTGACATACTGCACGGTAGTTATATTTAAGCCCCCCCTCCCCCAGTAGTTTTATTAATAATCCCCAGGGATTATTTTCTTCATTGTGGAGTTGGAAATTTTAGGTTAAGTGGAGGAGGTTCGAGCTCTCGTTCTGTTCTCCCTTCAATTAGTTCGTACTCGTTGTTGGGCGCGATGGAAAAAACGAGAGCAGCGAGGCGAATTGATCGTACGAGTTACAGGCAAAGACAATCATAAGAGTTGTGGGAGGATTGGCTCAGGGAGAGTGATGTGCAGCGAGCTTAATCCGCAGAGCTAGAAACGGGAATGCTAAGGGAAGGATCGGTTTTTGTGACGCGCTCGATGAGAGGTGAGGAGAACCGATCGGGAAAATCGAGGAGAAACCGATCCTATACTTTGACAAGTTCGTGTTTTTACTTGAGAGGAGTGTGGGCTCTCGCTTGCCTACTCTGGGTTCCCACGCAAAGGTGCCGGGTTCGATTCACGCAGAGAGACGACGCAAAAATAATTTTCGAGTTCGAAGGGGGCAGTCGCTATTGAGGTCGGTTGCCTCTGGGGATGCGCGTAGACGGCTTCGACCAAGGGATTTTTAATATACCCATCGGATACCCTATTCTTACTGATAAAACAGTACTAGCCCCCCCCCCCCCCCCCTCCTCTCCACACACACACCGAGGGCTGGCACTCCAGGTGCCCATAGGCTTTCCGACATTCTAATCCTTGTGAAATTCCTTATCGGCTCTGGGAACTTCGGAGACCTCGGCCAAAATGCGAGCGAGTGCTGGTTACGACTTTTATTCGATTGCTAAGCAATGTCAAATGGCCGAGGCAAAGGAGTTTGTCTAGAATGGAACGTTTTTCCTCTCGATCCAAGCCATTTTATTACTTTGAATGCAAATTCTTTTGGCGTCTTTGTGCGAAGTCACGTCATACCACGAAATGCAATTCAGCCTGTTGCGCCCTGCCCCGAGTTTAATTGATAAGGAGGTTCATTAATGAACGCCAGGCCGGTCTATGCCTAACCTGGTTGAGTCAGGAAGGAGGCGAGATTGCCTATGACACTATACAAATCATGTACTTAAGCTGCCGCCAGGTATTTGAGAGATCCTTTCGTCTCGATCATTCCAGGTAAACATGTTTTCCGGGGCCATCTTCATCCAGCAAGCGTTTCGCTGGAATAACTTGTACGTGTCTGTCTGCGCCCTGCTCGCAATGACCGCCGTGTTGACGATCGGCGGAGGTCTGAGCGCAGTTATTTACACGGATACGCTGCAGTTCTTCATCATGAATTTTGGATCCATCTTTGTCGCCATCAAAGGTCTGTTGAAGAGGCGTCCGGGAAGGCGGGGGGGGCTTTTATCGTCGATGAAGAGGGGGCAAGCCAAATCTTGCGCTTGAGTTGTCCGCTTTTCTTTTCTTTTTACAATATCTTGCATTTTTCCCTATCCTCAAACCACCGTAGACGCTTCCCTCCGGCACCTGGACCTGGACGAGCGGTACACTGGTCCCGTCACTCTGATTAAGACTACCTGGGTTTTTTTTTTGCGTCTAGACATGACCACTTTACTTCCTCTACAAGACTCTTCTCTACCTTTTTTTTGGGGGGGGGGGGGGCAGCTTCTAATTTTGCAGGGTAGTCGCCGACCAGTTTTCTTCCACTCAACCTGGTCGGGGCTAAGAAAGGGGGAGCGGTGCTTTCGACCCCCTCTTGGCTCCTCTGGAGGGAAATTTGAACACGGTTTCCCTTCCCCTGCTCCCCAATTTCTTTTCAAGTGGGTGGCAGTTGTAGCATGAAAACCGTGCTGCAGCTGACATCTTGAGTTTTATGTCCCTCAAAGCCCCAATGTCTATAGGGGGATCTGCAGCTTGCATTTTCAGCACATTTTTACCTACCCTAACTTCACCACTTTCTTTACATACCTCTTCTTACTTTCTGCAAATGCCCTCGTTGGTTTTCGTTTCCCTGGTGAGGAAAGAAAATCCAATTCAGCATTTTCCTTATCCTTTGGTTTGTCGGGAGGGGGGGGGGCACTCCTTTGTCCTATCTACATGATGTTAAGCGACATTATTTTGGCAAGTCGTCGGATGGAGTCCCGACTCGGGTTTGAGTTCATGGTGGCTGCCATAGGCTGTAGTGACCCGTGGTTCGGAACCTACGTTAATCAGTATGCCCCAACCCCACAGATAAGTAAAAGGCATCTTAAATAAGTGTGGATTTGTGCCCCCCTCCCTGTCCCACACGAGAATTCGTATGGGTGGTAAAAATCCTTCCCAAGAGTGCAGATCAGTGGTAATTTCCCCTACCATTGCTCCAGAAACTTCTAGATGCCTCATTTCGGTCGCGAACTTAATTGAATAATCAGTGGGGGCGGGGGCTATCACAAAAACCTCGTTAACTCCCCCCCCCTCCTCTCTACCGCCCCCTAGTGCACGTACCTTCTCTACTACGGTTGGGCGACCGACTGACTCGTCATTGCAGTGAGGAGCGATAACGCGGAGTCTGTTTCTTTGCTCAGCTTTCATCGCCGTTGGCGGCTACGAGGAATTGCGCGCCAAATACATGACGGCGATTCCCGAGGCGCTGATTCCGAACTCGACTTGCGGAATCCCGAGGCCCGACTCGTGGGTGATACTTCGGAGCGCAAACCCCGCCAAGAGCGACATGCCCTGGCTCGGGTTTCTGCTGGGCCAGACCCCCGCTTCAATTTGGTACTGGTGCGCTGATCAGGTAGTAATGCCCCGCCTCTCGCTCCCGCGGTTTGGCCTATTTTGAGTCTCACTCGAGTGAAGTGAGTCACGATTCTTAGTCTTGCTAAAACTCGAGGGTCGAGAGATTTGGGAGGGATGGGGGGGCCTCTTTTTTTCCTCGTACGCAATTGATAGTGAAGGGACGAGTAGCAAACTGGGGTGTAATGAAGTGGAGAGTAAAAAACAGCTTTTCATCCAGGCCAAGCAAGTGACTATCCAATTGGTCTATTGGATACCCTCACTTGCTTGGCATGGGTGAAGAGCGACCCGCAAGCGTGCCCGATGTAGTCTGAAGGTGACCACTCATTGCTATAAAACCGTTTATCAATTCATATTATTTATTCCCATCCTGGCAGAGGTTTCTACGCCTCTTGAACCTCTGTGAACGAGTTTGATTTTGTAACTTCACTTCTTCTGACAATCCCGCGGTCATTAAATTCAAAAATCTTGCAGATGATGGTACAACGAGTGATGGCAGCAAAAAATCTGTCTCACGCCAAAGGAGCAACCATATTCGCTGGATATACCAAGCTTCTTCCCTTGTTTGTGATTATTATGCCAGGTAAGTGAACACTTTGCCATTCAAGTATGATTTTCTGTGTGGCTGTCGCCTGAGAAACCACATCGGTGGTGCGTGAAGCGGTCGCTGTGGTCTGCATTTCAGAAAAAGAGTCGTCCCAATCGAGGAGTTTAGGTCTGTTGATGAGGCAGTTGAGTTCACCAGAACCTCGATCTCCGTGTGCCTAACTACTATACCTAGAACATTAGGCGATTTTGCACGTCGTCTGCTTCCTTGGTGGTCGGCAAAGCGTGCAACGGCTCTCAGAGAGAGGCGATACGCCTATATGCGCTGTAAGCCCCTCCTGAACGATTTCACGTAGGTGAATTTCGTCTTAGCGCTATGTTGCTTTATGTTTGGAAACACGCCCGCCGATCTTTTTGGCGGGCATACGTGTCTTCCCTTAACGCGAATACTCCTCTTGCATTATTGTAGGAGCGATTAAAAGGATTCGAGGCAAGTTTCGCAGGATACCCCTCCCGTTCTCCAGGACAATGGGGCCGCAATCATGGACCCCGCTTTCTCCATATTCTTTATTCAGGATGCTGCCCCGACTGCAACACGATGACGTACAGTGAATGCTGAAGGTCCCCGATTAGAATTTACCTTCAGAGACGGAAACCCCTTCTACGTCTCCCATTGAGAGCCAACCGGGGAAATGCCACTTGTCCCGCGCTAGGCACAGTGCAGTGTGCGCCTGTACGGCGAGCCCGGTCTCTCAGTCACCAACGGCTTTTATCTCATCCACGCCCTATCTCGAAAGCCTTTGGCTTTAGGTCTAGGAAACTCCGAGAGGGCTCGATGTAGCTCTCGGCCCGCTGGCGCCTCTGGTTTTGCCCAGGAAGGTACCATCTTTGACTATTTGTCGCCACCACTTTTTTCCCTTTTTAAAACACACTTCGTGTCAAGCTCAATCTGTGTCAATATACTCGGATGGCCCCAAGTTAGAAAAGGGGGTCGGCTTCTACGCCGTATATCCTCTGTTTCAAGTCAGCGGGGCTCTCCAAGTCGTTAGGCCTATTTTCAGGGAGAAGCTGGTTGCAATACACCGCTTGTTGTGGGAGAAAACGCGTTGTGCTCGGTTCGGAGATCGAATCGTGATCTAGAGCGACTCACAAAGAACCCTGAGTGCTCTTGGCTCATTGGAATCCCAACCACCCCCTGGTTCGCAGTATCTGTCACGCCACGTTTGCCACGAGCTGGGTGGATGTCGAGATTATCGTTTGCTGGGTTCGTGGACATGTGGGAATTGTGGAAGATAAGGTCACCAAAGAGTGCCAGGACTGGGCGACCTGACCAGAGTTTAGCTCTTCCTCACACTGACAACGTAGCAGGAATCATGTGAGCCCTGTTGGCTGTCTGAAAAGTAGTTGGAAGACGCCCAATGGGAACTTAATTTATGTGCGACTCTTCCCGTGGACGTAGCTTCCAATGCCTCATGGCTTTCGGTCTCTTCTCTAATCTTCGAATTGGGCGCACTCGCGGGACGCCACACCATTTGATGGAGTGCTCTTCTTCACATTAGTGCAATGAAGGCGTTGTTCCCCAGACTGTTCGTCAAATTCTAGTTGAGTGTCACAGTCGGGATGGGAAGGGGGGGTCTTTCTTCACGTTACGTGTTTCAATACCGGTACGAGCGGGGTCTCTACCCCTTCTCCCTTGTGCTCGGGAAGAGTTCGTTCGCACAGACTTGTGGACTGTAAGACTTCTTGGAGGAAGTTGGCCTTCATTTTATTTGACCCGGTATTGATACAGCGAGTCGCCCTTTTAAATTTCATTGATACAGTAGGCCACCCATTTTGGACTGGTACTGATACAGCAGCTCACCCTTTATTTGACTCGTACGGTTTGTTCTGAAAAATTATTATTATTCCTCTTTAGGCATGATTGCGCGCGTTCTCTACCCGAACGAAATCGGGTGCGTCGATCCAAAGGAGTGCCAGAAATTCTGTGGCTTGGACACTTGCACCAACTTCGCCTACCCGAAATTAGCGTTTTCCTTGATGCCGAGTGGTCTTCGAGGGGTGATGCTTTCCGTGATGTTGTCCGCTCTCATCAGCGACCTCACCTCTATCTTCAATTCCGCCTCCACATTATTCACAATGGATATCTGGACTTTGGGTCGTCCTCGTGCTTCTGGCCGAGAGAAAATAATTGTTGGGAGGTAGGGCTCGGTCGCGACCTTGTTCCCTGTGTATTTGGGTGGGGCAAGTGGGTGGGTTTCTCCGTTACTCAAGACACCTTAAATTGGGGATGTAGGCATGTGGATTGTAGGGAAGAAGAGGACACCAGATAGGCGGATCTAAGGCCAGTAATAAGCGTCCTCTATGCGCTATTCAAGCTTTGTACTTTCTTGAAAGGGTCACCTTCCCTAATTTCACCAATTTATTTAACTCAATAACATTCGAACAGGAATGACATTGGTTTAGGATTTTGTAATTTTAAATAGTCTTTCTGCCTCTGTTCCTCCAGTTTATTGTCGTTTGAAAGAAGTTGAAGTTATCTGTAGGGGGTAAAGCTTTGCATTTCCAACGCTTAGGTGTCGGGTTTCAGTCCCAGCGAGAGCAGAGAAAAAAAAATTGGTTGTGACCACCCCCGCGGGGATAAGGGACTTCTTCACACGTTATCACGCGCATAGCCAATCACAGCATCACTGACATTCCCCTCCCCATTTTCACACTACTTACTACATGTACTCCTCCGTTCCTGAATGCTGATTGGTGAACCCATACCACATACCCTTGACGAGGAACGGTTTTCTCGATCGCTCTTTGGTGTAATCACCCCCCCCCCCCTCCCCACACCACCGACACTATACTGCCTCCTTCCTTCGGTTGTAGCAGCACATTTTATTATCCAGTCGGTGAGGCTGGGGGATTTCATCCACGAAGGAGGGTCGTGTCTACGAGCCAGGGATGGATGGTGCAACATTACTCATCCCCTAACTCGGTTTTGGATCTTAATTTCCTCCAACAGCTTTTATACTTGGGGTGGTGGTCCTCCAGAAGTCTGTAACCAAACTCCCCCAGCCCCGTAACTCTTACAGATTCTAACAGGCACTTTGAAAACTTATCAGGTCCTGTTTTTAACTTCCACTCCATCCCGTAGTCTATTTCTTTTATAATTATCATCGTTTGCTTACTATTTCGTCCTCTCTTTCGTAGGACATTTATTGTAATTCTGGTGTTGATCTCGATCGCTTGGATCCCCGTCATTGAACGAACTCAAAGAGGCGAACTTTACATCTACATCCAGGCCATCGCTGCTTACCTGTCTCCTCCCATCGCGGCCGTCTACTGTCTCGCCATTCTCTCGCAAAGAATAAATGAAGAGGTAAGTATGACAGAAACTTCCCTCCTAGAGAGATAGCATAGTGCTATTTGTTAATGTTCTCACTCTGCTGTATTTCATTTGTAGGGAGTATTTTGGGGGATGATGTCTGGATTTCTCGTGGGGATCATCAGAATGGTTGTCGACTTCATGTTTCGAGCACCGCCATGCCACGAGGACGACGTTAGGCCTTTCTTCATTAAAAATGTAAGATATTTATGAATGGTGTAGTGGGGGGGGGATCATTATTATAACGTCGATACACGGTGTAGACGTGCAGTAATTCCCATAGAAGGTAGATAGAATAAGTAAAACGATGATAGACCTCTTGTGCACTATACGGGATAACGTGCATAGCCAATTTACAACACTCGTCTTCCATTTGAACGGAGGAATACGTATGTTTCAAAGCATGCCCGCCAATCTTCTTGGTGGGCATACATACCTTCACTCAACAGGAAGACTCCTCTTCAAAGGTGTGTAAACGTGTCAAAAGGGTTGGGGAAAGGTTCTCGCAGGACCCCACTTCCTGTTCTTCAGGAAGACTGGCCTGAAATCTCGGACCCTGCGTCCATAGGGGAGCCCTTCGCGACCGCCTTTTTCATATTCTCTAGCCAGGATGTTGCCCCGTCAGCATTTATTGCACGTCGAGAGGACGCTGAATGCCGCCGACTGGATTTTACATCCAGACGCGAAGAACCCTTAAACGACACGTTTACGCTAAGTGAGTTGTATTCCGCTATTGCTACTTGCGCAGATACTATCCCTTATCCGGTCACTACCCAGTATGCCATGCCACGAAACCTAGGTGAGGGAAACATGCCCTTTCTGTTACATTTGTTCAACAGGATCTAGACTTAGGCGTAGGGTATCATCCCAGATTCCTGGGGAATAGTTAACGTGCTCTTTTTGCAAGCTGGGGAGAGATCTTTAACCCTGCTGCATTCAACCCAATTTCTCTAACATTGTGCGGCTTAAGTTCCTGGAGAAATTGGCTAGCCTTATATAACCTTATTTCCTGGACAGCGGGAGCCACCCGTCTCTTGCACAGTGCGGCTTCCGCAAATTCCACTGCACCTCGGATTCTCTGCTTCGAGTGGAAAATTTTATCTGCTAGACCTGCCTTCATAGACAGCATTTCGCCATGGTTTTATTTTGATCTCGAGAAAGTCTATGATACCTCATAGTGATTGATACCGTTATCATGGAGACCCTGCCCCCCCACACACATCAAAGTGTTGAAAGGACGCCTAATATTTTTAATAGTTCCGAGATCCTCTGTTCTGCGTACAGGCTGGAGTACCTCTTTCTGGCCCGATACTTTTATGGAAGTGTCTACAGTGTCACTGTATTTGCCTTGAGCATCAACGGTATCAATTCGATGTTGCTGGTGCTATGATCTATAGACAACCTTTCCATATCTTATGGTGCGGCCCAGATGCCAACTCTGGACCGTCGACTCCAACAGGCATTAAACCGCGTCCCTCGCTATGCCGAAGTGCACATGGTACGGTTTTCCTTGGCCAAGACTAAGGTGATGCACTTCTTCCGCCTTCCATGGCTACTCACCGACACGGACTTGTTTCTAAATAGGGTTCGCCTGGAAGTACTGGATTTGCACCGTTTCCTTGGTCTTGTTTTTGACCTACGCCTTACCTGGGAGGTATATATTCACAGTATTAGGATCCCTTCTACCAGTGCCATGCACGTTATTTGTTCACTGTTCTTTTCTTCGCCCAAAGCTCGACTACGGATGCAACTTTTACGCTTCTACATCTGAGCGTGAATTGAGGAAGGTAGGCTCGATCCACCACACTGGTCTCCATTTGGAGACGGTGCCTTCAGCACATCCCCCATGAAAGTTTCCTTGTCGATGCCGCTACTTCTGTGCCCTGTACAATATATTATCCTCGGGACAAGCATCTCCCTCAGTCGCCAACAGCGCTCATTTTATCCACGGCCGATCTCGACGATGCTGCCGAGAGACGCCAATCGTACCCCAAGCGCCCTTTTGGTTTAGGGCAAGTCGACTTCAAGAGCTCAATATAGCTCTCGAGCCAGCGGCGCTGTTTTGCCCACGACGCCACCATGGAGGTACCACGATTGGCAATTTAATGTCAAGGCTCCGCTCTCAAAGATTCTACGACGGTGGCAGTATTGCGTTAGTTTTTTGGTACACACTTCGTGTCAGTGTACAAGGATAGCTCCCAATCAGAAGAGGGGGTCGGCTTTCACGCAATTTTCCCCTTGTTTGAAGTTGGTGGAGTTTTACCCCTCGCTACGGGAGATTACGCATCGTGCCCGATTCGGAGACCGGGTTGGGTGCATACTGCGACTCCGCAAGGATGCGGTCTTCCTTCCGACGTGAGAACATGCATATCCTGTTGTTTTTCTTACTTTTTGTTGTTTATTTCCTATACTATAGCCTAATTATTAGACTAAATCAATTTTTGCGACTATGCCTTTAGTAACAGTTGCCAGATTGTCGCTATAGGAAAAAAAAGAATAAGATAGTGCAGAGAGCGAAGGATGCTTTGAAGAATTTCTTCAAGAATAGGATCACGCAGAGAGCGCAATCTAACTTTATGGGATGGATACTTAATAGCTTTATTTTAAATACAAGTATGAACTAAATCGCTTCTTTCATTTCAGTTTCATTACATGTATTTTGCCACGTTCCTCTTCTGGTTCACAATTGGCATTACTGTACTAATTTCCCTCGTCACCGCCCCGCCCCCATCATGGAGGGTAAGTAGAGATCGAAAGTCATTGAAATCTCTCCAGACAGAGTTGTATTTTAAAGTTATTTTCGGTTTTCGTTTCCCTCAATTTAAATAAATGCTTTAAAGCAGTTATTCAATTTTCTGGACCAACAAAAATGGCATGCGGTGCCACTAGATCAAAGCTCATCATCCTGAAATTACTGTCAGTCCTTATATGTAGGGCAAATGGGTCAAGTGCCATCACTTCTATGGCTTTTGCTATAGACCCCAAAAGAATATCGCGACATAACTTAGGTTTGGGTGGAGGGGTTAATCGATTTTTTGTTGAGGTGTGAGGGAGTGATTACATCTCCGAATATTTGTTAGCGTTTAAAGATGTTTAATGGTTCCTAGTTAATTCGAACGACCTTCGTGACGAGATTCGACAAGGGGGAAAGGAAGGACGAAAAGAAGACGGGAGAGAAGGCGCAATACGAGATGTTGCCAGTCTCCAAAGAAGGAAAAGGTAAGGAGATTCGCCGCCGTGGATAACCTCTTGTGCGCAAGTCTGGAGATTTGGTCGCCAGGAGTAATTATAACGAATATTGTTATTTTGAATTCTGAAATATGTTGTATTCGGGTGTGTGGAAGTGAAACTTTTCAGTGTGGGTGTGTGTATGTTCATTTGGGCGAATTTTTCTGAGGTTTTAAAGTATCTGCAACACTAACCTTTCTTTCAACACATTCATGTATATTTAATAAATTACTACGAGTTTATCATTAATATACCTTTTCCACTGATTGTTCACCCCAATTTCTCATCACCTTCCTGATTAACACAATTAACTTTGCATTCCTCCGTGTTTGGTGGATAAGAATAGCATCACTGTGGTGGCAGTTGCGCTTCGTAAAAGGATTGAATGTGATCACATCCATGCGTGAAGTGGAAGGAGACGGGTTAGGGACTTTTGCTCTGATTGGCTAATTTCGCTTATGGTTTGTATTGCCTAATTGGCGGAATGTTAGGGTGTGGGGGAGCAGTAAAGCATAAAGAAGTTGCTAACGTGTTCAGAAAGAATAGATTCAAACTGCTTGCAGTGAGGGTATTAGGAGCAGCGATCCTGCTGGTGAGCCCGGGGCACCAGGGGGGCGGTCCTCTTTAGGGGGGAGGTACCAGGAGGTGTTACGTTTTTCCACTCAACAGCGCGGTGAGATCTTACACTTCTCATCACACACATAACCAATTTCAACACTGCTTTCTTTCCTCTCCCGTCTTCGCAGCACAACACATTTTCTGTCTCAAAGAATCTTGCCGATGGGTATCTATATCCACATACCTCTGACGCGGAACAGGTCCCTCTGCCCCGGGGTGGGGGGGGAGGACGAAGGTTCTACCTGAACTTTGTTTGTCGTATCAAAACACTTCCTTCCTGGTGCCTTCGGGCGCACCAGCGATTGTCATACTCATTTTTATGTCTATTTCATTATCCAGTTGGGATCCAGGTTGGCAAACCACCACCACTACTACTACAACTTTAGCCCCCCCCCCCATGTAACGCGCCACTTTCCTCCTTATCCTCCCTTTTCCATTGATTATTTGCGTCAAATTCTCGAGTCCGCTTTAATTATTAGAATGCATCCATCTCCTCTTTAACTCTTTCACACTTCGGAACGTGTACTTTAATATCCACCCAAAACATATCTAATTATCATTTTAGGGTCCCTATGTGGCCACCACACATTTTGACCCAAATTCATATCAACCTAAACAACCGATGACAACCACAGGAAAATAGTCCTCTACAAAGGCCGCGCCCCCTTTATGTTTGCCCCTTTAACATTCACTCTGGTACCCGCAGGTATGGGGGGGGCGTACCCTGTGTAGACTGCTACCCCTGGTTCCCGGAGGAACTAGGTGTACTACCGGTCCCAGCCCCCGCAAGGGGAGGGGGCGAGGTAATGAATGCACCCGCTACAACTCAAACTTGGAGGAACACGGCATGTTCTCTCCCCTCCCCGGCGCCTACGGTTGTACACCCTCGCAGCGCTAATGCGGCCACGAGGCTCCACGCATCTTAACTTTTTTCTACACCACCTTCATCACAGCTCTCCCTTTACTTTGTGTGAGGCGGCCTCCTTGCTATTGCGGGTTTTTTTTTTAATCCGTTGACCTCGTCTGCTACACACTCCATCCCTTCCCTTGCACGTTGCATCCCACTGCAAACGGGTCGTCTCTCCTCTAGAAATAATAATAATTAAACCGTTTTTAGCACGGATCTGCACTGCAGGGTATGGCAGCTACCGGGAAGGCGACCCGAATTAGGACGCCATCCAGCCACTTACCACACCCGATGTGTCTTAACTTCCTTGTTTCTTTCCCTTGGCCTTTGAACTGTCTAGTTTATATTGGGATTGCAGATGGTTTGGGGGGTTGGTCAAGCCAGCACATTGGATGGTGATCGCATCGGAGCTTCGCTGGGGCGACCCGTTGCTTCTGAGTAGATGTCTGGTTAAATAGGGTTGAGGAGAGGGTTTTAAACCATAGATTGGACGGTGTGTGATTTGTTCAGGGTGATGGCATGGTTAGAACTTGCATATAGTGGCGGGCATGGATCTGGTTTCTTGTAGTGCTTAAGAATTAGGCCCAACGGAGATCAAAGCGTTCTGTCCCCTTCTTGTGTTTCGAAGTGTAGGTGATTTGTGTGCGGATGGGGAGGTGCGAACGCAGTCCTTGGAACGTTGCAGTAGTGTGTCTAATCTTCTTTCGTAACACGTTAGCAGCTTCCCCATAGATTTTATTTTCTGGTTGCAAACACACCTCGCATTCAACACAACAACATGTTCGCCATTAGGCTCTCTTTAAGAGGTCTAGGCCGGTGTGCGCGACTCCCTCCAACTTAGTTTTACCCAGCTGAGGCTGTTGATATTTATATATAATAAGTTTAAAGCTCTCTCTCGCTGTTAGTATGCTGTTGATAAGACTATTGCACTAAAATAATGCTGAAAAGGTGTAAATGTCTTCAGTAATAGCGCTATTTCCCTGCCGTGCGACTGATTGATGTGCAAATATAATTGTGAGTATGTGAGTGTGAGATAGATAGTGATGGATTAGAATAGTGGTGAGAATAAGGAAGTCTTAGGGTTGCAAGATTTGCAAAGGTGCCTGGAGATCAGGATAATCTTTCATTATTGATGTGCAGCGGTGAATGTTTTGGTTTTAAATGACTATTGATGCCAGATTTGCTATATACCAAATACTTTAGTTATTTTTTTTTACGTTTAAAAAGAAAGAACAAGCTGGTATGTAATGTGTGTGCATGGAGGTGCATAACTAGGAGAATTACCAAGTATTTATATGTCCAACGGATATATTATTCGATAATTATCTAAATTTTAAATTCTCGAGTAGAAAAGTTTTGTGGTGAAGTATTTCACCGTTTGTTTCATTCCTACCCAATATCCTCCAGTGTCTTCTGTCGCAATTGCGTTGCAGCGTTCATATTCAAATTATCCCTTATTCGTTATTTCACACTTTCAGATTTCACGGTCAGAGATGGCAGGCTGCGAACCGAGCATAATGTTTTGGAATTTTGCTGTGGGCCCGTCGATTCTCCAGAGCGTAAAGTAAAGAAAGCTATCTTCGTTTATTCATTAAAAAAAAGAAAGTTGGAATCGAAGGAAGAATAACTCTGATCGCCCCTCTAGACAAATTTGAGTGTTCATATATGACGAGATTGGCAAATAAAGGTGTTCTTGTTATATATTAGGGTATTCAGAAAATAATTTTGGTTTTAGAAATTTAAAGTTGAAGGCTGTAGCGTACGATGGCTAATATAGTTAGTTTGTCAACATGTCGGTCGGGTGGTAACAGTTTTACTTCTCAATGTGTTTTTTGGCAATAACATCTTAACTATTAGGCAGATTCTAACGGAATCTGAAGCCCTTATGTTGTTTTACATTCTCTTTCGAATGATATAATTGACAAGGTCCTCCCAAGGTTAGTCAGGGAATTATTTGGCAATAGCATCGTAACTATTCGTCCCATTCTAACGGAATCTGAAGCCCTTATGTTGTTTTACATTATCTTTCGAATGATATAATTGCAAGGTCCTCCTAAGGTTAGTCCGGGAATTATTGAAAGTTTTGAAGGTCGTAGGTCATAAGTCAGAATAATTGACAGCACGCGACTTAAGTCTGTTGAACTTGTTATTACGGTGTGTTGCAAAGCTTGCCCTTCATTAATTAATTTGACCATTTTTAATGCATCGTAGCCATGGGCCAATTACTGCACGGACAAGTAGACCTGGTTCAAAAAGTCTCGCACCGGAGATGGAGCCCTTGGAAATAAAGGACCTGGCAGGAAACCTTCCTTAGATAACAATTGTCTTCATTAAGTCGTTGAGGTTAGAACCGCTCACAAGAACACATGCTCACAATATTGAGAGAAGCCAATTATGCATACATTCACACCCACTTACATACAATTGTAAAGAAGAAAATGAATAAGTGGGGTTCCACATGAACCGACCCACGACCCACAAAATCCACAATAAAAACTTCTCAACACTGCACTTCTACGAAATCAAAATTACCGCCTTTCTTAAGCGGATGTTGAGGTGTGAAATGTACTGGATCTTGTACGACAAACGCAAAAGTAATTCACAATGTTTGTATGCGAATGAAGCTTCCTCCCCCCCCCCCCCCCACCTCTCCCAAACACTACAAAACTAAAACCCGTTCTTTGTACTTGGGACTGGTTCGTGTACACGGACTTGTACCCTTTTCTTTTACTTTAGCGTGATTACGGCGACTTTTTCCCCAGTAGGAGGTCGCCGGATGGGCTCTCTTAAAAAAAACAAAAAAAAACCCTCAGTCAGCCCTCTTCCTCCACACTCGTTCACAGAATTAATGAACATTTTAGGCTGCGTTGCAACTCTTCTCACACCCACGCGTATAGTCTCTTTACAAGTCTATTTCCATTCTTCTTGGATGCCCATACTACCTCACAACCTAATTTACATCCTTCTTCACACCATAAACATCACTTACCTAGTTGTTCATTCCTCACTCTATCCACCTTTCGCACACTAAGTATCCCTCTCAAGTTGTCCATTTGCACTTCTCTCACTCCCATACATCAACACTCAAACTCTTGGTATTTACTAACGCTCTAATCGCCCCCCCCCCACCCCAAGACTTTCCTACCATTCCAAACAGTGTGGTCCCAATCTGCTTCATCTGTTCCACTCTCCTTCACACAATGCATCTTAGATACTTGAAGCTTGGCCTTTGTTCAAGGGTGACACCACATCCCATTCTCACTCCCAAAATACCATTACCTTACTCTTTTCTGCATTCAGTTTTTGCGCCCCTCCTTACATACCACCTACCAAAGGCCGCAATCAACATTTCCAAATCCCTTTCACTTTCGGCCATCACCAACACGAGGTCATCAGCATATACCAACATACTCGGATTTTTTTTTCAGCTTTCGAGAGATTTACAATATGCGAGAGAAAAAAAGTTCGATCAAATAAACATCTTTTCCATCGTCTGGAGATGGAAATGAAAAGAATCGAGATCTCTGCTCTCCTGCCACAACAAGTCCGATATCGCCAAGCGGCTCAACGTCAGGCGGATGACGACCGTCCACAGAGTCTCGGAGAGGCTCAAGACCTCAAGTTGCCAACCGTTTGGCTTTGAGAAAGGCCTTTGAAAGTGCTCAGAAGTGCAAAATGGCCGCGCCTAGAAGATCATCTCGCTGACCACAGTATCCAGGATCGTCAAGAGCTTGAAGAGCGTCTGTTCAGCCACTGTAGGTGAGAACAACGTCGGCAGCGCTGTCGTCGCCTTGTCAACGACTTGAAGAGTCGTGGCAATCGAATTCTCTTTTTCTTCTGATGAAAAAAAACCCTTCACGGTCGATCCGGTCATGAACAAGCAGAACGACCGCGTGCTAAGCTTCGTCCAGGATGTCTCCGAGGTCCGCTACGTGTTCACGACCAGGTACCCGGCCTCCGTGATGCTGCTCTGCTTCGAATGCCGTGGAGATTCCACCTATGTGGTCTGCGACCGGTTACAGGCTCACTACGGCCGATTACAGGGACATCTTGGCCACGAAAGTCCTGCCCTGGGTGAGAGAGATCACAAAGAAGGCGGATTACTTCTCTCAGCAGGATGGTGCCACGGCCAAGACCGTGCAAGAGTGGTTGGGATCAAGAGACTTTTGGCCGCCGCAGTCGCCCGACCTCACTCCCCTCGACTACAGCATGTAGGCGCATGTCGAGAGCACGGGCCAGCAAGGTCCGCCGCAGCGACGTCGATGAAATGAAGTCCTCCGTCAACCGCGTTTGTGTCAGCATAAGGAAGGACTTCGTTCGCAGTGCGTAGGAGGCTTCACGTCTTGCCTGGAGCCCGTGCTCCCTGCCGAGGGGGCGCCTACATTGATTAACACTACAATTTAAGCACATTTTTTATATGTTAAAACGATACTCTTTTGTCTAACTGAATCAAAACTATCACCGTCTCCTTTGTTGAGAGCGTCGTAACTAGTGTAACAGGACTTTTGCAACACCCGGTAGTTAGAAACCCATACGTCATCAATCTCTCATCGCTTTCCCCTCATCATATGCAATCTAAATACTCCACCATAAAGATAGTAAAGATCCATAGCAACATCAAACAAGTTTGCCTTACGTTGTCAAATCACTCACCCTGGCTTTCACCTTAACGCACGTCGTTTCCACATAAATACTCTACACTATCGAACAATTTACCACTCACTCCGTGCTTTCTTTGCACCTGAAATTATCCTTCTCTATCTGCACATCCATGAACACAGCAATCCCTTTCATTCCTATCCCTTGTTTTTCAGCTACCTGCCTTAGTACAAACCCTACCCGCTCCATCTCCTATCATCAATCCTTTATCCTTCTTATACACCCAATCAGAATTTTCCATACACTTTGCTTACAACACTCGAGAGTTATCCTCCTATAGTTCTTGTATTCACCTCCCTCCCCCTTTACTGTGCAGAACAGTACTATCACAGTATTCTTCTCTCTTCCTCATACACTTCTGCTTCTGAATGTCTTATTAATACAACACATCCACCAGTCATTCCATTGCACAATTACCACCACTTTTAGCACCCCTGACTATATCATCTACTCCAGCTGCCTTCCCATTTTTTACATTTATCACACCACTACATGCTTATCTCCTCCATACTCGGAGTGTACCCGATTTACGCTCTCGAAGACGATCCTATTTATATTTGCAGCATGAACGTTGGCAGAGATGTTTTGAAGTGTTAGGAAATTACTTTGATTAATTAATTATTTTTGGATAACTATTGTAATGAGTTTAATTTTCACTGAGGGATTTCATTATAAGAGTTTTTTATAACTTTTAATGTTTTGCCCACGTTTGATCATACCTACTATTCCAATGATCTTCTCCTCTCGCCGACAGGTGGAAGAACCTTCACCTAATGTGGCTCGTGTGAACAGTCTACATCAAGAAGAGTGGGAAGCGAAAATCCTCAACGTGATGCTCGTCATCGTCATAGTAGTTGCTATAACCCTCTATATCTATTATTCTATAAATCCCTTCTCTCAACAAGAAATCGACCAACTGCAGCAGGAAAAGTTGCAACAAATTCACAATGAGACGGCCAAAAGAGACTTTTCTGGCCTTTAATAATAGAGAGCCTACATTAAAGTTTGCAAGGACCCGCAAAATGATGCTTACAGCAAGATGTTACTGCGGGGAAGAGTCAAGATGGTAATATTTTGTTTCTGCTGCAAACGCAACACGTGAAAGGTCTTATCGCACTTTGGCTTTCAATAACCACATTACTGACGTGATATCGTCATTTGCACCTTCAATCCATGTCTGAAATAGTAGAGGTATAGAGGGTATCAGTTGGGCATTGTCTTTAAATTTATTAAGAGAACTTTTCCTGGGTTTTATTAGGAAGCTTAAGACATTTTAACGAGGGTTTAAAACCAAACAGTTTTTAGACGTTTTATCCTTGCTACTGAAGGTACTTTTATGGTTTTTTTCTCGGAAGTTATTTCAAGTTGTTAATTATGATGGCCTTTAGGTAACTGTATGCTTAAAAAAATGTGATAATAGTTTTTAAATGTGACCAAACTCCTGCAATGGGGAGGAGCAGCTCTAGCCCTAACCTCGTATAATAGGGTTGAAAAGCTAAGTTGTTGGTACATCGTAAAGATGATTAATGATGGCACGTATGGTGAGATACCACCGTTTATACTCCCATTCATGTGGAAAAATAGTCCATTGCTATGACCATGAATTTTTCGTTCTTGCCAGTTGGACTAGTTGGGTCCATATATAATTTACTCGGTTTCCTCTTCTTGAACGGAATAGGAGGTAATTGATCTTCTGAATGTTCAAGTTTGACAGAAATTACTTATCAAAGATCTCATTTTAGGACGCATCATGGCCTATTCCCCCCCCCTCCCATTGGCAATAAATTAAAGGTTTTGTATAGGTAACTTTAGGTATAACTACTTATTCTTTACCTTTTTTGCTATATCTACTTTTAGAAGATTTTTCATTGTTAATTTTGTGTTAATATGCTTCTTGCCACGAAGTATGTACATTTTGCAAACCTTTGTGCTTCTTTTTAGCAATTCTTTTATACTCTATATTTAACGTGTATTTTAGTTACTATTTAAAAAATATATATAAATTCCAGCGTTAAAAATCAAGTTCCTTAAATAAAATTTCTGCATTGCTTTGTTTTACATCCTAAATGGTTATAAGGATGGTTATTATTAAAACTTTATTAAGGATTTATGACTTTCATTTTCCCGCGAGGAATTTCTTTGTTGCTTGGATTTATCATTCTTAGGTGAAAAAAGGTCAGATACTTGGAAGAAAGGAATGAACGCATCGTATATTTTGATGGATATAACGGACTTTGCTACAAAAAGTTTCTACCTCGCTGAAGAAATAAGTTAAGCCTTAACCTAAGACCGAAGGGTTCACCAAATAATTAAATTTTCCATTCTACAATGCGATAAAAGGGGTTTAATTCTAATCTCCATTAAAACTTCTCATTAAGTTGGAATTCATTACTATGTTCGCTAATAGTTTAGCATATCTATGTATGAATATACTGACAACTAAACGATACCAAACTGGGTTCAGGATGTATTTTTCTTTGACACTAAATTAAAGCTTTCTTCACAATCTTGTCTCGGGATTTCTGTATATCCAAGAACTGTTATCGGGTAAAATGCACAAGGACGATCGCATGAATACAACTACACATAAAGTCACGTTACACCGAAAATTTGAGAACTTCATGTGGGTTGGTTTAAGACTTTAGTACAAGTGTGACAACACAATTGATAATATTTAGGGATTTTACAGTAACGGTGGAGGGTTGGTAATTGGCAAAAGGCGGAGACGTCCTTTGTACACAGCTTCTTCACTTCCAGCTCACATTTTCCTTTGTAGCAAGCTCTCATTTCACGGGGCTTTCTACCACACCTGATTCCTCCAAACATTCCAACATTGTTTTTTGCATTGCAAACAAATATGGCTTCTTGTTGCCCCATTCCGCACGTCACTGAGCACTGAAATTGAATATTGCATTAAGAGTAAAATTTCTGAGTGTGAGTAAATCAAAAGCCTTAATCTTAGGTGCGTCACGAGGTGTCAACACGAATGTGTATCATGCGCACAAATGACTGAGGTCCACCCTCAGCGTCCTCGACTGACGGGGGGGGGGGGAAGGGGCTTGCGGAGTCGGGTGTTAGTTGAGACCCCACGTCCCTTGTAATTCGTGTTTAAAGGACACCCCAACCGAATAATGACAAGCCCGTGGTCACCAAGGGTCGCTCTTCGTTAGGTGTAGACACAAACTTTGTGGCCCAAGAGAGCTACCCGTATTTCGCTATGAGACAGTGGACGTGACCCCCCCCCCCCCCCATTAGATGGTGGTAGACAGGGTCGAAGAGGTTTTTGTGTGCCACTTTTATCGGGAATCAAACTTTGTTCATGTGTGCTAGCTAATGCGAGCTCCGAGACGGACGTTATGAGACGAGTACCCACTCGCTCGCTCTGCCCCACATCCCTCCGCCCCCCTTCGGTTCCCTCATTCACTCCCCTCCCTCGAGTCTGATTCTAGTTTATGCACCTCCCTTTCAACCCCTCCGGGTCATTCTTCCCTGCATGTTCCTTGGAACCACCGTGGAAGGGGAGTTGCACTGATTTCCAAATCATCCTTCTCCCTTCCCCCTCCTCTAGCCTCATTTGAGGCTCTCATTGCTGCCTCACGTGATGTGCCCGCTCTGTCTATTGCGGTCCTTTACCGCCCTCCCAGCTCGTCTCCGGCCTTATTTCGCGAGGAATTCAGTAACCTACTCTCCGACCTATCCTCTACTGGTTTTCTCCTTATTTTCGGTGACTTCAATCTTCCAAGCCACAATGAGACTTTTCTTGCATTCATTGACATCATCGACCTCTTCTCTCTTATACAATATGTGTCATCCCCAACACATATACATGGTAATATCCTTGACTTAGTCATCTCGAACCTCCATATATCTAATCTAACAGTAACTGACCTTTCTAATACGATTTACGACCACTTCTTGGTCAATTTTAAATTCTATATTCCCTACCACCTACCTACTTGATCGTCCCGAGATCCTACTCCTTACATTATAAATACTTATTATTATTACATGGTACATGTAAACATCGTTGGTAACACTACCACTACAGTGAAACCATAGATATGGTCGGATACGACCGCATTCATGCGTTGTTATAGACCCTGGTGTTGGGAACCTCGTATTGGTAGAGGACTATGAGGGCCGATTGACGTTAGTTAGTGAGTCCCGCAGACGAGTCAATGTGAAGGATGAAAGAGGAGAGCGAGGGAAAATGCCCAAGGGGATGCGGAGTAGAGTCTGGGCGTTACCTGAGTGGGGCTCGATTCTCCAGGGTGGTGGATGGTTAATCAATAAGCGTTACCAAATGAAGTGTCTCAATTGTTCAGGAAGGGATCAATGGGCGTTAGCAGAAGAGAGGGGGAGCAACTGTAGAAGAAAGTTCGTGCGGACAGATCAGTGAAGATGCATAGCCGCAAATATATTGGGGATGGGATGGCACGCAATCCTCTAGCTTTAGCATGGTCGCCCATGCTTACACCCGACGCCAGCCCGAAAAAGACCGTGGACGGGCATGTCGCAGCTCTCCCCTACCTTTCTTCTTCACTGACCTTATTCCTGCCCATGGGGAAACTACACTCTGCCCTTCCCTATCCCCACTGCTTGTTTCCCGGGGGTCGTCTGTAGTGCGTGGGTCGTTGTACTTTCTCTATTTGCTCATAGAATGTGGAAGGATATGCCTAATGTGATACGCTCCTCCCCATTCCTAGGTTCCTCGGGGCCTCCCTTCTTCTCTTTACATTTACCCGAGTTGATGGGGGGCCTGTGTACGGGTCCATGGCCGTAAAGAACCCCCCTCCCCATACAAAATTAAATCCTTTACTATATTGTTTATAAACAAAATGGAGTTTTAAAGTGAACTGACATTTCCACTACCATATTTTTTTACTTTTCTTATGATTCCTTAGCTTATCCCTCTACGTTTTTAGTTTCCTCGTTCTCTTTTCCCTCCCCCAACCGCATATTTCGCGTGTGTAGTAGTGGCATAGTAGTAACCCTTCTTACCTCTGTCCACCCTTGCGGTTCCCAGTGGGCAGGACAAGGGAATCGATTACATGAGCGCTCATTCGGGGGTTCCATTTCTCTTCGGCAAAGCAATGGATCGACGTAATCTAAAGTCTCGGTCTGTGGGTCTTCCAAATATCGCCGTAATTCGGAATCCGGCCTCCGGGGTACGTAGCTAGATCGCCTGAATCCTTCTTCGGCGGACCCGACCTCCCTTGTCGTGTTGTCACCCGGGAGGAGTTGGGAGAAATCGTTAGCAGCCGTGGCGTAGTTGTCCGGACCGTCCTCCGTTTTCACCGGTCGATTGATCATGTTGACTTCGGGTGTGGAGGAGGCTTTTGAGATCTTTGACTCTTTTCCGTTCATGCGAACGCAAGAAACTGCTCGTAGCTGCCTCCCATGGGGCCCGCAAGTGGCGCTGCAATGTTCCCAAGGTCCGGTAATCCATCGGATGTCACACCTGTCGCAAAAGAGGAGCGATTAAAACTAGGAATTGATGTTTATAGCTCCCTGGGAGCATATGACCTTTCTGCTCCCTCCAACCATTTGGGAAATTAAGGAAGAGAGGCTTTGATCCTACACCCTGGCTGTAGGCCACGCCTAAAACCATAGAAATCAAATCGTCCATCGTCATCACAACCGTAATAACCAAATATTTGGCCCCCACGTGAATTTACGCTCTAGAAATGGGGAGGGGGATGCTGGTTAAGCCCGGCATCTCCACTCGTTTCAGGATCGTTGAAAACTTTATAACGACTCGCAGCTAACATCACATTTGCGTGAACCAGTTTTCATTAGTTCTCATGAAGCCCAAGTCAATTCTATCAATTTAAAGAGATAATATAAAAAAGATAAAATTATAATTTTTCCTTACACTATTTTTTCATACGGTGGAGTCGGCGCGCATCAATGCTACTATAAAAAGGCCCTCCTACCACAATCTTTATTCAGCATAAAACTCCCTAGTTAGGGTTCATCTCCTGGCAGAATGGCCTAACCACGCCCTCTTGCAAACACATACGCAATCAATCTTTTACGGGGTCTTTCACCCCCCTCGCACACCGAGTCTCTTATATACATATTCCATTCACAAGTCTATTTCCATTTGATCTTACATGGCCATGCCACTTCGGAACATCCTTGGCCTCATTTCCTTACACCACATATCCCTTTTTCCCATTCTTTACACGCCACCCACACCTTCTCATCCCCAACACTCTTCTCATACACCACCGGTGACTAAAAAAATGGGCATCACTTTTCGATAGGCTTCATTTCTTAATTCGACAAAACATTAAGAAATGAAGCCTATGTTTTGGGGGAAGGGGGCACCCTGTAGCTTTGGTAACCGCTCAACTCAACTTTATGATATGTTCACACTCAACCCCTTAGGATTTACCCCTTCGACAGTCTAAGTCAGTGGTTCCCAAACTGGGGGTCATGGCCCACTGTGGGACCATAAGCTGAGGTTATGTGGACATAAAAATCCCAATTCATGGCCCACTGGGGGACCATAATCTGAGGCTATGTACACGAAGATCCCAAGGCCTTGCTGCCACACTATTGAGTAATGTGACTCAATTTTTTTTCCAGAGTTTTTTCATAATTGGACCTAAATAAATGTAGGACTACAGACAATCACTAAATAAATGTAGGACTACAGACAATCACTAAATAAATTCAGGACTAAAGACACTCAGTAAATATATGTAGGACTACAGACAATCACTTTAGTTACGAGATGTTGATTGCGGGAGGGGAGCCATTGATGAGGATCATAATGAAAAGAGGTAAAGATCAGACAAAGTTCCGGAACCACTGGTCTAAGTTCTGATTAGTAGCAACCCACCGTAACCCACCACCCTCCGCCGCCCTGGTTAGTTTCCCCAACAGGATTATTAGCTTTGGTTGCATTCACTTTGGTTATTATATAATTAACCACCTTTCTTCACCATCAGCCACGTCTTGGGGTCGCTTCACAACCACGACAAGCAAATGACTGTATGCAATGGACCAATTTAGGGTTGCGGAAGGTCCCTCAGGCGCGCTCGATGCAGGATGTAGGCGCGTAGCCGTTTTTATGGCAATCACGGTTGTGTAGTCGAACTGGCAAATGCAGAGGGGATGGGGGGGAGAATGTAAGGCATGCTGGTGCTTAGGATCATGTAGCATCATAGCCGCTATGCTGCAGGTCGTTTAGCGCATTTAAGTGATTATTATGAAGGGAAAGGGGATGGGGAGGGGGCATCAAATTTAAAGCGGAATATCAACGAAGACAGAAAGTGTGCAGGAAGAAATCTAGAATCAATCAAAAGCAGAGGGTTGTCCAACCTTTTTCCCCAACGGGCCAAATTAGAAATTTAAGTATAGTCACCGGGCCACAGAGGTACTTCAATATAAATTTTAAAAAGTTCAAAGATAGATATATATATATATATATATATATATATATATAATAACAAACAAAATACTGTATATTAACAGGGCAAAATTAAATTCGACCTATATAAAATAAAATAAAATCAATATGATTTGTGGGATTTCCTTCCTTTTATGATATTCTCAATATCTGGTTTTCAAAGGAAATGAAAATAGACCTAAAAAATACCCCGTAAAAATAAAATCTGAGTAAGAAGTGGCCCGCGGGTTGGATGGACGTCCCTGATCTAGAGGAACTGAAAAGGTGTGGCAGATAAGCGCGGGTCCTCCTGCAGGGATTCGGGCCGGGACGGGACATAGGGAAAAGAACGATGTTGGAGATAGAAAGAGATAAGGGTGAGAAGAATCCAGGCATGTGAAAATCATTATCTCAAAGGAGCCAGGAAGGGGGGGTGCCCCGACCCTGACGAAAGCTGAACGACTGAGGAAAGGCTTGTAAAGAAAGTGGCGAAAGAGGTTTAGAATGGAAATATCTAGAAGGAATAAATCCCGGGTAGACTCAATCTATTTTGAGAATGCCAAGAGCCCTGGGTCCGGGAGTACGTGTGGCTCCTCCTAGTACCAGGTGTAAGTTGACAAAAAGACGCCAGGCCTATCAAATGTCATCAGAGTCAATCTGGCACTACACTACCCAGCCCCCAAATCATTCTATAAACTGTAACCATAGAATTGCTTTTAGTATACCGCTGCACAGTTATCCCCAATCAAAGCTCGTCGAAATGTTCTATCATGCTATCACACTACATACCAATATAGATATTGCAATATCTAGAATCCATATCTTACAAAGCGAAACTCGAAAGCCACAACAATCCCTTCTTCATATACTCAGCCTGTTCGTTTTAAACTTTCTTTTTACGCCGGATTCATCTCTCCCATTCCGTCCTCGTCTAAACTACCATTTAAAAATATTTAAATTTGGACTACTTCACTTCCTGTGTCCGAAAAAAATGTACTCGAATTTAACCAACACCTTTATCTTTTAATTTTCACGTGTTATCCCTTCGGCCTAGATTTTTACCTTCCCAAATGAGTTTCCATTATCCAAATTATCTATTCCAGAGAATATTTTTAGGTTGTATCATATTTCGTCATATTTCTAGGTAAGGTATTAAGAATGTCCCATTTAATTGTCTTTTCCGATGCGCACCTGATACAACCGTGGTAGAATTCTCCTCCACCATACACCCGGAGAGGTATGGTTCAAAGCCAACAAGATTAAGCCACATCCAAACTCACCCGAAATGATTGCAGGGAAATACTCTTAAAAGCGGTTGTTCTATGTGCTCGCAATAGCTCTCTTCGACCTTGACAGAGGATCTCATATCCATACAGTAAATCGTTTCCATTTGAGTCCCTCTGAAATGAGACAAAAAAAAAATGTATGGTCAATTACAAAAGAAAAGATAATCCAACAACAAAAATGAAAGAAATGCCACCATTGGGTAGAGTCGTAAACGAGCCATTACATTTAAGTTGGACGCGTTTCGAACTTGTACTTTTGATACGCTTTGTAAGAATTTGTTCCGGCTGTTTTTGTCCTTTAGAGTCTAGGTTAAGAGATTTTGATGAGCAGTTCTTTGTCATCCTCGGATTTTTACACTTTTCTATTCGTACAGATTTTATTTTCTCGTTTTCCCCCGCTTCGTTCTTACCCACACTTGGATCAACCCTGTTTATGTTTCCTGTCTTTTCTAATTATTTGGTCTGTTTATTTTACGGGGGAGGGGGTATGGAAGTAAGTTTCAGTGTTTGTTCTGTTCGTACAAACAACCACTTAACATGGCTTCCTGACCGCAGTATTTAGGGTTATTCTTAATCTTTCCATTTTTCATCTACTAAGCTAGGAATGCCTGAGCCTTTTTTTTAAAGCTAGGAATGCCTGAGCCTTTTTTTAAAGCTAGGAATGCCTGAGCCTTTTTTTTAAAGCTAGGAATGCCTGAGCCTTTTTTTTAAAGCTAGGAATGCCTGAGCCTTTTTTTAAAGCTAGCAATGCCTGAGCCTTTTTTTAAAGCTAGGAATGCCTGAGCCTTTTTTTAAAGCTAGGAATGCCTGAGCCTTTTTTTAGCTAGGAATGCCTAGGCCTTTTTTAAGCTAGCAATGCCTAGGCCTTTTTTAAGCTAGCAATGCCTAGGCCTTTTTAAGCTAGCAATGCCTAGGCCTTTTTAAGCTAGCAATGCCTAAGCCTTTTTTAAGCTAGCAATTCCTAGGCCTTTTTAAGCTAGCAATGCCTAGGCCTTTTTAAGTTAGCAATGCCTAGGCCTTTTTAAGCTAGCAATGCCTAGGCCTTTTTAAGCTAGCAATGCCTAGGCCTTTTTTAAGCTAGCAATTCCTAGGCCTTTTTAAGTTAGCAATGCCTAGGCCTTTTTTAAGCTAGCAATTCCTAGGCCTTTTTAAGTTAGCAATGCCTAGGCCTTTTTAAGCTAGCAATAGCCGAGTCTTTTTTAAGCTAGCAATGCCTGACTCTTTTTTTAAAGTTAGCAATGCCTAGGCCTTTTTAAGTTAGATGCCTGAGCCTTTTTTTAAGCTAGCAATGCCTAGGCCTTTCTAAGCTAGCAATACCCGAGTCTTTTTTTAAGCTAGCAATGCCTGAGTTTTTTTTTAAGTTAGCAATGCCTGCCTTTTTAAAGCTAGCAATGCCTAGGCCTTAAGTTAGCAATGCCTGAGTTTTTGTAAAGCTAGCAATGCCTGCCTTTTTAAAGCTAGCAATGCCTATGCCTTTTTAAACTAGTTATGCCTAGGCCTTTTTAAGCTAGTAAAACTTAAGCCTGTTAAAATTATTATACTTTGCTTTTTAAAAAATATTAATTTCTTTTAAACTAATATACAGCATTTTTCTTGTTTATCCCTTTTCTCATCCCAGTGAGTGAAAATTCCTTCGTTTATTACTTAATTTCCACTTTTACCCCAAATAAACAGATCTGCTTCCCTTTCATTATTTTTCTACTATGAACCCATTAATAATGGAAATAGTCTTAATTCCTTATAATAATCAAAGTTTGTATATAATCTATGGAGTCAAGGTATTCAGACCTACGCTCTGTATGCAGTCGAGAATATCGACCGCATGGACTATGCGTGGCCTGAGGCTAATCAGGATCTCCTAAAAGCCTGACAGCGAGAGTGAAATTCCAACTCTACTACAAAAACTACGTTGATTTATCCCAGTCAACAAAAGTGACCATCTCGAGACGGTTCCAAGGTCATTGGAGCCAATAAACCCATGATTCCGTCCTACCACGAAATATAAGAAGATCGGCGGCGCGACCGATGAGACGCAGAATATTTCGTCCCTGTTCCAATATGTTTCACCTTTTTGGAGTAAATTCAAGGGGACTGTTCGTGGGGGAGATATCACTGCGGGAGGCCCTCCCCACGATGATCCTGAGATTCAATCAATGGGGGGATCTGGGGGGCACAGCACCCAGTATATAATCATAATTGTTTATAGAATAATGTTCTAACGTTTTTAGTTAACCAAACGCGTGAATATTCGGCGCGGGTGAACGAAACATAAACGCAACTTAGTGTCTTTTTGGCTGAACCCCCCCCCCCCACACACTTTTTGGGGCGCGCCGCCGATCTTCAGGTTTACCTCTAAGACTTCACGAGTCTCTCCAACAGGACTCGTTAAGCATCGTCACCAGGCTCCTTGCATCCCTTCGCAATTCTCCTACACTTTCACTACCTTCTCTTTTCACCACTTTTATTTCGCTCTATCTATATCACACACGCCTCATACTTACACTAACTTGTAACCACTCGTTCACGACGCACTTTAATCCAAGCCCCCGACCGCGATAATACAGGGTGTCCACAAAAAAATGAACTCGAAAAAAATTCCATAATTTGTACTGGATGAGACTTTGGTCTGCCAACGTCGCGGTACCGGGTTCGATTCCGGCAAGAGCGGACACGAGTCAGCGCACGTCGAGATCTGGCTACCGATTGGTGGAGGCACTCTGCTCATCCCTGTATTCGGGTGGGTAGATCTTTCACTTCTCACCACGCAAATAGCCAATTAAAACACTGCTTTCTTTCCTCTCCCATCTTCACACCACAGCACACACTCTCCGTTTCATGGAATCCCGCCGATGGATATCAATATCCACATACATCTGACGTGGAACAGGTCCCTCTGCCGCGGGGCGAAGAAAGCTCCACTTGAACGCTGTTTATCAAAACCTAATAATTCCTGACACCCCCTCCCCCCAAAAAACCTGGCCCCTGGTGCCCTCGGGTTCAATAGCGATTGTCATACTTATCTTTATATTTATTTCATTATCCGATCAGGATTTGCCTGGATAAAGGCAGGTTGTCGAACCAATACCATCACCACTACTACCATGGCTAGAATATTCGCACAAACTCGAGTTTGGCGTCGAATTAGAAAGAACCTCAGATCCAAATTTTGGAAAAGAGGTTTCGAATTTATTTCCGATGAAATTTGTCTATTTTAACATTGCAACATAAATCATAGAACCATGAAAACTTTCATCTTTATGATGATTTATGTAGGTTTTCTGTATGCTCAGGTCATGAAAAATTATTGGGGGGGGGGGGTTCCATACTTAATGCCCCGCCCTTCCCCCTCAACTGTAGATACAGACTTGAATTTTAGGTTGGATAAGACATGAGCCGAGCAAGAGGGGAGAGGGATTGAGCAAAGGCAAATGGGAGCTTGGAAAATACTATTCTTTTAGTCCCAAATAAGTACCCAGAGATCCCTAAAATAGTCATCGTCAGAATAGTCACACACCCTTGCCCTTACCAGTGGCCGCCAATAAAGGACTCTAAAAGTTGGGGGGGAGGGGGTGCAAAATGCGTCGATGCAAAGACGTGAGTAAAAATGACTAAGATAACGAATTTGAACAAAAACAAATTAGAAGAGCCACCCCAAGTTAGGGCGGAGTCCCCCCCCCCTTACTTAAAATAAGCAACAATATTCATAGGCTTATTATACAGGAACGGATTTCCGCCCACGCGCAATGAGTGTCAAATTTCATAGCTTACGACGCGCAGCTGATACCATGGTGATATTATCTTACCAATTACAGCTCTGTATGTGGAGATATGCCATATGCTGTACGAACCCATCCGATAAACTGTAGGTTACACTGTAGCAAAAAAAGTTTGAAAAAAAAGAGAGCAAAGTAGTGGAAAACCTGGTATTAAAAAGACTTCTTTCACCACACCATCCATAACATTACACATTCACTACATCCTACACATCTCTATTTAGAAAACCTCTTCCCTTCACCACCTTTCATACGAACAACCACAAAAAAAGCACCACTCAAAATTCATTGCCCACTCTATTATATTCTTTGAACCTACCATACCACTTTTATATGTTTTATCCAGATCCATAAGCTCAGCACACACTTCACTCCGCTTCTCCCTTGCTCTTTCACCCTCAACTCCAATCTCAAAATAATTCATACACAAGTGAGAAAATCCCTCCAATGACCTACGGCGTTTTGCGAAAAGATGATAAATGGTTCTTGCATTGATAGTTTCCCATGGTTCAAATCACTTACAAGTGCCTTTGAATGGATAAATGAGGCTTCTGCCACTAGATGGCGCCACCCAGCGCCAAATCCGATGGCAGATTTGAAATCTCCTGTGTGAATAACCATATGTCCCATGGTCATATGGGTCATTTCATGCCTCTAAATGGGTACAATTGAACTTTACTCCTTTTGAAAAAGAAACGACACCTAGACCTGGCGCTTCGCCGCAGGTAACAACAACGCTTATTCCCGTATAACTCTTGTATTTACCCTTTATGCAGTGGCAACATTATTCTTACCCTTGGGCCCTCGAGCTTTTGCTAGCCGCCTGGATACGGCGTTGGTCCAGTAACGTCGCGGTACCGAGTTCGATCCCGGCAACAGGAGACGCAAACGTCATCGAACGGAGAGATCTGGCTACCAATTGGTGGACGCGCTGTGCTCACCTCTGTATTCGGGTGGGTAGATGTGGCACTTCTCATCACAAAAATGGCCAATTACAACACCGCTTTCTTTCCTCTCCCATCTTCGTGATTCCAAGGAATCACGGGTTCCTTTGCCCCGGAGCAAGGGAACCGGCCCATGTCCTCGGGCTCACAAGCGATTGTCATACTTTTATGTCTCTTTCATTATCCTGCCTTTATCCGCCTGGATAAAGGCAGGTTAGAGGCGAACTGCCTCAGGCCCTGTTTCATTTTCAGAGGCCTTAAAACGTAAAGGTGAGGAAGAAAAGGATCCATCGGAAAAAAAGAAAGGTCAAAGCGGTGACGAGATTCGAACTACTGAGATCATTGAACGAAGGATCCATCCAATCGGTTATCCGCTTCAAGGTCGCTCGTAAAAGTATTCTACCACAATTGCCATACCCACTGCTTTTCAAACATCTCGGCAACTATATCATTCATTTCAACTGTCCTCCATTTTCAGACCTTTGGAAACAGAACATTTTGCATCGGTTCCATATCTTGATACAGAAGCATCGTTGTTGACCTTCAAGACCAATCATATTTGCACTCTACTTCCATCACCAAATTATAAAACACATCAAACTACTAACGCCACGTATTTTGAACTTCATTTTTCACCTACATCCAGCCTTCCTTATCTTCAATGGTCGCACATCTATTCATCTTTCAGTCATTCACCTTTATTTGTCTTCTTCCAAAATAAAATCTTGTTACCATCCAGATACTCATTCATCTTCCTTCCAGCTTGATGCTTTTTTACTCGGTCTTATTACTCGTTCTTTTCTTCTTCTTTTTCTAAATCATTGTATGCAATTATTTGCATCTCCCCGACAAGTTTTGTCTTTGGTATGAAGCGTGTGAAAGCACGGATCTCTCTTCCTCTTTAGTGCAAGCTTCGCATCGCCGCTTCAATCAAGTCCGTCGCCAAGTGACGTTGTGGTGGAGCGAATGTGAGTGTGTGAAGGGGCCATTCTCCCACCCTTTTTCCCAATACACTCGCCCTCCTTCTGTAAGAATGTGTGTGTGAGTGGGAATGGGTTTTTTATTATATTTTCTTTTGTACATATGTATTTGATTTCATGTTGTATGAAGAAGGTTATTTAAAATCTCATGTTTTTTTTATTAGCTACTAAATGTTAAAGATTTTATGAGACAGCGTTCAAGTACCAGAATAAAAAAAACAACAAAAACAAACAAAAACATTGCCTGCATTTTGCAAGAGCGACTTTAACAAAAATATTTTGGAGATATTTAAAGAAGATATAAGAAGTCTTCTAATAGTACTTGACTGGATCTTAAAGAAAACTAAGCTCCAAGGTGGCAGGCACCATAAGCCCCGCACACCCAATTTTGTCACAAGAGTGACTGCCGACAAGATTTTCCCCCGGGGAGGCCAGCAAATCGTAAACCGTGGTACCACGTAAGAAAACTCCTCTTTTTGTTGTCTCTTGTTTTGGTTGTCCCCTTTTGTATATGCTGACTCTTAGTATTAATATATATATTTTTTGATTGATTGGGTTCCAAGATGGGATTGTTTCAGTATATATATAAATAGGCTCATTGGGTGCATATTTACCCATATTTTTTGTAAATATTGTATTTTTTTGGTTAAGTAAAGGACTGTACATACAATCCATTTCATTCTCCTTCGATTTCTCACGTCCGGATTAGTGTAGGAAGCGGGTTGGATCGATTGGGGTTAGTCTAAAATTTTCGGCCCGCTACATTTGGCGCCCGAATAGGGACGTGAGACTTCGAAACCGGGAGCGTGACGGGATTGGATTGCAGACCATACCCAATTAGCGTGGCAGGTAGTTTGGTTGTTTTTCACCTTTGTCTATCGCTGTTACTAACCTGGGAGGATGGCTTCTGTGGAACAGGGCCCCCATGATGAGATTGTGAGACTGAGGCTGGAATTGAGGCAGAAAGAGGAGGAATGTATGATGTTGAGGAACGTGATTGATGGATTGAAGAGTGATGTGATGAGTATGGATGAGAAGACAGACAGGATGAGGAAAGAAATGGACGAGAGACAGAAGCAGGTCGACCAACGGATGAAGGACTTGTATGACATGATGAAGGGGTCAGGACCGGCCCCAGGACCCTCGACCTTGACCCCTGCTCCGACTGAAGGGGATAAGACTAATGGGATCAATGGGAGTGTGTGCGAGTCTAGAGAGGATAGGGTGATTATGAGTGATAGGAAGGACGTAGAATGGAAGAGAGTTGAACGCAAGAGAAGAAGGAAGAGTGGTGCAAAGGGGAAGGATAGGAAGGTAAGAGGCAAGAGTGTGGACTCATTGTACTCGGATGAAGGAGAGAGTGATGGTATGATTGATATGAGTGAGAGTGAAGGCAGCTCAAGTGAGAGTGAAGTGAATGTGGGAAAGGGTATTTTGATAAGGGAAGTGCCAAAGATAGATAGATTTAGGTTACATGGTGGGAAAAGTGTGGAAGAATTCTTCGGGGAATTTGAGCGATATTGTAAGCTCAAGTACCCGGAGAATAAGGGATACTGGATGAATGTTTTGGGGGAATGTTTGGAGGGAAAAGTATTGGAGTTTTTCCACGTGATTACAAGTGTGGGGGAACCAAGGTACGATGTGGTGAAGAAGCGGATGATTGGACAGGTGAAACGAATGAAAGAGAGTGTGAAGTATAAAAGGGTAAATGAATTTGAGAAGGCTCGAATGGGGAAAAGTGAAAGTGTGAACATGTATGCACATAGGCTTGAGAGTATGGCAAGAAAGAGGTATGGTGATGATGATGTAAATGAATGTAAACCACTGGTGAGGAAGTTTTTGGACACGATCCCGCGAAAGGTGAGTGAATGGCTGAGTGGAAAGAGAAAGGAGAGAATGAGACTGACAGGTGAACGGTTGATGTGGGAGGATGTGTTGGAGCTGTTGGAAGATGGACGATTTGATGATGAAAGCGATCTAGAAGAGGATGGATGGTACAGTGTGAATGTTGGGGGTAAGAAGCCCAGGAGCTTTCATCCACCCCAGCAGTATGTCAGCTACAGGGATGCCCTGAAGGCTGCACCAGCTGGAGTGATGTCGAACTTCCTGGGCCGGCAGAATGGATGGGTAAATGGAGGGTGGTCGAATGGAAGGGGACAGATGAATTTCAAGCGTGGGAACGGATATATGAGAGAGAAACCGAGGTATGTCCCAGCAAACGAGAGATCGAATGGTGGGAGAAAGATTGTGGAATGTCATCGGTGTGGAAGGAAAGGACATATGTTGGCAGAATGTAGGTAGACGTCTGGTGCATGTTTTGGTTGTGGTAAGAAAGAGCATATGATAAAGGATTGCCAGGAAAGTGTGAAAGAGTGCTTTGAGTGTAAAGAAATGGGCCATTTGAAGAAAGATTGTCCGAGGTTGAATGGTGGAGCAACTGCTGGGGGGAGTGTGAAGTATGCTTGTGGTAATTGTGGAAAGGCTGGTCATTATGCGAGGATGTGTCGTGACCAGAGGAATGTATGTAGCTATTGTGCGATGGAAGGACATTCAAGTGAAAAGTGTTGGATTAGACTGAGAGCGCAAGGTGTGAATGGAAAGTCTGAAGCGGGAAACTGAATTGTAAGAGGGTACCTGGTGAAGTATCCTCTGGGTGCATGAGTGTGAGTAATGTGTTGGTAAGTCTGTCTAGCGTAAAAGTGCTGTCTGGTAGGAAGTATGAGTGTCTGAGTGTGAAGATGGAATTGAATGGAATTGAGTGTTTGGCTTTAATAGATTCTGGATGCAAGGCGAGCTTGGTGTATAAAGATGTGTATGACAAGGTTAGCGAGAAAGCCCTCCTGTCTGAGTGCAAGGGTAGTTTAGTAGGTATTGGTAATAGGAGAGTGCCTGTGATTGGAATGATAAGGTCAGCTGTTCGAATGCATGGTATGATGATGAATGAATGTGAATTCTTGGTGATTGATAAAGTGAGTAGTGAGTATGGTGTGATTTTGGGCTATGATTTTATGAAAATGAATCGTATGGTTGTGCATCCTGCAAGTGATCAGATTGAGAGAAAGATTGGTAAAAATGGGGTGTATAAGTTATATGTAGGGAAAGATGGTAGTGTTTTGAGGAGTGTGTTTACTGGTATTGAGGTGACTGCTATGGAGAATGTAAGACTTGTGAAGGGTGAAAGGGTGGCGGTTAGAGTGAGTTGGAGTAAGGATGTTAGTTTAAATGTGGGTGAGAACACCGTGATATTGGATGGAAAGTATGCATATTATAAGGTAAGGCGTGTTGCTTGTGTGTTTGATGGCTTGATGAGAATGAATGATCCTTTTGTATGTGTGCAGGCGAACCCCAGGATGAAGAGACAGGTGAGGGGTATCCAAGTCGGAGATGTACTAGGACACCTCTCCACTGTCACTGAGGTAGGTATGGATGATAGCACGGATATCAGGGTGAATATTGCGAATGAAAAGACGTGAATGGATGTATAATGAGGTGAAGGACATGGTGAAATTGGATGGATGTTTGACTGAGTATGAAAGGGAGGATGTGTATCGAATGATATTTGAACGAAATGGAGCCCTCAGTAAGGGTGATCTGGATTTCGGGGTTGCAAAGCTCCTGGAATTCAAGATTGTCCTGAAGGAGGACTCCCCAATCTATCAGCGGCCGAGGCATTTCCCACGTCCGGTTGCTGATGAGATTGAGGAGCAGTGTTTGGAATTGGAGCAATTGGGGGTGATTGAAGAGAGCGAGAGTGCATGGAATAGTCCAATTGTACCTGTACGTAAGCCGGATGGAAGATTGCGTCTGTGTGTGGATTATCAAAAGGTGAATGAAAGGACTGTGAAAGAAAGGTTTCAGATGTGTGTGGTATCTGAGTGTGTGTATAGTATGCATGGGATGGAGTGGTTTACGAAGCTGGATCTGGTACGGGGGTATTACCAGATGCCTATTGCTGAGGAGAGTCAGCCAGTAACTGCCTTCTCTTCCACAAAGAGGCATTACCAGTTCCGGAACCTCAGCTTCGGGTTGGCTAATGCTCCCGGAGCCTTCCAGCGGGCAATGAATGTTGTGTTGAGTAAGTTTGCGAGTAAGAATGTGATTGCATTTATAGATGATATTTTGATTATGACTGAGACTTTTGAGGAGCATATGAGATTGGTGAATGATGTGTTGAGAACATTGGAGAGTGTTGGTGTGAAGGTGAAAGTGGCGAAGTGTGAATGGTTTGCGAAAGAAGTGGAATTCCTTGGGCATATGGTGAGTGAGAATGGGTTGCGAAAATCACCGAAGTATGTTGAGAAGGTGCGAATGTTTCCTAAACCGGTGACTGTGAAGCAACTGAAGTCGTTTTTGGGTTTGATTGAGTTCCAGCGAAAGTTTATACGTGATTGTTCTGGTGTGAGTAAGCCTCTGACTGAGTGGATGGGCAAGAAAGGTAGTACGGTTGTCAAGTGGAATGATAAGATGAATGAGGCGTATGAGAGACTGAAAGAGGCAGCGGCTGAAGATGTTGAATTGGCGTACCCAGATTATAGTGTAAATGCTAAAATGCTTGAATTGTATACAGATGCGAGTGGGTATTGTATGGGAGGTTTTCTGATGCAAGAGCAGCGTTTGAATGGAGAGAATGTCAGGCGAATAATTGGGTATGTATCCAAGGCTATGAATGTTGCAGAACGAAAGTATTCGACTGTGGAACGAGAGTTGGCTGCGATAAGATATTGTTTGAAAGTGTTGCGTCCGTTTTTGTATGGTGTGAGGTTTGTGATAAAAACAGATCATCAACCTCTTGTGTATCTGCAGCGTATGAAGTGGGCTGATAGTAGGATTGCAAGGACTTTGGAAGATTTGAGTGACTTTGACTATGTGATTGAGTATGTGCCTGGTGAACGGAATGGAGTGGCTGATTTGATGTCAAGGTATCCTGGTACGAATGATGAAAATGTGTGTGGAGTGAGTGATCCTGAGTATTTGCCGAAAGGGATTATGAATGGAAAAGAGAGTAAGGGTGGTGGTGATTCCTTGTTTGAGAGTGTATGGAATGGTTTGCAAGATTTGAAGAGTGATCGAGTAGACGTGAGAGTGCCCGATAGTGTGGATGATTTAAGGAAGGAGGTAATGAATGAAGTGTGTAGGAAGCCGGAAAGCATTGGTATGGCAAAGGTGCGGAACTTCATGAAAGAATTGAGAGCGATGTGTATGCAAGGGGTCCCGCCATTTCAGGAAGTGTTGATTGTAGTGAGTCGTTTGTATGGAGTGATTGTTTATGTGCACTTTGGTGGTGAGAGGCCGATTGTGTACTAGGATGAGAAGATGAAGGGTTTGAATCCTAATGTGGTACATCTGCAATGTTTGAGCAGTGTGCACTACAATTGGGTGATTGAAAAGTGTTCGTATATAAGAGAGAAGAATGATTGTCTGGATGAAGATGAGCGTCGTGTGGTGAGTGATGATATGGGAGTTAATGACAGTGTGGATATCAGTGCTGATGTTGGTGTGCTTGTTCCTTCTGTGTATTGCGAACATGGTGGACCTGATATGATGGAAGCGAGAGTGAAAGTTGGTGAAAGGTTTTTCTGTGGTTTGATTGATACTGGAGCGCAAGTGTCTTTAGTGAATGAGAATATTCTGAGTAAGTATGAAGAGTTTAGATGTTGTGAGCATAAACCTGTGAAGTTACGGATAAGTGGGTTAGGGAATGGCATGATAGTGGCATGGGAACAGGTTAGTCTGAAAGTGAGTTTGGGTAATGGTGTGAATGTGAAGCATGACTTTGTGATTCTGAAAGATGAGCAAATGCCGTGTTGTTTCTTGCTTGGTGTAGACTTTATGAAATTGAATGATTTGTCTTTGGATGCTGATAAGGATCGTCTTATGAAAGGTGAATGTGAGGTGATGAAGTTGAATGAGTGTGCGAAGAATGTTGTCAAATTTTGTGGCATGATTGGGTTGGTCATGGATGATGAGAATGAGATTTTAAGTGATGATGATATTCTAGAGATGCAAGAGATGTGTCCTTTTGTTAGTGAGTTGAAGAAGTGTGTAATGATGCGTGTTGATTTGAATGAATGGCCAGAGTGTTTAAGTGATTTTAAAAGGTATGCTAAGGATTTTGTTGTTTGTATGGATGTTGTATATTTTGTGAGGCATGTGAAGGGTGGTGATGATATGTATGTACCTGTGATGTCCTTAGTTGGTATGATTGGTCTGGTGAAGGTTGTGCATGATAATTATGGGCATATGGGTAAGTTTAAGCTGTCGGAGTGTATGAAGGAACGTGTGTTCCATCCGTTTCTGAGAACTGTTGTGAATGATGTTGTAACTACGTGTGAAAGGTGTCAGAAGCGAAAGGTGCAAGGTGTGCAAGTGAAACCACCGATGTTGAAAGTTGATGCGAAAGAACCGTTTGAATTGGTAGTGATTGATTGTGTGTCTTTGCCGCGTACGAGTGCTGGGAATGTTGGTATGGTTGTGATGGTTGATCATAAAAGTAAGTTTGTGTATGCAGCGCCTGTGAGAGATAAAAGGAGTGTGACTGTTGCGCGTGTGGTTGAGCAGTTGTTTTTTCCTATGTGTGTATGGAAGCCTAGAAGATGTCTGAGTGATAATGGGCCTGAATTTGTAGGAGAAGTGTTTGAGCAAATGTTGAGAGAGAATGGTGTGGAGCATGTGGGAACAACTCCGTATGTACCGTCTTCAAATGGATTGGCTGAACGTACTATAAGAACCTTGTGTGAGATGTTGAGAATGATGAGTACGACAGTGAATGACTGGGATGTATGTCTGGGGAGAGTGTTGTGGGCATATAATTCAACTGTGCATAGCGCAACTGGAATGTCCCCATGTCAGTTTGTGATGAATTTTGAAAGGCGAGTGAAAGATAGGTTTCGTTTGAGTGAAAGTGAGCAGAGTGTATGGCGTGAGGCACATGAAAGGTTCCGTTCATTTGAATTAGGTGCAAAAGTATTAAAGGTGAAAGAAGTGAAGGGTAGGTTGAATGTGTCAAAGATGAGTGAGAAGTTTGATGGACCTTATAGAGTTGTGAGAGTTTGGGAAAATGGGGTGACATATGTTTTGGAGAGTTTGAATGACGGTATGACTGAGAGAGTGCGGGCTCATCAGAGTCAGTTAAGGAGATGGAGAGAACCTCCTGACTACCTGGTGAGTCATCCAGTGTATGAACTGTGTAGAGAGAGAGGTAAAGTGCATGATGATGAGATTGAATGTGATAGTATGGATCTGTCTGGGAAAGAGCTAGTCTTAGTCTCAAGGAGTAGAAAGCGTACAAAGAAGAGTGACAGGAAGAATGCAAGTACGAATGAAAGTAAGTCCGAGCAGAGTCTTTCTGGTATGGTGGATCTTGAAATGGATTTGGCTGGTATAAGTAGACGAGTGAGTGAGCTGCCTGTGCCTGATTTTTATGGTTTTGGGAACAGTATGAATGATAGTGTGTTTGGGCAGAATGAACCTAGTGTGGCTGATTTTTCGGGTTTTACGAATGGTAACAGTAGGGGCGAATTTGATGTAGTGAATGATGAAGTGGCTGATTTTTCAGGTTTCTGGTGGGAACCAGTCGAAGGGGTTTCTGGTATGCCTGTTGAGAATACGGGGGATGTGCCTGACCTGTCTGTTTCGCAAGAGTGTACCTTGAGTTGGATGAGAGCTGTGAGTGAGGAGCTGATGAATGGGGGTATGAAGAGTGAAGGTTCTGAACGGAAGAGTATGAAAGAATTCTGTCGTGAGATGGGAGAACTGGTAATGAGGGCTAAGAGTATGGTTGACGAGATAATTAATAGTGATGATGAGACTGACAGGAAGACTGATGAACAACCCCGACTGATTGCTACGCGTAGCCAGGGACCAGTAGACGAGTGTGAATGGGTGCAGAAGGATGTGATTGATTATAAAAGGTACTGTAAGTAAGGATTGAGAGTGTATTGTGAGTGACTGTGGTCGAATGGCTTAAGGAAGGAGGGGTGTGGTGGAGCAATGTGAGTGTGTGAAGGGGCCATTCTCCCACCCTTTTTCCCAATACACTCGCCCTCCTTCTGTAAGAAGGAGTGTGTGAGTGGGAATGGGTTTTTTATTATATTTTCTTTTGTACATATGTATTTGATTTCATGTTGTATGAAGAAGGTTATTTAACATCTCATGTTTTTTTTATTAGCTACTAAATGTTAAAGATTTTATGAGACAGCGTTCAAGTACCAGAATAAAAAAAAACAAAAAAAAAAAACATTGCCTGCATTTTGCAAGAGCGACTTTAACAAAAATATTTTGGAGATATTTAAAGAAGATATAAGAAGTCTTCTAATAGTACTTGACTGGATCTTAAAGAAAACTAAGCTCCGAGGTGGCAGGCACCATAAGCCCCGCACACCCAATTTTGTCACAAGAGTGACTGCCGACAAGATTTTCCCCCGGGGAGGCCAGCAAATCGCAAACCGTGGTACCACGTAAGAAAACTCCTCTTTTTGTTGTCTCTTGTTTTGGTTGTCCCCTTTTGTATATGCTGACTCTTAGTATTAATATATATTTTTTTTTGATTGATTGGGTTCCAAGATAGGATTGTTTTAGTATATATATAAATAGGCTCATTGGGTGCATATTTACCCATATTTTTTGTAAATATTGTATTTTTTTGGTTAAGTAAAGGACTGTACATACAATCCATTTCATTCTCCTTCGATTTTTCACGTCCGGATTAGTGTAGGAAGCGGGTTGGATCGATTGGGGTTAGTCTAAATTTTTCGGCCCGCTACAACGTGAGTGGATGGCAAACGGGGAAGTAATTATTGTGTATGAGAGCTAAATGACAGCATATAAGAAGTAATCAATATTACCGGTACGTCAAAATGCCACGTTCGAAGGTCTTTAACAGTAGTGTGCAACGCAATCGACAACTAACCAAGGACATGAAAGGGCAGTTCAACTACAGCGCTCACAGAAAGTGGCGTCAAACCATTGAATTATTGCATTCTTTGTAGCAATTTGTCCACGGCCTTCCAAGACGTTAATCACCAGGTGCATCGGACCAAAACACAGTGATTGGGAAGATTAACATTTTCTCCAAGATAGATTTGGCCAGTAAAGTTCCAAGATTAAAAGGACAAATTGTGGACTTGGAGGAAAGGCTGACAGATGCGTTAAAAGGTAATAGACAAATTGTGGACTTGTAGGAAAGGCTGATAGATGCGTTAAAAGGTAATAGACAAATTGTGGACTTGGGGAAAAGGCTGACAGATGCGTTAAAAGGTAATAGACAAATTGCGGGAGGAAAGGCTGACAGATGCGTTAAAAGGTAATAGACAAATTGCGGACTTGGAGGAAAGGCTGACAGATGCGTTAAAAGAAAATAGAAAAATTGTGGACTTGGAGGAAAGGCTGACAGATGCGTTAAAAGGTAATAGACAAATTGTGGACTTGGAGGAAAGGCTTACAGATGCGTTAAAAGGTAATAGACAAATTGTGGACTTGGAGGAAAGGCTTACAGATGCGTTGAAAGGTAATAGACAAATTGTGGACTTGGAGGAAAGGCTGACAGAAGCGTTAAAAGGTAATAGACAAATTGTGGACTTGGAAGAAAGGCTGACAGATGCGTTAAAAGGTAATAGACAAATTGTGAACTTGGAAGAAAGGCTGACAAATGCGTTAAAAGGTAATAGAACAATTGTGGACTTGGAGGAAAGGCTGACAGATGCGTTATAAGGTAATAGACAAATTGCGGACTTGGAAGAAAGGCTGACAAATGCGTTAAAAGTTAATATACAAATTGCGGACTTGGATGAAAGGCTGACAAATGCGTTAAAAAATAATAGACAAATTGTGGACTTGGAGGAAAGGCTGACAGATGCGTTAAAAGGTAATAGACAAATTGTGGACTTGGAGAAAAGGCTGACAAATGCGTTAAAAGGTAATAGAAAAATTGTGGACTTGGAGGAAAGGCTGACAGATGCGTTAAAAGGTAATAGACAAATTGTGGACTAGAAGGAAAGGCTGACAGATGCGTTAAAATGTAATAGACAAATTGCGGACTTGGAGGAAAGGCTGACAGATGCGTTAAAGGGTAATAAACAAATTGAGGACTTGAAGGAAAGGCTGATAGATGCGTTATAAGGTAATAGACAAATTGCGGACTTGGAGGAAAGGCTGACAGATGCGTTAAAAGGTAAAAGACAAATTGCGGACTTGGATAAAAGGCTAACAGATACGTTAAAAAGGTAATAGACAAATTGTGGACTTGGAGTAAAGGCTGACAGATGCGTTATGAGGTAATAGACAAATTGTGGACTTGGAGGAAAGGCTGACAAATGCGTTAAATGGTAATAGACAAATTGGGGACTTGGAGGAAAGGCTGACAGATGCGTTAAAAGGTAATAGTCAAATTGTGGACTTGGAGGAAAGGCTGACAAATGCGTTAAAAGGTAATAGACAAATTGCGGACTTGGAGGAAAGGCTGACAGATGCATTAAAAGGTAATAGACAAATTGTGGACTTGGAGGAAAGGCTGACAGTTGCGTTAAAAGGTAATAGACAAATTGTGGAGGAAAGGCTGACAGATGCGTTAAAAGGTAATAGACAAATTGCGGACTTGGAGCAAAGGCTGACAGATACGTTAAAAGGTATTGACAAATTGTGGACTTGGAGGAAAGGCTGACAGATGCGTTAAAAGGTAATAGACAAATTGCGGACTTGGAGGAAAGGCTGACAGATGCGTTAAAAGGTAATAGACAAATTGTGGACTTGGAGGAAAGGTTGACAGATGCGTTAAAAGGTAATAGACAAATTGTGGACTTGGAGGAAAGGCTGACAAATGCGTTAAAAGGTAATAGACAAATTGTGGACTTGGAGGAAAGGCTGACAGATGCGTTAAAAGGGAATAGACAAATTGTGGACTAGGAGGAAAGGCCGACAGATGCGTTAAAAGGTAATAGACAAATTGCGGACTTGTAGGAAAGGCTGATAGATGCGTTAGAAGGTAATATACAAATTGCGAACTTGGATGAAAGGCTGACAGATGCGTTAGAAAAATAATAGACAAATTGTGGACTTGGAGGAAAGGCTTACAGATGCGTTAAAAGGTAATAGACAAATTGTGGACTTGGAGGAAAGGCTGACAGATACGTTAAAATGTAATAGACAATTTGTGGACTTGGAGGAAAGATTGAGATGCGTTAAAAGGTAATAGACAAATTGTCGACTATGAGGAAAGGCTGACAGATGCGTTAAAAGGTAATAGACAAATTGCGGACTTGGGGGAAAGGCTGACAGATGCGTTAAAAGGTAATAGACAAATTGAGGACTTGGAGGAAAGGCTGATATATGCGTTATAAGGTAATATACAAATTGCAGATTTGGAGGAAAGGCTGACAGATGCGTTAAAAGGTAAAAGACAAATTGCGGACTTGGATAAAAGGCTAACAGATACGTTAAAAAGGTAATAGACAAATTGTGGACTTGGAGTAAAGGCTGACAGATGCGTTATGAGGTAATAGACAAATTGCGGACTTGGAGGAAAGGCTGACAGATGCGTTAAAAGGTAATAGACAAATTGCGGACTTGGAGGAAAGGCTGACAAATGCGTTATAAGGTAATAGACAAATTGCGGACTTGGAGCAAAGGCTGACAGATGCGTTAAAAGGTAATAGATAAATTGCGGACTTGGAGGAAAGGCTGACAGATACGTTAAAAGGTATTGACAAATTGTGGACTTGGAGGAAAGGCTGACAGATGCGTTAAAAGGTAATAGACAAATTGCGGACTTAGAGGAAAGGCTGACAGATGCGTTAAAAGGTAATAGACAAATTGTGGACTAGAAGGAAAGGCTGACAAATGCGTTAAAAGGTAATAGACAAATTGCGGACTTGGAGGAAAGGCTGACAGATGCGTTAAAAGGTAATAGACAAATTGAGGACTTGGAGAAAAGGCTGATAGATGCGTTATAAGGTAATAGACAAATTGCGGACTTGGAGGATAGGCTGACAGATGCGTTAAAAGGTAATAGACAAATTGCGGACTTGGAGGAAAGGCTGACAGATACGTTAAAAGGTATTGACAAATTGTGGACTTGGAGGAAAGGCTGACAGATGCATTAAAAGGTAATAGACAAATTGCGGACTTGGAGGAAAGGCTGACAGATGCGTTAAAAGGTAATAGACAAATTGCGGGAGGAAAGGCTGACAGATGCGTTAAAAGGTAATAGACAAATTGAGGACTTGGAGAAAAGGCTGATAGATGCGTTATAAGGTAATAGACAAATTGCGGACTTGGAGGATAGGCTGACAGATGCGTTAAAAGGTAATAGACAAATTGCGGACTTGGAGGAAAGGCTGACAGATACGTTAAAAGGTATTGACAAATTGTGGACTTGGAGGAAAGGCTGACAGATGCATTAAAAGGTAATAGACAAATTGCGGACTTGGAGGAAAGGCTGACAGATGCGTTAAAAGGTAATAGACAAATTGCGGGAGGAAAGGCTGACAGATGCGTTAAAAGGTAATAGACAAATTGCGGACTTGGAGGAAAGGCTGACAAATGCGTTATAAGGTAATAGACAAATTGCGGACTTGGAGCAAAGGCTGACAGATGCGTTAAAAGGTAATAGATAAATTGCGGACTTGGAGGAAAGGCTGACAGATACGTTAAAAGGTATTGACAAATTGTGGACTTGGAGGAAAGGCTGACAGATGCGTTAAAAGGTAATAGACAAATTGCGGACTTGGAGGAAAGGCTGACAGATGCGTTAAAAGGTAATAGACAAATTGTGGACTAGGAGGAAAGGCTGACAAATGCGTTAAAAGGTAATAGACAAATTGCGGACTTGGAGGAAAGGCTGACAGATGCGTTAAAAGGTAATAGACAAATTGAGGACTTGTAGAAAAGGCTGATAGATGCGTTATAAGGTAATAGACAAATTGCGGACTTGGAGGATAGGCTGACAGATGCGTTAAAAGTTAATAGACAAATTGCGGACTTGGAGGAAAGGCTGACAGATACGTTAAAAGGTATTGACAAATTGTGGACTTGGAGGAAAGGCTGACAGATGCATTAAAAGGTAATAGACAAATTGCGGACTTGGAGGAAAGGCTGACAGATGCGTTAAAAGGTAATAGACAAATTGCGGGAGGAAAGGCTGACAGATGCGTTAAAAGGTAATAGACAAATTGCGGACTTGGAGGAAAGGCTGACAGATGCGTTAAAATGTAATATACAAATTGTTGACTTGGAGGAAAGGCTGACAGATGCAAAATATAATATCCGCCGTCATTCGGTCGAATTAAGGAATTACTCGCTTCTAGCGAGGGTTAGGTTAGGTTAACTAAGTTTTTAGTCGCGTGCTCGATGCTCTATAAGTTACTAAGACGGTCTATGGGTCAATTTGTCCGATTGTAACCATTTTACTTTTCAATGAGTTCTTTGGAAATAACATCGTAACTCTTTGGCCGATGCTAACGAAATTTGAAACCCATATGTTGTTTTCTATTCCCTTTTGAATGATATAGTTTTCAAGGTCCTCCCAAGGTTAGTCCGGGAATTATTAAAAGAAAACTAACTATGGGATGGATTCCCCCACTCGTTTATTTTTTGAAGGTCGTGTAAGGTCATAAGTCAGGATAATTGAGAGCACACAACTTAGGTCTGTTGACCATTTTGTGTCCCGAGCTTATTACAACGGGGTCATGATTACCTTTCCTCTCAGATTGGCCTACCAGTAGTACTGCTACAATGGTTATTATTTTGACGGATCAACTTAGGTTAAGTATCGACATTAACTACTGACCCCCGACACGAGGCGGAGCACGGAGACAACGATCCGAATTGCCATTGGTAAAAATCCCTCGGATCTTCCCGGATTAGAAACGACGTGGTGATGGTGACTTCTTCGCTCACAGCCGCTCCATATACCTGTGACATGAGAGAAAAACAAATGACTTCCTATTTACGTACACAGTTCATCCTCTATCAGGCGTGTAAATGATCATTTATAATATACAGTATTTTACTGTAATCGATACGAAATCTGATTTTGTTCACTTCCGTAAAACTCCAAAGAATCGACACTTTAACTTTACTCGACCGTTTGGGGAAGCGTTTCTAGCATTCGGAAACATGTTCTCTGGGTGGTTTCAGGCCCCAGTGCCTCCAAAGGCACAAAATATAAGCTTATCTTGAAGCTAATTAACAAAAAAAACAACTAAAACAAGAATAACAATTGGAATGATAACTAAAAACAATAGAATACAAAGATCAAAACGAAAAATAGGTACGCTAAGGGGGCATGCCTTACTCAGGGATCTAAACGAGACCCCCAGCAATTAAATATAAGTATGGAGCCCCCCCCCCCCGCCGCGCCCCTAGAAACTCAATGATAACAAAATTTAGTGTGTAAAAGTTCCGTCCAAGGAATCAAGGCAGGCGGCAGCGACCCCACCTGTCGGAGTGCTGGGAGACGCACCGTTCGCGGAGTTCCCCCAGACATGAACATTCAAACAAAAGGTGTCTCAGTTTTGTGGGGGGGGGGGAAGCAGTTGGCATAATAAGGTTTACGGGAGCGCCCCATCTAAGGACACTGTGTCCAACGAGTGTGTCCGATTCGGGGGCGACAGAAAACGACCAGAAGCCCTCGAGGCATTAAGGAGTAGGTCCGCGGGAAAAGTTATCTCAACGTCACGTAACTTTGAATTCCGGTCTGCCTTCTCTCATCTTCTTTGACATGCATCCCATAGGGCTGTCCTCATAATTGTCATATAGTCATATTAGGGAAGAGCAAAATATTGGTCAGGTCATCCAGTCCGTCGGGCGACATCGTCCGTGCACTTATTCCCTTAATTTATCCATGTCCAGGAACCCAGCAGAAGAAAACCTTAACATCCCCGAGGCCTACAGCAGCCGGGGCATCACGAAGGATACCTCGAACCAGGGCATGCGGAAATTCTAATGGCTCAAGTATATCTTTTTAGCAGCCTTCTGGCGACAGCTAGAAGGGAATAAATCGTCGTAATTAATTAATTACAAGCCTAATACAAGGCTATATTAAAATATAAAATAAGTCAAAGAACAAACCAAAAAACCAAATAAATCTTTGTACATGAACACGTCCCGAGTAAAATGGAGAAGTGACAGCGACCCTGCTCATCCCGGTACCCGGACAGGTAACCTGCGCGAATATCACCAAGATCACCCAGCCTGGGACATTCAACGAGAATGTGCAGAACAGTTTGGGGGACAAACCAGTCGTCGCAATAAAATGCAAGCAAACACTTCATCAAATGGTGGTGCATCCGGCTAGTGTGCCCCATTCGAAGAGGACAAAGTGATCTGAAGCAATGATGGAATGGAATTGGGGGCTAGCTCCATGGGAACAGTCGCGGCGCAATGACACGCAACTTTAGGTTCCCCTCGACCGTCTCCCATTTTCTTTGCCAAGTAGCCCGGAGAACTGCCCGTATTCCTGCTATGTAGTCGGGGTGAGGAAGAGCGAAATGCAGGTCTGGTCGCCCAGCCCTTGAGGACTCTTTGGGGCCCTTATCGGCGCGCTCATTCCCTGCAATTCCCACATGTACATGATCCCAGCAGAAGATTCTCGATTCTTTTTTTTTATAGAGCCCACCCGGCAACTGCCCACTTGGTCATAAGTCGCCGCAAAACACGACAGCCTAGAACTAGGCTATTTTAAAATAAAAATATGAAAACATAATGATAAATATTGGAAAAACTTAACAATCAGGAAGCAATCTCCGGCAGCGGGATAAGGTCCCCCTCAACCCGGTGCAGGAGAGTGCAGCCTACAAACAAAACAATAACAAACAAAAACAAAAAGAACGTTAAATAAAGGGGAGAAGCAAGGCCTCCCCCAAAAGGTCAACAAGTCCACAAGTCAATGTACACGAATCCGTCCCGAGTACAAGGGACAGGCGGTAGCGACCCCACCCATCCCGGACCGGGAAAGATATCGTGCGTGAAGATCACCCAGACTGGGACATTCGACAAGAATGTGCCGAACAGTCTGGGGGACGACGCAGGCGAGCGCTCCATCAAATCGCGATGTGTCACACGAGTGTGCCCGATTCGGAGACGACAGAAAGCAACCTGAAGCTGCCGCGGCATTGGGGGATAGGTCCATGGGAACAGTCGCGGCGCAATGGCACGCAACTTTAAGTTCCCTTAGACCGTCTCCCATCTTCTTTGCCAAGCAGTCCGAAGAGCTGCCCGTATTCCTGCCATGTAGTCGGTGTGAGGAAGAGCGAAACGCTGGTCCGGTCGCTGAGTCCTCGCGGACTCTTTGGCACCCTCATCGGCGCGCTCATTCCCCGCAATTCCTACATGTCCTGGAACCCAGCAGAAGATAATCTCGACATCTGCCCGGCTCGCCAAAACCGTGGCGTCACGGATTTCGCGAACAAGGGGATGCGGAGATTCAAATGCCACGAGAGCACTCAGGGCGCTTTGTGAGTCGTTATAGATCACAATCCGGTCTCCGAACCGGGCACGTCGCGTAATCTCCCGTACCGAGTGGTGTATTGCCACCAGCTCGGCTGTGAAGACAGACGCCGCGCCTGTGAGAGCCCCGCTGACTTCAAACAGAGGGGATACGGCGTGGAAGCCGAGCCCCTCTTCGTAAATGGAGCCATCCGTATACACTGGCATGGTTCCAGCGTGACCCGAGGTGTGCTCCAAAAAGGTCGAACGCAATACTCCCGGCGCCGTACAAGCTTTGGGAGCAGAGGCGTGGCGACAAATAGCCAAATTTGGTACCCTCCAGGGTGGCGTCCTGGGCAGAACCAGGGGCGCCACCGGCACGAGAGCTATATCTAGCTCTCGAAGGAGTTTCCTAGCCCTAAAGCCAAAGGGCTTAGGGTATGACTGGCGTCTCTTGGTGGCATAGGCACCGTCGAGATCAGCTGCGGATGCAGTGAAAGCTGTTGGCAACTGAGGGTGGCGCCGTGCTCGCGCGTACAGGCGAGTGATGCAACGCACGCGGCGCAGGGCAAGGGGCATCTCCCCAGCATCGACCAGCAGGCTCTCAATGGGGGAAGTGCGGAAGGCACCGGTCGCAAGGCGGAGGCCGGTGTAGTGGATCGAATCCACCGTCCACAATAAACGCTCGGCTGCGGATGCATAAAACTCGCATCCGTAGTCGAGCTTCGAACGAACAAAGGATCGATAAAAAAGTAGGGCAGTAGCCCTATCAGCGCCCCAAGCGCTGGACGTCACGGAACGAAGAATATCCATGGTGCGGGTACAAGAGACCCTAAGGCTGCGAATATGACCCTCCCAGGTGAGGCGTCGGTCGAATACAAGACCAAGGAAACGGTGCGACTCAACCACATCCAGGCGCACCCCATTAAGAAACAAATCTGGGTCGGGGTGGAGCCCTGGATGGCGGCAGAAATTCACCAACTTAGTCTTGGCCAAAGAAAACCGAAACCTGTGCGCTTGGGCATAGCGAGAGACGCGGTTCAATGCCTGTTGGAGTTGACGCTCCAGAGTTGGCATCTGGGCCGCGCCAAAAGAGATCGAAAGGTCGTCTACGTAGAGCGTAGCGAGAACATCTTCCGGCAGCACCGAGGTGATGCCGTTGATGCTCAGGGCAAAGAGTGTGACACTGAGGACACTTCCCTGCGGGACACCCTCTTCCTGCTCCTTTGGGCCGGAGAGAGCTCCCCCTACCCGTACGTGGAATCAACGATCTCGCAAAAATTCAGACATAAAGACTGGGAGGCGTCCTCTCGACTCCATTGTGTGGAGAGTCTCCATGATACCGTATCGCCATGCGGTATCATAGGTCTTCTCCAGATCGAAAAACACTGTGGCGTAGTGCTGTCTACGAAGAAAAGCCTCGCAGACGGCATTTTCCAGTCGGAGCAGAGCATCCGACGTGGAGTGGAACTTGCGGAAGCAGCACTGTGCAGAAGACAGATGGCCTCCGCTGTCCAGGAAAAAAGCTAGTCTAACATTTACCAATTTCTCCATCAACTTGCACACGCAAGAGGTTAGAGAGATTGGGTGGAAACCGGTCGGAGTAGAGTGATCTCACCCCGGTTTGCGAAAGGCGAGCACAGTAGCGATTCGCCAGGAATCTGGGAGAAGACCCTCCACCCAGATCCTGTTGAACAAATCTAACAGAAAGGCTGACCACCATGGAAGTGGTCGGCGTGCAAAACGGCCAGACGTCGAAGGAATAGTAGTCAGGCCCGGGGCGATGAGGTTGCCGGAGAAGAACTCAACGGCCTCATCTATCGACCTAAACTCCTCGACTGAGATAGAGAATTCAGTCATTTCCTGAAATGCAGGCCACCGCGCCGGCGCCAAGCACCACCGGGGTGGGCTCTTAGGCGGCAGTTGCCCTGAAAATTATATTTGAATGGGAAAGTGATCACTACCATGTAGGTCATCGACAACCCCCCAATCAAAATCAGGCTGTGCATCCGAAGAGCACAAAGATAGGTCAAGGCAAGAAAATGAAGCGGTTCTCGGACAGTGATGCGTAAACTCATCCACGTTTAGGACACCCATCTCAAGCTCTTCGATCAGATCGGCAAGGACTTGTCCCCTGGGATTTATGAAGTAATCTCCCCAGAGAGGATGCCTGCCGTTCAGATCTCCAAGCAAGAGATATGGCCTCGGCAACCGTGCCACGACGCGGCGAAAGTCCTCCGCGTCGAAGTCAGCTGACGGTGGAATGTACGCAGAAATGATAGTATACCTCCTATCCAGGTGCAGCTGCACAGCCACTGCCTGAAAGCAGGTATCTAAAGAGAAAGGAAGAACGGATACATCATGCCGGGTGTAGACTACGCATCCCCCAGCCCGTCCATCCCGCGGTGGTGGGGTCGCAAGACCCTTATACCCCGAGAGGGAGGGCAGGGGGCACGCGCCTAGCATGGTCTCCTGCAAAAAGATAGCTAACGGAAACGGGACGAGACGAGCCCCCGCAGGTCCTCCCAGTTGGCCCGGAGTCCACGGCAATTCCATTAAAGGAATATGCCCTCCAGGCCTAGCTTGGGGGAGACGCGGGGCCCTCTCGAACTGAAGACCCTCACGGGAATGGCCGTACGCTTCCCGGGGGCAGAACCCCGGGCGCTGTTGGCCGGACAAAGCGCTGAAGGCGCTGTGACCTTCGAGGACTTATTGGGGGAGGTTGGGCTCGCCATGCGAGTCTTTTCCTCCCTCCGCCTCAAAATCTTAGGCGGGCATTGCGGCTTCAGAGGCGGGGGGGCCCTCTTTTCGATGAACCACCGTCTCCGAGCCACTCGTCCCCCTCGGGGCGTGGGCGAAGGGGCCGAAGCTCCTTTGTTGCTGTCCTCCTTTCGGGGGACAGCTTTAGGAACCCCGGAAGATGGCCTAGTGACCATCTTCAGGGGTGTTGCGCCCTGTGAGTCTAACGAGTCAGTGGAGGCGCGTGGCCGTTTCGCCATACGGCAAACGGTCACGCTGGGGGAAGAGGGGGGAGCCCTGGTTTTAGCCGGGGCTGGGTGTGAACCCTTTTTGCCGCCAGCTTTACCAGGGGAGCGCACGGGTTGAGTAGAGCCCGCAGAAGGGCTCTGAATGGGCGCGGAAACAACCGTGCTCGTTGGCCTGGATGGGCCAGGAGCAGAGGGTGCCTTTCTAACTACTGAGGCATATGACGTCCCAGGCAGAGCCGGGCGCGCCGGGACCAAGTCCTTAGCCTCGCGGAATGAGAGTCAATCCTGGGCCTGAACGGCCAGGATTTCTTTCTCAAGGAGATATGCACCACATTGCTTCGAAGAAGCGGGGTGCGGCTCTTCGCAATTGACACACTTGGCCACACACGATTTGGACTTATCGTGTGCGACCTTGGAGCAATTTACACAGACTTCGGGTGACCCCGACTTTGCACGTCTACATGAGCGATTCGTATGGCCGAAGCGGTGACAGTAATAGCACCGCCGCGGCAGTGGCACGAATGCCTTCACGCAGTAGCGGTACCAACCGGGACGCACTGACTCAGGGAGCTTGTCACAGTCGAACGAGACGAAGAGTGTAGGGGTGGGTCTCAAGGCCCCTCCCTGTTTTCTCATTACACGTTCGACCTTGACCGCCCCATGGTCGGCCAGCTCTAGGGTGATGTTCTCAATGGAGTAGTCAACAAGTTACCTCGCATAAAACTACTCGTTTCACAAAGTTCATGGTAGAGTGCGGCGTCACACTCACCGGGGTGCCATAAAGTGTCCGAAGAGCACTTATCTTGGCCGCCTCGGCGGGATTCGCCGCATTCGCCAGAAGGCTCCCGTCCGAGAAACGGGTCACCTTCCGCTCTCTACCACTTGCACTAGCTAATCCTCTCCTCTGATGGATCATGTTCCCCTTGGCCAACATGCTGCCATCAGTGGAGCGAATGACGAGGACGCGTTTGAAGCCAACGGGCTCTAAAACGCCAGGTAACCTCTGAATCAGGGTCCCCGATGTCATCGAGGCTTCGCCCTGTGCACTTTTCGTCTTTGTCATATTCAGGGGCTCCACACCGGGGGGGGGGCAGAGAGGCCGGATGTGCTGATCTTAGCTTGGTCGCTTGCCAAAGTGGCAGCAGACCCATCCGTCCCCGTAGCCCCCGCGGATGGAGAGGAGCCCCGAGTCTTTTTAGTCTTTCTTGTATTTTTATTCTTTTTAGGAGAGGAGGGCGGGGAATGAACCCGCTTCTCACTTCCGCCGACAGAAGCCCCTAGGCCAGATGGACCCGCCTCAGCCAGGTCCTTCTCCGAAATGGAAAAGGTCCTGGTGGTCGCAGTGGCACCGGTCAGAGGAGATCCTCCCCTCTTTGTACTGCCTTGGAGCCCTCAGCCGTTTGAGAAGGACCTTGCATAGGGGCGGATTCGGGTTCGGTGCTTGGCGCCGAGCCCGGTTCCCCCCCCCATGGAAGGCCCTACCGTCTGAGGCTGGGTTTCCTCAAGGACCATGTCTGTCAGAGGAGGGGCCTCCAGTTGACCATCCCCTCCCAGGACATCGCAGGTTTCCTTGGAAGTGTCACCAGTCTTGTGTGAGGAGGCACAGGCCTTGACCCCGGCAAGGTTTAATATTTTTGTCAGCAGGTCTTTTGAGGGAAGCGACCGAAGAGGCCTGGCTTCCCTCTCCCCCCTAAGAAGGTTTGCCCTACCGAGCCGCTTACACGAGGGGCAGTCGGCAATGGGCTGCCTGCTGGCTTTCTTGGCAGTCCCCTTAGAAAGAAAAGGAGGGACTGCCGCTGGGAATAGGGAGGTGCCCGAAAGCACCTCCAGAGAAGTGGGTGAGGGCGAGTCCCCTTCACCCGTAGGCGTAGGAGAGGAGTAAGCCTCCTCTCCGGTTGAAGAAATATGGAGGGTCGGGTCCCCTGCGCAAGAACAGTGGGGGGAACCTCCATTTTTTCTGTGGAGCTGCCCGAGAGCGGCTCCGTCGTTTGTACAGGGGGAGTTAAAGGTTTTTTTTTGTTAAACTCATCATTGGGCATGGTGACCCTCTTTTTATTACGGGATGCAACCGCTCATCACCTCTCGCAGTTGCTCGCACTGCAAGAGGTGCTTACAGGCCTGGCAGAGCCAGGCGCCGCCATTTCGGACCACCCCTCCCGCCTGGTGGCCTGGCAGTCCATCGGCATGGCGGCTCCACCTTAGACGCGGCGTACAAATGGATAGAATGTGAAGAAGAGAGGAAAAGGGATGTGAGGAAGCTATGGGTGGGAATGAAGCAGGTTGTTAAAAAAAAAACATCCCGAACCGGAGCTCAGGGGTTAGGGAACGTTGTCCCCTCCCCCCTCAGCTCCGATCTGGGACGGTTGGCTTCAGAAGGAGGTCAGCATCTACCCTGTGAAATTAGAGGCTGACCAGAGAAAGTTGTGGAAAAGGTATGAAAAGCGAGGAAATACAAGTGTTTTGGAGGAAGGATAAGAGGCTAAGCTCGGGCCGGACGGAGCGCTGGATCCCGTCAGCACGGCGGCCAGGATGGCAAATCGCCGCGCCCCTCACGAGGAGAAAATTCTCGACATCCACCTAGCTCGCCGAAAACGTGGCGTCACGGATACTGTGAACCCGGGTGTGTGGAGATTCCAGTGCTCCAAGAGCACTCAGGGCGCGTTGTGAGTCGCTGAAAATTACAATCCAGTCTCCGACCGGGGCACGATGTGTTATCTCCCGAACCGAGTGGTGTATTGGAACCAGCTCGGCCGTGAAGACGAACGCGGACTTCAAACAGAGGGGATAAGGCGTAGAAGCCGACCCCCGTCCGGGACTTGGAGCTATCCGCATACACTAGCACGGATTCAGTGTGACAAAAAGTGTGTTCCAAATAGGCCGAAACGCAGTACACCAGGGGCTGTGGGAGCAGAGGCGTGGCAAAAAAAAGTCAAAGGTGGTACCCTTCAGGGTAGCGTCATTGGCAGAACCAGAGGTACTACCGGTAAGAGAGCTACACACAGCCCCCAAAAGAGTTTTCTAGCCCTGACCCCAAAGGGCTTAAGGTATGATTGGCGTCTCTCGGCGGCATAAGAACCGGTATCCGCATGGCGACCGGTACATTTCGCGTGTGAGAGCCGTTGGCAACTGAGGGAGGCGCTTGGCTTGTGCGTACAGGCGTCTAATGCATTGTGTACGGCGCAGAGCGAAAGGCATCTCCACAGCATTGAGAACTCGGTTCTCAATGGGGGACGTGCGGAATGTACCGGTCGCCAGGCGGATACCGGTGCGTTGGACTGAGTCCATCTTCGGCTGATGATGCATAAAAATCGCATGCGTAGTCAAGCTTCGAACGAACAAAGGATTGATAGAAAAGCAAGGGAGTAGCCCTTTCAGCACCTCGGGTGTTGAAGGTTACGGAACGAAGCATGTCCATCGCGCGGGTACAAGTGACCCTAAGGCTGCGAATATGAGCCTCCCAGTAGGGGTGTCGGTCGAAAGCAAGACCAAGGAAACTGTGCGATTCCACAACTTCTAGAACCCCATCAAAAGAGATCGATATGTCACCCTCATAGAGTGTAGCGAAAACATCTCCCGGTAGCAACGAGATGCTACCGTTGATGTTCAGGGCAAAGAGTGTGACACTGAGGACACTTCCCTGCAAGACTCCTACTTCTGTTCCATCGTGCGGAAGAGGGCTCCTTCCCACCCGTACGTGAAATCGACGATCTCGCAAAAATTCAGAAATAAAGATTGGGAGGTGTCTCCTCGCCTACATCGTGTGGCAACTCTTCATAATATCGTATCACCATGTGATATCATAGGCCTTCTCATGATCTAAAATCAGTCTCAAAGACACTCGTCGCTCTCTGTCACTCACTATATCAGAATTCTCTCTCCCGACCGTACACGGCGCAAAATCTCCCGTACTGGGGTGATGTTGCAACCAACTCGGCCCTAAAAACAATCATGGCCACAAAGAGCCCTTCCGGCTTCAAACAAGAGGGAGGTAGCATGGAAGCAAACTCTTTCTTTGATGTGAATCCATTTGTGTACACTGACACGGCTCCAATGTGAGAAGATACATTATTCAAGAAAATCGAACAAGTCTCCCGTTGCTGTCGGAGTTTTTTGAACAGAAGCACGACGACAAAATTTCAAGTATAGTATTCTCATTGGTACAGCCATGAGCGCCCGAACCAGAGAGTTACATTAAACTCTCGAAGGAGTTTCTTTCAAGTGAACCAATAAGGTTTATGGTTTGAGTGGCGTACTCATCAGTATAGGAACCGTGAGATCGACCGCGGAACAAATGTGAGCCGTTAGCGACTCTAAAAGATACCGAACCTGCGCGTACAAAGCGGATCAAGCATTTGAACGACAGACAAAGCGAGTAACCTCTCTCAAGCGACGACAAGGTTTTTCTCCCTCGAACTTAAGTACCAACGAATACGTCAAACGTTAAAAGTTTGTAAGGAGAGATGTGTAAAGAAAGTGGTAAAGCTAGAGATAGTGAAGATGTGCCGGAGATCTATAGCCGAATGTCCTAATTAAGGCATTGGGGCCGAGAGAGCAAGCAATCGTCCTGATTTCAGCCGTTGTAAGGTTGCCCATACGAAACATGAGCACCTAGGGGAAAGAAAAACAAGGTCTGCTGACCAAAAAGTCGAGTGCTCTCACTTATTCTGATTTATGACCTTACGACTTTCAATAATTTCCGGACTAACCTTAGAAGGTCTTTGGCAATTATATTATTCGGAAGAGAATGTAAAAACAACAAAAGGGTTTCACATTCTGTTAGAATCGGCTAAATAGTTATGATGTTATTGCCAAAACAAAATAATTCCCGGGCTAACCTTGGGATGGCCGTGGCAATTATATCATTATAGAGAGAATGTAAAACAACGTAAGGGTTTGAAATCTCATTAGAATCGGTTGAATAGTTACAGAGTTATTACAAAAACAAAAGCAAAACGGGGACCGACAGACCGACCGACATAGTGAGTAGTAGAGTCCCCCGCGACTAGACTCGCACGCGACTAAAAAGGTTGAGAAGAATACCGACATGATAAACACCACCCCACAACCGTAGCAAAGCTCCCGGGGCTCTCTTAAAAGAGAAGACTCAGTAGGATGCCGTATACCGCTTGGAGGCAGAGTTCCTAACGCTATTGACCGCGAACTGCAGCGAAGCGCTGTCGTCTTCGAGTATTTCCTCAAGGACTTTGAGCTCGACCTGAGAATCTTCTTTCTCTTCTGCCTGGAATCCTTCGGGTGGCGGCGCGCATTTAGAATCGGTGCTCTTTTCTTTTTGAGAGAACCGACGCAGTGGACACTCTAGTTAGCCTATCTAAACGAACTTCAGTTTGCAGTAGGACTATAAGAACTCTTTCGGACAATATGATTCTCAATGATTTGAGGAAACGGGGTGCTATCCGCCATAATTTACACACTTGATTTTGCACGAAAAAGTGAAAAAACTTTATCGTGCACAGCCTTAGGACAGTTTAAGTAGATTTATGGTTAACAAATTATTGGACGCCAAGATTTCTTATTGTGGTCGAAGTGGTAGAAAACGTAACATCGCACTAACGGTGCGAATGCTTCCACGTGGTAAGGATACTAACCAGCTCGCACCTACTCAGGAGAACATTTTAGGTCTAAAGTGACGAAGAGCATTGGAGTGGGTCTAGGCACCATCCCTCCTTCGTCGACATCCGCTCAATTTTGCCTGCCCCTTGGTCAGCCAACTTTTCAGTAATATTCTAAAGGGTAGTTACCTCTTTTACGATGCTTAAGGTTGAGTGCGGTATCCCCCGCACAAGCATGTCATTGAGTGTGCGAAGGCCACTCACTTTGCCCCTCTGGGCACGATTGGCCACATTAACCAGAAGTTTTGTGAACGAGAATCGAGAGACCTTCGGTATCCTCTCAAGGAACTGAGCTCAACTGACGCTGACGGAGCCGATATTCATCGGAAAATTTCGCTCTATCAGCCCACTAAATTAACAAGATGCTTTTAAAGCCGGCGGGCTCTAAGACGCCTGGTAACCTTTTGTTGAGGCGCCACGATCACCTGGAGGCTCCGCTTTCTTGCTTACTTTTCCTTTTGGTTACGGAGCGGGAGGCTCTCGCTCTTTTATCACTACCCGATGGTGCCCCTGGAACGGAAAGACCTGTATCGGTCAGGTGGTTGGCGGAAATCTTACGATGTACTGACCCAAGAACGGGATTCCTCTTCGAGTGAGCTGGCCCTTAAGAAAGAGAAGTGGACAGACTCGAAGTTTTTCGGAGCAGAGGCTTGACGACAAGATCACAAAGGTGTTATTCTGGCAGGTGGCATGTTCAACAGGTATGGCTGTGTTTTTTAAACTCTAGCTACTCTGTATGGCAAGAACAAATAGAGTTATAGAGTGGTGAATCACTTCCAAGTGGATATGACACGACCACCCCACCTGGATTGGGACCACCCCACTTGGAGGTGGGAAACAGAAAGAAAAACCCTTCCCCTGCTCAATGTGGTGAAAAAAAGGCCCCCCTCCAATATAAAAAATTGTCATAGTGATCTTTGTTCCCCCTCCTCCACCTGGCAGCTAGATGGAACGAGGTTTCAACACGAGTTCCCTCCAATCTCAGGATAGCTCGTAGCCTCAGAGAATGAAGAAAAAAGCCAGTGAGCTATCTATGATTGTCGAACCTTTCAGATATCACCTCTTCGAGTGCGGGAAAAATGTTGGTAGCACCACAAGCACGTCTACATCGACCAGAAGTTGCCCATCGGTCTTCAAACCACAAAGGCCACAGCTCCCAACTGAGCAGCTCGAGAGGCGAGACTGCTAAGAGAGGAGTCCCTTACTTAGTCTTACTCGTCTTCGGCAGGAGAGCTAGGATCTAAACATCAGTCATTTGGAAACCAACTGAAACATCCAGAGTCAGGATCCGAGATTTTTAGTTGACCAAGCAGCCAACAAGGCAGCAAAGCGCGCCTGTTATAAACAGTATATCTTTAACCACACAAGTACGGCTATACTTCGGTGGCCGGTCCATTACGCATTAGGGATGTATCACCTAGTGAACAAGCCACAGATCCCAGGAATCACGCTCCAACGCCCAGGAGCCTCAAACTTAGTCTCTTGCAGCCTGTGAACCTTAAAAGAGGTTTATAGAAGTTCCAAAAGTAGCTGGCTAGGTCCTTAATATTAGGTAGGAGGATAAGTGAGGATTAATGAAAATTCGATTGGAGGTGATTAAAGAAGTTCAAATGAGGACCCGATAGAGATTACAGGTTCATCGAGGCACCAGCTAAAGTGGCGACAGTTGCCACTACCGTTGGGGTGGGAAGTGCATAAGTCCTTCAAATGTCAACTGTAACATGGCTTCCCATACTTCACCTGATACCCTCAAGAAGATAATTGAGAAAAAGTTCGTAAAGAAAGTGGCGATAAAGATTGAAAGGATCATATATACAATATACAAGCAATAAAGTAGAGGCAATTGGGAGATTACTTGGGACAGGGAGGCGGGGAGGGACCAACGTTTCTACATTTGCATGGTATAAGCTTCCGATATGAATCTTATAACCAGAAGATCCTCTATGAGTAAAGTGAACAAATCTAAAAGAGGGGGTAAGAATTGACATTCAAGGTTTGTACATTTACTTTCTTCAAGGTTCCTACATTTACTTTCTTCAAGGTTGGTACATTTACTTTCTTCAAGGTTCCTACATTTACTTTCTTCAAGGTTTCTACATTTCCTTTTTCAAGGTTCCTACATTTACTTTCTTCAAGGTTCCTACATTTACTTTCTTCAAGGTTCCTACATTTACTTTCTTCAAGGTTCCTACATTTACTTTCTTCAAGGTTGGTACATTTACTTTCTTCAAGGTTCCTACATTTACTTTCTTCAAGGTTTCTACATTTCCTTTTTCAAGGTTCCTACATTTACTTTCTTCAAGGTTCCTACATTTACTTTCTTCATGGTTCCTACATTTACTTTCTTCAAGGTTCTTACATTTACTTTCCTTAAGGTTCCTACATTTTCTTTCTACCCCATGCCGTGTCAGAAGAGAAAAACTTTATTTAACGCCAGCTGGTGTCAAGAAACCAGGTCTTGATGTACCTGGGCGTCGAGGGGGAGGGGGATTAATGGGAAAATCAGTTTTGCCTTAATAAACCCTTTCTCTGCGTGTAATGGCTTGTTTCCCTCCCTACCTCATATCTCGGGTGTATAAGGTTGTAGTTCTTATGGCGGGTAGCATGTTCTGCAGGTAAAGCTGTTTTTGTTTTTGTTAAGAGTTCTAGAGTGGCGAGTGTTTCCTAAGAGGATATGACACGACCAATACACCTGGATGCAATCTTGGTGTGGGACCACCCCTCTTGGATGTATCCCTCGTGATGTTAAGTTGCAATTCAAGTTCCGCTTCCTAGTTGTTGCATGGACCTCTAGCACAGGGGCTGCTATAAAATTTCCACAGCATGCAGCAGCCTTCCTCCACTCTAGCCGAGTCTCCCAGGACTATCTCAGAGAAGGCAGGACCCCACTTAATTGTGATAAGATTGACGGGGCCAATAACAACAGTTTTAGCATCATATAACTAGTACATACCTGAATAGTGATTGGTCTTAGAAGCGGTCCCTTAGCGTGCAGAGATTCTCTCTCTCCCTTATGCACATAATGGAACATTGTGCCCTCACCTGAAGGAAAATAAAGGCATTTTTAAACGTTTCTCTTCATAATTGATACTGGACACACATGGGCAAATGCAATTTACGACGAGTCAATATGTTGACATGTTAAGATATGGACGAGGTATGTGGTAGTGTTTGTACCCATGAACTATTAGGTTACAAATTTATGTTGGGTAGCTAGTGGGAGCGAATCATATTGAAGGAATCGGAGAAAAAGGAAGCACTATGTTTGAAAACAGCCACCAATCACCATGGTTACTTAGAAGGTAAAAAACGTTTCCAAATGGATGTGGCACTACACTTATGATGGGTGGTAGTGCATTGCCTGGCAGAAACAACTCTTTTACCATTGACCAGGGCTGGATGCTTTCGAATAAGTTCACTTTGAAGCCTTCACAGTTGTACAATGTACATGTCGCCTTTTTTCTTCAGGCAACCAGAATCTCAACGAACGCTTCTTTGATAAGGACGCATTCGAAGAGAGAACGATAGTTTTTTGCTTCAATCCCTAAGGAGATTTATTTACTTAGGAAGTATTAATAAATTTTTATTGGGGAGGGGGAAATCCCTGAAACGGATGGAACTATTTTTTAGAATAAATTACATATAATACTTAAATTGATTTATTCACAGTTAAAAAAAAAATCTGATTGTCTAGAAACAAAGGAAAATGGCGATCCGAAAGACACATGTCAGTCGAGTATCGTGGATGAACCATTGGCACCAAACATAGATGTATGATCGTGGATTGATTAGGCCTAGCCGTACTATCAAAGTGTACATTACGCTAATACTAGTAATGGTAAATGAAAATATACGAATGAAATCAATAGAAAGAAATGGCCATAGCGTAATTATAGCCAAGCTAAGGGATTCGTGGCCAAATGCTTTGAAAAGGGACAGATTTCCCAAATTGTGCTAGGAAATGGTCAAAATGGCTGAGACTGAGGTGGCCAGGGTGGTCATATTGACATTTTAACGCTTTAAATTGTATTGTAACAGCTAGTTATTGATGGGTGGAGTGACAGAACGTAAGAGAGAGAGCGGGTAGTGTCTGGAGTGTGTTCAAGGAGTTAACAACTGACAGTAAGTGACGTTTAACACGTTAACCACAAGTTGGGCCATATATAGTGCAGTGGTAGTCTCAAATAATTTATCCTTACCAGTTTTTCTTTATATCGCTCTTTAAGTATTAACACATAAGGGCGCTGTTCATAAAATGTAATACCTGTCTGTATAACTTACTCTTAGCTCTTTGGAAGCCTTCGCAGTCAACGTGTTAACTCCTCGACGTACAATTTGCAGTACGTCACTTATTAACAAATAATTATGATAATGCAGTTTAAGGCACTCTGTTATTAATCGGATTATTCTGGGCACCAAAGCGCCAAATGTTCACTCTGTAGTGATTAGGACAAGGCAATCCTACTATAAGTGTACCAATGCCTGGTATTTTATGAAGCGTGCAAACGAAGTTAATCATCTTGAGTCATTTGATTCTCGGACGTACCTTAAACCTTTATTCTTAGCCCTTGAGTTGTAATAACCCCCACCCACCCCATTAGGAAGCCAACCCAGCAAAAGAGGTTGAAGCGCGTTCGGAATCAGGAGTCGGCGCAAAACTCCTTTGAATCTACCTAACCTCCACAATGAAAACGGGTACCCCTGTTGGGGCCAACATGGGCACAGAGCAGCAAAATGATACAAACAAACCACAACTCACTGATAAAATCCCGCTTGGGTTCTTGTTGGCCGCCTGGGTTAAGAACCAATTCCCCTCTGCTGTCTCTGACGGAGAGGAAGTTCCTAGTAGCATGACTTTCCGTAATCGCGATCTTCCAGGCACCTTTGGGGATAATGACCACTTCTGTGTATCCTGCAACGAGCGTAAGACCTTCAACACAGAGCCATACAATAAACTACGGCTGGGTACCATTTTGTAATCTAAGACTTCAATGAATATAAAGTATGTTAATTTTTTAATGCCTAAAATAGGGAGCGCACTATACATAGGTGATTTTATGAGGGGCTAAAACTAAGGGCATTTTGTTGGAAACCGTAACCAACCAGGTAGGCATACCGTCTTGTGGTACCGTTGGCTATGTTTAACCTCCAAAATGGACCGTCGTATACAGAGGTAGGCTTATATATATATATATATATATATATATATATATATATATATATATATATATATATATATATATATATGTATATATATATATATATATATATATATATATATATATATATATATATATATATATATATATATACACAAGTAGATAGGCTACTTGTAATTGCATCTCAAATAAAGAAGGGGGAAATCTAAACGCATCAAGTGAGATCTTATGATAGAGTAAAGCGTCTACTAACGGAGGAATAAGAAGTGAGAAGGAAATGGAGGACAACAATCAGAGGAGGAAGGAGGAGAATTACAGTAAATGCCAAAGACCGCTTGCCTAAAGAGACGACACTCATATTTACTCAGTGGGGAAATAATGAGGAGTAACGCCATTAGAATAACAAAGAAATATTGCATTGTGCCTGCATTTAGTGCGGGATGAATGCCCACATCGTCTCCGGGCATCTGTCGTAAAAGATGACTAACCCCGAATAAGAGTCTCTGGTCTTTGAAGCTGCGCGCTTGAACGATTTAGTTTTGTGCACGCAATACGCCCCTCCAGTCACACCAACAAACGTTCAAAGCTGGTTTCCTCCAGGGTGGCAGCTTGAATAGAATGTCCCCCCACACCACCAATGCAAGAGTTATATTAAACTCTCGAAGGAGTTTCCTTATAAACTCGAAAGGCTTTAGGGCTAGATTAGCGTCTCTCGTCAGCATGGGTCGAGATCAGCGACGAGGGAAATAAGAGGAGTTGGAAAGTGGAGAAGAAGCTGAATACCTGCATGACAGCGTAACAAGCACTGTGTGCGGCCTAAAGCGGGTGGAATCTACCCTGCGTTGATAAGGAGGTTCTCTGTATGGCACATGTAGAAAGCACCAGTCACCAAACGGGGACCGGCGTGGTGGATCAAATTCAACTTATGCAATAGAATCTCGGATACAAAGCGAAAAATCTTGCATCCATAGTCAAGATATAAACAAACAAAAAGCAGTAAAATAGATATGCTGCAGACCTATTAGCACACTGCGGGCGACTTTTGGCTTGTTTGGCAGTAGCTTTCTTGAGCTAAGGGATTGCTTAGGCAGTAAGGAGTCTGCCTCATTGTTTTCTCAGCGACGTCGTTGTCAGTGGTTCGATACTCGTAACCGTTCTCTAATTTCGTTCCTTCTAACATCCTCTCTTCTGACAAAAAGTATCATGAATACTAAGAACTTTTTACCGATCTGTGTATTGCAATTAACTCAGCCATGAAGACAAACATCGCTCAAAATAACTCCACCGGACTCAAATAGGAGAGAGATTGCATGGAAACCAACTCCTTCGGACAAAGAGCCAATTTGGTACACCAGCACAGTTCCAGTGTGACACGATATGTGCTACTAAGAAATACGAACGCAATACTAACTGTGCTGTAGAAACTTAGGAGAAGAGGTGTGGAGAAAAATATCAAAAGGTGGTATACTCCAGGGTTGCAGCTTTAGAAGAACCATCGGCACCAAGGGTTCGAAACTCTAAAGGAGTTTTTATCCTTAAACCTAAAAGACATAGGGCACGAGTGGTGTCTAATTAACAACGGTACTGTCTCAATTAGCTTGTGTACAGCTTAAAGCGAATTACATTTCTCCTGTAGTCATAAAGAGGCTATTTATAGGAGAGGTATAAATTTCGCCGGTCATCATAGGAAGATCATCATGTTGGGTCAAATCTACCTTCGTCAGTAGATTTACAGGCGCGGTTGAATAAAATTTGCATCCTTAGTCTAACTTAGAGGATACAAAGGAGCGCTGGGCATTAAAAGTGTAGCCTCATCATTGCTGCCTAATAATGAAAGCCACAAAGCGGAGAATTTGCATGGTGCGGTGCATGAGGTCTTAAGTGTGAGAAATCGGTGATAGATTGGTTAAAAGGTGCCTTGGTGCACAATGTACGGTGATCGTGCCAGAGAAATCAGTGCAAACAATTCGACAATCAAACGATGCGAATGTACTATCAACAATCGAGGTCCATTTAGGAACAAGTCAGGATCAAGGTGATGGCAATTTCGGATGCAGAAATGGGTTACATTGGTCTTACTAAAAAATAACCAAAACTCGTGCGTCCGGTGTAACGCGAGAGGCGGTTCATAGCCTGTTGGAGTCGGCAGTCGAAAATAGTCATCTGATCAGGGTCAAATGAGATCGAAAGGTCGTGTACGTAGAGCGTAGCTAAAACATCTTCCGGAAGAACCGAAGTGATACCGTTGCTACTCGAGGCAGAGCGAGTAACACTGAAGACACTTGCCTGTTGGATCCCTTCCTGTTGCCTTGTGGTAACAAATGCTTTCTCAAAATCAAAAGCACCGTGGCGAAGTGCAGTCCACAAAGGAATTCCTCTCCACACGGAGTGGAACCTATGGAAACCGTACAGTGTTGTTGATAGGTAACCTTCTTGTCCAAGAAATAAGTTAATCTAACATTTGCGAATTTCTCCATCAACTCTACCTGCAGGAAGTTAGGAAAATTGTGCAAAAAACAGCTGGGGGAGAATGCTCTCTCTCCCCCGTTTGCGATAAACAAGTGCGGTACCATTCGTCAAGAATGTGAGAGGATAACCTCTACCCAGATCCAGTTGAACAAATCTAACAAAAATGCTATGCCTCGCTTACCTCGGAGTCGAAGCATGACGAACGAGGTATCATCCGCAACATGGATGTTATCCCGCACGAAGCAACTTAAACAGTTCGTAAAAGCTTTCCCGGTTCTGAGACAGTAAAACGTGAAATTATCCACATTTAGGACATCTATCTCTATCTCTTCGAACAGGTCGGCAAGGACCGCCGCGTGGGGTTTATAGTGTAGTCCCCCAATAAGGGGTGCCTAGCGTTCAGGTCCCCAAGGAGAGGAAAGGGCCTCAGAAATCGTTGAGTGACGTGGGAAAAGTTCACCGGATCTAAGTCAGCTGACAGTGGACAATATACTGGATAAAAGTATACTTCCTATCCAGGTGTAGGTACACGGACGCTGTCAGAAAGGAGGTATTCAAAACAAAAGAGAAGGGAGATATCATGTCGGGTGTAAATCGCCATTCACCTGCCTGGCGCAAGTTTCGGAGTGGTAAGGTTGCAAACCCCTTATATCCCGTGAGGTAGTGGGGGAGGGCAGGAGGTACGTACTCAACATTGTCTCCTTATGGCATATAGCTAAAGGATAGCGGGAAAAGACGAGCCTCCCCACCTCATCCCAGTTGGCCGGGAGTCCACAGTAATTGTTTTGAAGGAAAATGTCCGACAAGGCTACTCGAAAGGGGTGCGGAGAACGGGGGGTGGCTGATTAAGGAGAACACCCAATTGGAAATGGACGTAACCTTCCCGGAGGGAGAACTCCGGAGGCTCTTGGCCTCCGAACGCGCTGGGGCGCTGTAGACTTCGAGGATCTACTGGGGGAAGTTGTCCTTGCCATGCGAAACCTTCGACGGGTGCGGTGATTTCTGAGTCGGGGGTCCCTTGTATTTTGGAAGATTCCACGTCTCTGAGTCGCTGCGTACAGCCTTGTGCAAGGAAGTAGGGCTCTAAGCCCCCTTGGTGCTGTCCTCCTTTCGCAAGACAGGTGTAGAAGTTCTCAAAAACAGTCTCACGACCACTTTCGCGGTGGTTCTCCTCCTCTGAGACTTAAGGTTTGATAAAGGCGCGAAGGCGCTTTGCCATAAGGGAAGCGGTCGCGCGGGAGGGAGGGAGGGGTGCTAAGAGGAACGAGAGCACTTTGAGCCGTGAGCTATACCAGGGGAACGTCCAGTTGTTTGGTAGAACCCTCAGAAGGGTTTCGAATGGGCACGGAAGCTACCGTCATGAACAGAGGATACATTTTTTAACCTAAAAGGCGTGTGATGTCCCAAGTCGCACAAGGCGTGACCTGACAAAATCCTTAGCCTCTCGCAAAAGATTTGGTCCTCAGCCTGGACGGCCACGACCTCTTTCTTTAGGAGATCCATGCCACTTTGCTTCGAGGAAGCAGGCTGTGGCTTTCCGCAAATCGGATACTTGACCGTACACAATAGAGACATATCCTTTAATCCTGAAGCAATTTGCACAGATTTAGGATAAACCCGGCTTTGCATGTCTGCATGCACGTTTTTTGTAGCCGAAACGGTAGCACTATCAGCACCTCGGCAGAAGTGGTACGAAAGACTTGACGCAGTAGCGATACCAATCGGCAAGTCCTTTCGATACTGTCAGGATCGAAATGACGAAGAGTCTAATAGTGGGTCTCAAACCCCCTCCCTTTTTTCCTTATCACATGATCGGCCTTGACTGCTCCTTGGTTAGCCAACTCTTCAGTGATGTCTTCCATGGAGTAGTTTCCGAGTTCTCTCGCATAGACTACTCATTTCACAAAATCATGGTAGAGTGCGGTGTCACTTTCAGAGACCAGCCATCGTGTAAAGAAGAGCACTAATAATAGCCGCTTAGGTAGGTTTCGTCGCATTCATAGAAGGACCTCGTCCGAGAAATCTGTGACCTTCGGATCTCTACCAATTACTCTAGTTAGAGCTAATTTCTGATGGAAAATGGGACGTTTGGCCAACACACTTCCATCAGTGGACCAGGCGAGTAGGGACGTTTGAAGCCAGCGGGCTCGAAAAGTCGGGAAGCGTATCGATAATGGGCTTGACGTCATCGAGCGTCCACTTAATTGCAACATTCGTGTTATCACTCTTGGTTTCGTCTGCCTGCTCACGGGCGGCCCGGGTCCACGAATATTTCGTAAAGGGGAGGACTCTGACTTGAGGTGTATCTCACCGAGTAATTGTTCTTTCCCACAGAAGACCCTCCCATTGGTTGCGGGACACTTCCGAGTCCATTTCCACCTCGTGAGGGGCTTCCAAATGGTTATCCAACCAAGGGCTCTCATATCCTGAGCAGGAACTCAATAGGAGTATGGTGCGTAGGAGACGTCATAGGGACCAGGACACTACTCCGTCTCCTGTCACTCTGAGGGGGTAAGACCGGTTAGTCTGGTCCCATCGACGGCGAGACTCCGCTCGGCGCCTGCTCCGTATCGGCTTAAAGCCGGCTGGTCCCCGAGGAAGCAAAGGGGATGGGGTGCCGCCGAACTGGATAGATAGTGGCCCTGGGGCGACTCTAAGAAAGTGGGTAAGGGGAAAACTTCGAACCCGTAGGTTAATCAGAGGGGCAAACTCCGTCTCCCCAAGGAGAATCTTGGAAGAGTTCCTGGGAAAACGGGGAGGGGGGAGGCACCTCAATCTCAGAGGTGGAGCTTCCCAAGGGAGGCTCAACGATGGAAGAAAGTGATTGTAGGGAAGCCGCTCCACCAGTCGGAGTGATCCCCTGCGTTACCTCACCCTCTCAGGCAGAGGGGGTATTTTTCTAAAAAAATTTGAGAGCCCATCTGGCGACTAGCTACTAGGGCAAAAGTCGCGGTATTCACATTACAGCCTACTACTAGGCTCGATTAAAAAACAAATAATATGTAAATAACAAATATAAAATAAAACAGGCTAAAAAACAAAGAAAAGAAAGCAAAAAGTTAACATTAAGGAAGTGGGCTCCGGCGTCGTAGGTAGGCCCACCATCCCCTGGTGCAGGAATATGCAACTACAATAAAAACAATAAAATAAAGGGGAGGAGGCCAACTTCCTCCAAAAAAAGTCTGTATGCACGAATCCTTCCAGAGTACAAGGAACAAAGGATAGCGACACCGCGTGAGCGAAGATGCCCAGACTGGGACATTCAACGAGAATCTGCCGAACAGTCTGGGGGACAACGCAGTCCTCATAATAAGGCGCAGGCGAGCAGTTAATCAAATGGTGGTGCGTCCCGCGAGTGTGTCCAATTCGGAGACGACAGAAAGCAACCTGAAGCCGTCGTGGCATTGGGGTTGGGGTGGAGTGAGGTCCATGGGAAAAGTCGCGGCGGAATGGCACTAAACTTAAGTTTCCCTCGACAGTCTCCCATCTTTTTTGCCAAGCGGCACAGAGAGCTGCCCGAATTCCTGCTATGTAATAGGTGTGAGAAAAAGTAAAACCCTGGTCTGGTCGCCGATTCCTCGCGGACTCTTTGGCGACCTCATCGGGGCGCTCATTCCTCGCAATTCCTGCATGTCCAGGAACCCAGCACAAGATAATCTCGACATCTGCCCGGCTCGCCAAAACCGTGAGGTCACGGATATCGCGAACCAGGGAATGCGGAGATTCCAATGCTCTCTGATGTGCAGAAAGACGCAGTGCCAGGCAGAGCCCCGCTGACTAAAAACAAGGGATATAGGGCGTGGAAACTGACCCTCCTATTGGGACTTGGAGCCATCCTTATACACTGGCACGGTTCCAGAGTGAGACGAAGTGTGCTCCAAAAAGGTCGAACGTAATACTCCCGGCGCTGTAGAAGCTATAAGAGTAGAGGCGTGGCGAAAACTAGTCAAAGGTGGTACCCTCCAGAGTCGCGTCCTGGGTAGAACCAGGGGCGCTACAGGATCAAGAGCTATACCGAGCTCTCGAATGAGTTTCCTAGCCCTAAACCTAAAGGGCTTATGGTATAAATGACGTATCTGGTGGCATAGGCACCGGCAGGATCATCTGCGGATGCAGTGAGAGCCGTTGGAAACTGAGGGAGGCGCCGTGATCACGCGTACAGGCGAGAAATGCACTGCGCACGGCGAGGAGCGAGTGGAATCTCCCCAGCATCGAAAAGTAGGCTCTCGAGGGAAGACGTGCGAAAGGCACCGGTCGCGAGGTGAAGGCCGGTGGGTGAATCCAGTCGACTTTCCGCAATACACGCTTGGATGCGCATGCATAAAATTCCATTTATAGTCGACTTTCGAACGAACAAAGGATCGATAAAAAATTAAGACAGTAGCCTTATCAGCGCTCCAGGCCTTAAACGTCACGGAACGAAGAATATCCTTGGCGCGGGTACAATAGACCCTAAGGCAGCAGAAGATAACCTCGATATCCACAGGGCTCGCCAAAACCATGGCGTCGCGGATATCGCGAACCAGGGGATACGGAGATTCCAATGCCCCGAGAGCACTCAGGGCGCTTCGTGAGTCGCTATAGATCACAATCTGGTCTCCGAACCGGGCACGTCGCGTAAACTCCCGTACCGAGTGGTGTATTGCCACCAGCTCGGCCGTGAAGACAGACGCAGCGCCTGGTAGAGCCCCGCTGACTTCAAACAGAGGGGATACGGCGTGGAAGCCGACCCCTTCATGGGACTTGGAACCATCCGTATACACTGGCACGGTTCCAGCGTGACACGACGTGTGCTCCAAAAAGGTCGAACGCAATACTCCCGGCGCGGTACAAGCTTTGGGAGCAGAGGCGTGGCGAAAACTAGTCAAAGGTGGTACCCTCCAGGGTGGCGTCCTGGGCAGAACCAAGGGCTCTACTGGCCCGAGAGCTATACCAGGCTCCTAGCCCTAAACCCAAAGGGCTTAGGGTATGACTGTCGTCTCTCGGCGGCATAGGAAACGTCGAGATCAGTTGCGGATACATTGAGAGCTGTTGGCCATTGAGGGAGGCGCCGGGCTCACGCGTACAGATGAATAATGCACTGTGCACGGCGCAGAGTGTGTGGCATCTCCCAAACATCAACAAGTAGGCTCGCAATGGGGGGCGTGCGGAAGGCCTGGGTAGCCAGCGAAGGCTGGTGTGGTGGATCGAGTCAACCTTCCGTAATACACGGTCGGCTGCATAAATAAAACTTGCATCCGTAGTCGATCTTCAAATGAAAAAGGATCGATAAAAAAGTAAGGTAGTAAGTAGCCCTATCAGCGCCTCAGGCGCTGAACATAACGGAACGAAGAATACCCATGGCTCGGGTACAGGAGGCCCTAAGGTTCCGAATATGAGCCTCCCAGGTGAGGCGTGGGTCAAATACAAGACCAAGGAAACGGTGTGATTCCACCACTTCCATGGGAACCCCATTTAGAAACAAGACTATGTCAGGGAGTAGCCGTGGATGACGGAAGAAGTGCACCACCTTAGTCTTGGCCAAGGAAAACTGAAGCCTGTGCTCTTCAGCATAGCGAGAGACTCGGTTCAATGCCTGTTGGAGTGGTCGTTCCAGAGTTTGCATGTGAGCCACGTCCAAACAGATCGAAACCAAAGTCGTCCACGTAGAGCGTAGCGAGAACATTTTCCGGCAGCACCGAGGTAATGCCGTTGATGCTCAGGGCAAAGAGTGCGACACTGACACTTCCCTGCGGGAGAGAACCTCTTTCTGCTCTATTGGCCCGGATAGGGCTCCCCCACCCATACGCGGAATCGACGATCTCGAAAAAAATTACATATAAAGATTGGGAGGCGTCCCCTTGCCCCCATCGTGTGGAGAGTCTCCATGATACAGTATCACCTTGCGGTATCATAGGCTTTCCCCAGATCGAAAAACACCGTCGTGTAGTGCTATCGACGAAGAAAGGCCTCGTAGATGGTATTTTCCATTTGGAGCAGAGCATCTGACGTGGAGTAGAACTTGCGGAAGCTGCACTGTGAAGAAGACAGTTGGCCTCCACTGTCCAGAGAAAAGACTAATATAACATTTACCAAATTCTAAATCAACGTGCCACGCAGGAGGTTATGGAGATTGGGCGGAAACAGGCCGGGGTAGAGGGATCTCTCTTAGGTATGCGAAAAGTGAGCACAGTAGCGATTCGCCAGGAGTCTGGGAGGATACCCTCTACCCAGATCATGTTGAACAAATCTAACAGAAAGGCCATGCCTCGCTCAACCAGATGTTGAAGCATTGCGTACGGGACATCGTCCGGACAAGGGGGCGGTGTGCGCACAAAGAGAGAGCGAAACACAACTCACTCAAAGTAAACCTGTCGTTGAAGGGTTCTCCGCCTTTGAAGGTAATGTCCAGTCGGCGGCCTTCCCCGAAATCACGACGTGCATTGAATGCTGGCGGAGCAGCATCCCGGCTAGAGATTTTGCCGAAAGCGGTCGCGAAAGATTACCCCACGGACGCGGGGCGGAGTCCAGGATTGCGTTCCCATTTTCCGGGAAAATTGGAAGGGTGTCCTGCGAGAACTTACCCCAAATCCTTTTGACTCGCCTCTACACCTCTGCTAGAGTGGTCTTCCCATTAAGTAAAGACACGTATGCCCGCCAGGAAGAGAGGCGGGCGTGCTTAGAAATATACCTGAACCTAGCCCTAACTGGACGAAATTGACCGACATTGAAGTCTTTCGGGCGGCACTTATAGCGGATTTAGGCATAACGCTTCTCTTTGAGGGCCGTCTCACACTCGACTGACCACCACGGGAGCGGTCAGCGTGCAAAAGGGACAGACGTTCTAGGAATAGTAGTTATGCCCACGGCGATGAGGTTGCCGGAGAAGAACTCAACAGCCTTATATACCGACCTAAACTCCTCGACTGAGAGTGAGAAATAAGTCATTTTCTGAAATGTGGACCACCGCACCAACGCCAAGCACCACCGGCGGGCTCTCGGGTGGCAGCGGCCTAGAAAATGATATTTAAATGGGAAAGTGATCACTACTGTCATAGAATTCACCCCCTTTTTGTTCTATTCTAAGAGTGCTAAGAGTGTCTAATATATATAGATATCTTGAAGAACAGAGCCGTTCTGAAACACGTAAGGATATATAAGAGAAACGCAAAATAATCCCAAAATAAACTTATCTTTTACCTTTATCAATTGAATACATAACATTTATACATTAACTACAGCAATACTCTAAATATTCTTATAAACAAGAATTAATTAAATTAGTTTACCCACAAAAATTGGTTAATTTCTCTACACTCAACAATAATATAAGAATTAGGCTTACGGACTCATGTGGAGTTTAAAGGCCTCAGAAATGTTATTGACTCTCGACGCGTGCCGCCGGCCAGATGTAGATGAGCGAGATCACACGGTTGTTTTGGCGAGGGTGGCCGCTGGGGGGTCCACACGTTCTTCCGGGGGGAGCGTTCTTCAAGGACGAGAACCAATACGGTGCTTTATGCAACACCTAGGCAGTCGTGGTCTCTCTGGCGAGAGTGAGTCGAACTTGGTTCTTAAATCAAGTTAACTTGGAGTGCGGTGTGATCACCGAGTAACGAGCTCGAGGAGGAGCTTTTCTCCTTCGTTACTTATTTCCTTATGGACGAGGACTGAACTCGGGGAGGGTCTTCTTCAAGGGCAAGGATAACGGAGGAGGGTTTCTCTAGCGAGAATAAGTTACTTAAAGTTCGGTTTGGTAACCGGGAACTAACTCGAGGATGAGCTTTTTCTTAGTTCCAGTCTTCTTCAAGGACGAGTATAACGGAGGGGGATTTCTCTGGCGAGAATAATTTGAACTTGGTTCCTTACCAAGTTAACTTAGGAGTTCGGTGTGGCCACCGAATAACGGGCTCGAGGGGGAGCCTTTTCCTTCTTCTTTTCTTAATTCCTCAAGGACGAGGAATACCCCTGGTGTTTAAGGTGCACCAGGATATGAGGAGTCTCTCTGGCGAGAGTAAGTTGAACTTACCAAAGTTAACTTATCGTTTGGTTTGATAACCAGGGACTTAGCTCGAGGATGAGCTTCTTCTTAGCCCCTTAAGGTAGGTAGCCCTGCCTCTCTTGCAGGGTACTTCTTGGTCTGGCGAGCCAAGTGCACTACCTCTCCAGTCTCGGTAGTTCGGTTTGATCCGAACACTTCGTCACCTAGAGACTGACGTATACTACCACGATTTTCCTCAGAGTTCCTCATTTATACCTCGTAACCCCACTGGGGGAGTGGTAAGGGGGGAAGGGGCTTGAGGACGGCCCCAAGAGAGTTCTTTTGGCCAACGGTTTTTCCCAAGAAGTCAAACATCGGCTCCTCGTTAGCCTTCGAGATTGGGAGAAACACGTCTCCAATTTCTTATTTGACTTGAAACTGGATCTCACTCTCCTGGGGAAGATCTTACGTTTTGACCTTTAAGGTCTTTCATGGCACCGAGTTGTGCCCCGCTGCGGTTACGCTTTAGACTCGACGATGCCTGGGCCGGATGTCTATGCGGTAACCGCCTTGGAACTGCCCCGCGAGTGAACGGGGGGGGGGTGGAAGTGACCATTCCCCTACAACTACCATGCATGGCCATCGACCACCCCTCACCCAAATCAGGCTGTGCATCCGGAGAGCACAAAAATAGTTCGAGGCAGGAAAATGAAGCGGTTCACGTGCAGTGATACATAAACTCATCCACATTTAGGACACGCATCTCCACCTCGTCGATCAGGTCGGCAAAGACTTGACCCCTGGGATTAATCGAGTAGTCTCCTCGGAGGGGGTGCCTACAGATCAGATGCCCGAGAAAGAGAAAGGGCCTCGGCAACCGTGTCACGACGAGACGGAGGTCCCCCGCTTCGAAGCTGGCTGACGGTAGAATCTACGTGGAAATAACAGTATACCTCCTATCCAGGTGCAGCTGCACAGCTACTGCCTAAAAAGAGGTATCTAAAGCAAAGAGAAGAACGGAGACATCATGCTGGGTGTAGATCGCGAATCCTCCTGCCCGGCCCCCATCCCGTGGTAATGAGGTTGCAAAACTCTTATACCCCAGAAGGGTAGGTACGGGACACACGCCTAGCATGGTCTCCTGCAAAAAGATAGCTAACGGGGATGGGAGAAGACGAGCCTCCGCAGTTGCTCCCAGTTGGCTCAGAGTCCGCGGCAATTTCATTGAAGGAATATGCCCTCCACGCCTAGATCGGAGGAGATGCGGGGGCCCTCTTTGAAAGAAGATCCTTACGGGAATGGCCGTACGTTTCCCGGAAGCAGAACTCCGGGCGCTATTGGCTAAACAATGCGCTGAGGGCAATGCCGCTTTTGAGGACTTATTGGGGATGGTTGGGCTCGCCATACGAGTCTTTTCCTCCCTCCGCCTCGAAGTCCTAGGTAGATCCTCCTTTGGAGGATCTACCGTTTTATAGTCACCCAGCCTAGCACTGAGTGTGGGCGTAGGAGCCGAAGCTCCTCTAGTGCTGTCGTCCTTTCGTGGAGAAGCTTTAGGAACCCCTGATGATGGTCTCACGACCAACTTCAGGAGTGTTGCCTCCTGTGACTCTAACGACTTAGGGGAAACGGTCACGCTGGGAGAATAGGAGGGCCCTGGTTTTAGCCTGAGCTGGGTGTGAATCCTTTGTGCCACCAGCTGTACCAAAAGAGCGCCCAGTGTGTCTAGAACCCGTAGAAGTGTTTCGAATGGGCCCCCAAACGAACCTGCTCATAGGCAGCGCCGGGGTACCAGGGCCAAGTCCTTAGCCTCGCAAAATGAGAAACGATCCTAGGCCTGAATGGCCAGGATTTCCTTCTCAATGAGATACGCACCACATTGCTTCGAAGAAGCGGGATGCGGCTCTCTGCAATTGCCACACTTGGCCACATACTATTTGGACTTATCACGTGCGACCTTGGACAACTTTCACAGACTTCGGATAAACCCAATTTTGTACGTATGCAGGTGCGATTCATATGCCCGAAGCCATGGCAGTAGTAGCACCTCCACAGCAGTGGCACAAATGCCTTCACGCGGTAGCGATACCAACCAGCACGAACCGACTCAGGGTGCTTGTCACAGTCGAACGTGAGGAAGAGTGTAGGGGAGTGTCTCGATGCCCCTCCCTATTTTCTCATGACACGCTCGACCATGACCGCTCCCTGGTCGGGCAGCTCTAAGGTGATGTCATCTATAAAGTAGTACACGAGTTCCCTCGCAAAACTACTCCTTTCACGAACTCTTGATAGAGTGCGGTGTCATACTCAGCGGCGTGCCATCAAGCGTCCGAAGAGCACACCTAAGCCAAGGAGAGTAGTAAGCCTCCTCTCCTTTCGGAGAAGTTTGGAGGGGCCCCTGAGAAGGCACAGGAGGGGGCCCCCTTTTATGCTTTGGAGCTGCCCAAGAGCGGCTCTGATTATGCTAGATGTCAAGGTAAAGGGGAAGTATTTAAATGAAAAATCTCATCATTTAGCATGGCGACCCTATTGTTTTCACTTGACGCAAACGCTAATCACTCCACGCAGTAGCCCACTCTGCGAGGGGTAAATACGGTGCCAGCAAAAGCCAGCTGCCTCCATTTGAGGCCACTCCTCCCGCTCAGTGGCCAGGCAGCCCATCAGTATGGCGGCTCTACCGTGGCTTGGACATAAAATTGATAGTCTGTGGAAATAAAGAGGGTGTATGCGAGGAAGATAAGGATGGAGGTGAGGCATGTTGTTAAAAATCCCCCCCCCAAAAAAACCCCGGAGATAAGTGGGGAGGGTCCCCCCCCCCCAGCCCCGATCACAGATGGCTGGGTAAGAGAAAGCTGGTCGCTGTCTACCCTGCTAAATTAGAGGCCGACCAGAGAAAGTTGTGGGAGAGGGTATAGGGAAAGTGGGGAAGCAGGATAAGAAGACAGGGTGTCAGAAAGAAAGAGAAGAGGCTAAGGTGGGGCCGGATGGGGCGCGGAGTCCCGTCATCACGACGGCCAGGAAAGCAAATCGGGCAGCTAGGGGAGACGAGGTCGTGGTTGCAAGTGGAGCCCCTGCACGAGTGGACACCCGCTATTGTTTCCCATCGTGGATGTGAAGAGAGGAAACAAAAAAAAGGACACATGGAAGATCCAAAGTATGACCTCTTAATGCTTTGGGACGTTGACCAGTGGACTTTGCCGCAGAGGAGTTCGAATTTGTGCTATGTTGGCCCAGTGGAGTTTGACGCAGAGGAGTTCCTATCTGTACTCCGTTGGACAGTGGAGTTAACTATAGAGGAGTTCGAATCTATACTCAGTTGGACAGTGAAGTTTGTCCCAGAGGCCGCCAGCGATGATGAGATAAACTTATGCAGTCGGCGGAGATGAAGAGGGAAAATAAACGGAGGGGTAGAAATTGGGGCCACGAAGAAAGTTGCCCGAAGAAGGAGATAAATAATTTGGCAGAGTGTTACCACTCTCGAGCTGCACTTTGTAATGTTATTTATTACTTTGTAATGTTACTTATTTCTTAGTAGAGACGAACAATTGAATGTGGAATCCGAAGCACAGGTCTCTACAGCCTATGGCAGCCCCCAATCGGGGCTCCATCCGACGATTTATCACACCCGATGTGGCTTAACTTCGCTACAATCGGAAGCAGCGTTTACACTCGACTAACGAATAGTCTCAGTGTGTATGTTTGTGTGTGGGGGGGGAGGGCTGCTGTCCATCTATTGGGCAAAAAAAAAGGAAATTAAAAATATTATAGATTATTTCATGCCGACAAATGAATGGAACAGAAAAACTAAAAATATAAACATGAAAATGCGACAAAAATCATATCTTTTTTAAGAAAGCAACAAAAAAATAAAGAAAGGACCGAAACCAGGGTTTAGGAACAGCCAGGGACTCGATCGATTACGTACTTCCACCCCGGTTTGTCTTGAATTTCAACACACTCAGACCCGCCTGTGTGGATGGGAACCTGCGACCAACACATCCTGGTATCGGGACGAGAGGGGTCGCTACATGTCCTTAGTCCCTTGTACTGGGGACGGATTCGTTCACACAGACTTGTGGACCATCCTGTCGCCGGCGCTGAAGCGTTCTCCTCCTTGTTTGTTTCTTTTTTTTTAGAGTTTTGCTTCTATGTTTGTCTTTTGTTTATTTTTAGGTTTATTGCTTTTATTCGGGGGGGGGGTGTATTTTATTTGTTTTTTGTTTTGCTTTGATTTCTCTTTTGGGGTTTTCTTTTATTTGTTTGTATATTTGTCTTTGCTTCTATTAGTTTTGTGTTTTTTGCTTTTATTTGTTCGGGTTTTTTGTTTAGCGTTTGTTTTTTATCTGAATTTAGCAGCCTAGTACTAGGCAGAGGGTTTTTTTTTCGGTGGCTTATGCCGTTGGTGACATTTGCCCGATGAGCGATATTAAAGAAGATGTGATGAATGCTTACCATCGCTCGGGACGTCGGTGAAGTAGAAAGTATTCTTGCGGCAGTCGCCTCCGTCGCCTCCGCACACTCCACAATCATCTAGTTTCTTGTGAGACCCCACCACACTGTCACATCCAATTGCAATGCATTTCCCCTGCATTGAAAGCGAAAATCATGAAGTTATCAAAAATCAAAACTGTTCACGAACAACCCGAATTTCGATTTTGGCCAAAGAGGAACTCGCGCTTACTAATAGGGGCAAATGCGAAAAAAAACCCGAAGAAAAAAAAAGATGGAAGAAAAGAGTAACATGAATTGAGATGTCTGATAAGATATTAATAAGATCTTTGTGGAATAGGAAGTACATTGAATACCTCCAAAATCAAGGGAGGAGTGAAGAACACGAACTCTTAGAGCCATGAAGTACCTTCACTATCATAATACCAAATAAATAAACTCACCTGAATACATAACGAATGGGGGTCGTCATAGGAGCACCGAGTCCCGTCCAATAAATACTCCTTCCCCACGTAAACTTCATTCGTCCCTGGACTCATACACGTCAAACGGCACTTCTTCCGTTCTGCAAACCAAATTTGCAGGATCAACCAGGCGAAACAGAGTACCATCAACTCACTTTACCCTCACCAGAAGGATCAAGGCTCAGGACCTCCATGACGAAGGGGGGTAAATGACTAGAAAAAAAATACTGGAGTGAAAAAGATCAGAGTCGAAAACCAGAGATCTCCGGCGGGTAGATTGTGAAGGAAGCGTTCGTAGAGTAGTGAAGATGATGGAAGTAAAATTGAGTGGAAAGTACAGAGACTGAGTAGGCTAAAAAGACGGGGGTCGAATATATTTTGTAAGTGGTCGAATGTATTTGGCAGGTGGTCGAATGTATTTGGAAGGTGGTCGAATTTATTTTCTAAAGACAAGCATGGCCAAGGTGGAAAAAAGAACTCGAATTCTTATTTTACTACTAAAGAAAGAGCTATTTTGAATGTCTATTCACTTAGTCACAACGGGAGAAAACCAACAGAGATGTCCGAGAGAAAATGTATGAAAAAGCATTTGCAAGTGAAATCCGAGAAATGTGTGGCAGATAAATAGCCCGAATACCCGCAAAAGGTTTACTTGGAGCATTACACCGATGGTATGGGCATCTGAACCCATCTCCGTTCCGCAAAGAAACCCAAACCTCTTTCAGGGTGTTTATGTAAACTACAAGAATAAAACGACGGTAAAAAAAAAACAATAAAATGGATGAAGATAAGTAAAATAATAATAATTTTGTTTACGATAGTCAAGTGACCATTAAACACGTGACCCTTGGGTCAATCAAGAATACCACAAAGACCAGTTGATCAAACATGAAACCCAGGCACAAGGGGCTCAGAGGTCCTCCAGAATGGCAGAGAGAAGAGATCTGAGACTTCATGGTCACAAAGTGCCCCCAAACCAGAGTTCGAACCCCACTGGCAACTGGATAATTGTCCGAACCCAGAATTCAAAACCCGAACCAACCACTTACTGCGCTTCGACTCGTAGGGGAGCCATCCGAGCTTCGACCTCCTCCTTCCAAGTTTGACCAGGCGGCTGAGGTTGGCGCACTGCTCCGCCCGCGGGTCCCCCGGATTCTCACACGGGGTAGAGGCGCACACCTTCCACTCCTCCCTCTTCCCGTGGCACAGGCGTCCCCCCCAACGAGGACTGGAAAAAAAAGGGAGATCACAGAAAAATTTTACGTAATTTTAAATTCTCGCTTGGGCAGGGGGGCCTCCCTTAAACCTAAAAATACATAGTACTTTAAATTCTCTGTGTAGGTTAATGTGTGTTTTTCCTCGTGTACGCAGCATTAAAGGTCTAAGTATTAATTACCGCATTAGTCCTCGTTATCTGTGAATATCCCCTTGCATGCGGTTGCTATGGCAACGAGGAGGCATCTTCACCTTGCATGCGGTTGCTATGGGAATGAGGAGGCATCTTCACACTGCCTCGGGGATGGTCATGAGTCAGGCCAGGCGTCATGAGTCAGGCCAGGCAACTGACTCTCCAATAGACCATTCTAAAAGCCCTAAAAAATAACTGTATCAATTGGGTATTTTAACTTACAGTTCTTTTTAGGGCTGTAGGATTGGTCAATTGGATACGGTCTCTGGATGAAGAGCGTCCCCAGGGGTGCCTGAAGGAGTGTGAAGGTAGGTAGCTCCCGTTGCTATAGCAACCGTATACCATCACTGAGTACAGGGTAGTTTTCGTTTGCTTGGTCATTATGTAGGAATTACCAGTGTTCTTCCTTCCTGGTTCATGTAGCTTCGTATGCGCCAATCGTGCGGTTGACAGTTCTCAAATCTAAAAGTTAATTATCTTCACAAGTATTCTTCCTCGGATTCTTCCTAGACTCTTATCTTCGCGGATCTCAACAGGTGTTGGTGTCTCCAAGAAGCTGCCTCCGATCACGGTCCAGGGCTCGAGTCCACCACGTTACTCCCGCCAATGAGGGAATGTCATGGCCGAGCCGAGGGGAAACACCGCTTTCGAATACGGCGAAATTAAGCTACCCTCTTTAGTAGTCGCTAATGGACTCCTGATTTGCGTCTCCTTGACAGCGGTTCCCTCAGGCAACAGATATCCGTGGTTCGGATCCCACATTCGACTGCAGGTCCCCATTGATAAATAGAAGACCCCACAAGGAGTGCAGATCGGGGCGAATCTCCAACCAAATTATTATTAGTTATAAAAGTGCCCAGTTTAAGATTTCTTTTGTTCCTCTTGTGGCGTTTCTTCCAGCAGTCTTCTGCTCATCACCACCACATCAGAACTTTTATTCTTTTCATTACATCTGTCACCCAGCTTTGTGATTCTATCCGTGCATTACCCTTTATGGTTCTAACCAGTGACGTTCAGCGTTTCTCTGCGTTGTCATCGAATTATATGCGAGTTTTTATGTTCAGTGTCCAAGGAAGGGTGGATGGTGTTGTATGGACCGCAATCACAAGGGAGGGTGGTGCCGTTGCTTGGACCGCAGTAGAAGGAAGGGTGGGTGGGTGGTGTTGTATGGACCGCTGTCACATGAAAGGGTGGTGCTGTTGATTGGACCGCAGCACAAGGAAGGGTGGGTGGGTGGTGTTGTATGGACCGCTGTCACAAGGAAGGGTGATGCTGTTGCATGGACCGCAGCACAAGGAAGGGTGGGTGGGTGGTATTGTATGGACCGCTGTCACAAGGAAGGGTAATGCTGTTGCAAGGACCGCAGCACAAGGAAGGGTGGGTGGTGTTGTATGGACCGCTATCACAAGGGAGGGTGGTGCTGTTGCATGGACCGCAGCACAAGGAAGGGTGGGTGGGTGGTGTTGTATGGACCGCTGTCACAAGGAAGGGTGATGCTGTTGCATGGACCGCAGCACAAGGAAGGGTGGGTGGTGTTGTGTGGAACGATAGAGCAGGGAAGGGAGGGGCTGTTGTATGGAGCGCTAGCACAAGGAAATGTGGGTGCTTTTGAATGGACCGCAAGCACAAGGAAGTTTGGCGCCGTTGTATAGAACGCTAGAACAGGGAAGGGAGGGGGCTGTTGCATGGACCGCTATCACACGAAAGGGTGAGTGCTGTTGCATGGACCGCAGCACAAGGAAGGGTGGTTGGGTGGGTGTTGTTGTATGGAACGCTAGAGCAGGGAGTGGAGGGGGCTGTTGTATGGACTGCTGACACAAGGAAGTGTGGGTGTTGTTGTATGGACCGCTATCACAATGGAGGGCTGGCGCTGTTGCATGGACTGCAAGCACACGGAGGTTTAGTGCTGTTATATAGAGCGCTAGAACAGGGAGGGGAGAGTGCTGTTGCATGGACCGCAATCACAAGGAAGGGTGGGTGTTGTTGTATGGACCACTATCACAATGAAGGGTGGGTGCTGTTGCATGGATTGCAAGCACAGGGAAGTTTGGTGCTGTTGTATGGACCGCTATCACAATGAAGGGCGGGCGCTATTGCATGGACTGCAAGCACAAGGAGGTTTGGTGCCGTTGTATAGAACGCTAGAACAGGGAGGGGAGGGGGCTGTTGCATGGACCGCAATCACAAGGAAGGGTGGGTGTTGTTATATGGACCGCTAGCACAAGGAAGGGTGGGTGTTGTTGTATGGACCACTATCACAATGAAGGGTGGGTGCTGTTGCATGGATTGCAAGCACAGGGAAGTTTAGTGCTGTTGTATGAACCGCTATCACAAGGAAGGGCTGGCGCTGTTGCATGGACCGCTAGCACAAAGAAAGGTGGATGCTTTTGCATGGACCGCAAGCACAAGGAATTTTGGTGCTGTTGTATAAAACGCTATCACACGGAAGGGTGAGTGCTGTTGCATGGACCGCAGCACAAGGAAGGGTGGGTGGGTGTTGTGGTATGGAACGCTAGAGAAGGGAGTGGAGGGGGCTGTTGTATGGACTGCTGACACAAGGAAGTGTGGGTGTTGTTGTATGGACCGCTATCACAAGGGAGGGCTGGCGCTGTTTCATGGACTGCAAGCACAAGAAGGTTTGGTGCTGTTGTATAGAACGCTAGAACAGGGAGGGAATGGTGCTGTTGCAGGCACCGCAATCACACGAAAGGGTGATTGCTGTTGCATGGACCGCAGCACAAGGAAGGGTGGGTTGGTGCTGTTGTATGGAAAGCTAGAAGAGGGAGGGAAGTGGGCTGTTGCATGGACCGCTATCACACGGAAGAGTGAGTGCTGTTGTTTAGAACCCTAGTACAGGGATGAGGTGCTATAAAATATCCACATCATGCAACAGCCTCCCGCCTGTTTAACCCGGTCCCTCAGAACAGACTCACAGAAAGCCCTGTGCCGATTAATTGTGGTAATGTTGCCGAAGTCGACAACACAGGCTGTATGATCCAAGCTTTCTCCCTTCATCTCCGAAGCGGTTGGAGTGAGCAGATATGTCCTCTGTTCCTGGGGAGCAATGCCACAACAACAACTCAATAAGACCATGAAAGTTCAGCCCTCAACCCTCAATACTGCATAATTTAGGGATAGGCTCTGCAAAGACGGTTTATATTTTCAGTCAGCAACCACAGACCCATACGGTGACCAGGCCTGGAGGTACTACTGGCACTTTATGACATTAAAATGTATGTCAATAGGATTAGAACCCGCAGAAGGGTTCCGATTGGGGCGGAAACGATCTTGCTCATATGCGTGGAGGGGCCGAGGGTAGAGGCTTTTTTTTTATTTGAGGCATAAGACCTCCGAGGCAGCGCCGGGCACGCCAGGACCAAGTCCTTAACGTCGCGAAATGAGAGAAGATCCTTGGCCTGAACGGCCAGGATTTCTTCCTCCAGGTTATGAGCACCGCATTGTTTTGAGGAAGCAGCGTGCGCCTCTCCGCAATTGATGATACACTTAACCTTAAACGAGAGGAAATTAACATGACCTCAAAAAAGAAATAGGGGCTCATGGAAATTAGATACTATGACCTCCTAATGACTTGTGAAGCTAAGATCAGAAATTCCAGAATATGATAATTTACACGTAATCGTTCCCAGTCCGACTTCGAAGGGCTTTACCAACCCGGCAGCCATTTAGTCGAAGTTGTCCTGGAAATTTAACCATAAAAGATGATGCCGGCGTAGCCACCTTTTATGTGTACTGGAGGAAGGGGGTGCAGATACGACGGCCCAACACACCCTGGACCTAATACTTGCCCTAGCCAGTGGGCTTTCGGCCCTCGACTAAGCCTCATAAGAGGACGGAAGTTCCCCGGACAGCCAGAACCTCTGTGGATAGAAGAGCAAGTGTGGAAGGAGGTATGTAGGAGAGTATGTAATAAAGAGAAGTAGAAAGAGGGGCGGGTCCACTAACGAGTAGGGTGGGCGATCACTTATTATTATCATACCCTGCTGCTAATGATTCCACGATGGCATGCAGTCTACCAAGGCACCAGGGCTCCTGGACCAAACTCTACAGGTGCAAACAAGCCTCCTGGTACAAAGTGAGTGAAGAAAAGGTTGAGTGGATAGTCGTAATGATAATAATAATTAATAATAATAAGTAATAATAGCTTACACTAATAATAACACTGTACAACAATGAAAAAAAACCCCGGAAATGAGAATAACCTTTTCTATGGGTATTTTTGGCGTAAATCACGAATATAAGATCCCTCTCTTTCTGCGAACCTCCAGTTTCTCGTAAATTACCATCTTGCTTACCTTAAATAGAATGATGGTTCCGAAGGAATTGAATGCAAACAGGATTAGGCCGAAACTGACAACTCTAAAAGTTATCAACGGATTTTGATATTATTTAGATGGGGTGTTCCTAAAGTATTTGCCAACCTAACCTATGAAATTTATGAAAGTATATTCAATAATTTATTTATTTATTTTTTTTTAGTTATATGGGTACAAATCGGTGGTAACTCTTACGTAACGCTTTGGTAATTTTTAATTTATTATATGCTTCTTATTTTTACCTTTTTATTTGATATTTGTTGCTGTTACTATTTATATTATTTTTCACATACTACAGTGGGGTTTTTTTTTTACAGGAGACAGAGCTAAAATGCCTAGAGAATGCAAAAAATTCCCAGAGAGTTTCTCTTATATTTGTGGATCAGTTACATTAAGAGAATACAAGAGATAGTTGATTAAACATGTGAAGCAGCTTTATGTGCTGTACTTTGGATGTAAAGTGGGTGACCAGGACAAACACTGGACACCTCACATATGTTGTGTCAGGTGTACAAGGTACCTTTCTGACTGGGTGAAAAGCAAAGGGCCTGGCCTCATGTTTAGCGTACCAAGGGTCTGGAAGGAGCCAAAGGACCCTTCAACGGATTGCTACTTCTGATTAACAAATATTAAGGGTGGGTATTCAATGTGTTTTCTTTCCTAGTTTTTTATATATTTTCAAGAGATGTATGAGGTAAAAAGATCAAATTACATACTATGTTGTACTTCCAGTATTTCTGCAGGTGATCACAGCCAGTAATATCCATTTTTAGTCTGATTTTATTTTATTCCACTGCAAGTTGCAACAAAAAAGGCAAGAAATCTATCATTTAACCAGATCAATCATTTTGCCACCAGTGCATATAAAACTAGGTCTAATGAAGCAATTTACCAAAGCACTGCAACATAACTAGCCATGTTTCCAGTACCTCAAAGCAATCTTCCCTAAAATAAGTGATGCCAAGATTAAAGGCATATTCGTAGGCCCTCAGATTCGTCAACTTATAGCTGATGAGGAGTTCGAGGCGGCAATGGATGAAACTGAGCTCGCGGCTTGGATCGCATTCAAGGATGTATGCAAAGGACTTCTGAGAAAGCACCGAGGGGCCCAGCGAGAGCGCATAGTGGAGAGCCTAATCATTTTTTTGTTTTAATTTACGAGCCCATCTGGCAACTGCCTACTTGAGGCATAAGTCGCCGTAATCACCAGAGCCTACTACTAAGTTATATTAGAAAATAAATGAGGATATATAAATAGATAACGATAAAAATAAAGGCTAAAAAAACAAAGACAAACAAAGTAAAACAAAGCAAAAAGGCAACATAGAAGCGAGCTTCGGCGAGGGGGGTAGGCCCGCCTTCCCCCGGCGCAGGAACATGCGACCTACAAAAACAATCAGAGTGGAGGAGGCCAGCCTCCTCCAAGACGTCATAAAGTCCTAGACTGGGACATTGCACAAGAATGGGCCGAACAGTCTGGGGGACAACGCAGTCTTCACAATAAGGCGCAGACGAGCGCTCCATCAAATAGCCGTGCGTCCCGCGAGTGCGTCCAATTCGAAGACGACAGAAAGCAACCTGAAGCCGTCACGGCATGGGGGAGGGTTAGATCCATGGAACAGTCGCAGCGCAATGGCACGCAACTTTAAGTTCCCCTCGACCGTCTCCCATCTTATTTGCCAAGCAGCCCGGAGAGGTGCCCGTATTCTTGCCATATAATCGGTGTGAAGAAGAACGAAACGCTGGTCCGGTCGCAGAGTCCTCGCGGACTCTTTGGCGCCCTCATTCCCCGCAATTCCTACATGTCCAGGAACCCAGCAGAAGACAATCTCGACATCTGCCCGGCTCGCCAAAACCGTGGCGTCACGGATATCGCGAACCAGGGGATGCGGAGATTCCAATGCCCCGAGAGCACTCAGGGCGGTGCACGAAATATGCTCCAAAAAGGCCAAACGCAATACTCTCGGCGATGTAAAAGCTTTGGGAACAGAGGCGTGGCGACAAATAGTCAGAGATGGTACCCTCCAGGTGGTATCCTGGGCAGAACCAGGAGCGCCACAGGCGAATTATGCAATGTGCACGGAGCAGAGCGAGTGGCATATCCCCAGCATCGACAAGGGAGTTTCTCAATGGGGAAAGTGAGGAAGGCACCGGTCGCCATGGCGCGGGTACAAGAGACCCTAAGGCTGAGAATATGAGCCTCCAAGGTAAGGAGTTGGTCAAATACAAGACCACTTCCAGGCGAACCCCATTTAGAAACAAATCTGAGTGAGGGTGGACCCGCGGATGGGGGCAGAAGTGCACCACCTTAGTCTTGACCATGGAAAGCCGAAGAATTTTCACTTCGTCATTGCGAGACACACAGTTGAATGCCTGTTGGAGTCTACGCTCCATGGTCGAGTGCGCTGTCACACTCACAGGTGTGCCATCAAGTGTCCGAAGGGTATTAATCATGGCCGCCTCGGAGGGATTCGACGCATTCGCCAGAAGGCTCCCGTGAGAAACGGCTCACCTTCGGCTCTCTACCAATCACACTAGCTAGAGCTCTCATCTGGATCATGTTGCCCTTGGCCAACATGCTGCCATCAGTGGAGCGAATAACAAGGATACGTTTGAAGCCAGCAGGCTCGAAAACCCTAGGTAGACTCTGAAGGAGGGGCTCCGACGTAATCGAGGCTCCGCTCATTACACTTTTGATTTTGGGCAGGGACGCCTCACACGGGGGATCAACAGGGCCAGACGTGCCGATCTTGGCTTGGTCGCTTACCGAAACGTCAGCAGACCCTTCCGTCCCAGCAGCTCCCACGGAGGAAGAGGATCTCTTAGTCTTCTTCTTTTTACGAGAGGAGGACGGAGAATGAACCCGCTTCTCTCCTCCGCCGGTAGGAGCCACTAGGTCAGATGGGACAGCCTCGGCAAGATCCTTCTCTGAAATGGAGAAGGTCATGCCCGTTACAGGAACACCAGCCGCCGGAGGAGATCCTTCCTCTCCTTGTGAGCCCTTGGTGACCTGAGCCGTCTTAGGAGCAGCTTGCCTAGGGGCATACTCGGGTTCTGTGCTTGGCACCGAGCCCGAGTTCGACCCCATGGAAGATCCTATTGTCTGGGGTTGGATCACCTCAGCGACCATGTCCATCTCAAGGGGGGCCTCCATGTGGTCACCCCCATCCCAAACATTACAGGTCCCATTCGAGATACCTTTGGTCATCTTGTCTTTGGCCGGCGAACCAGCATCCTTTGGGGAAGAGAGGGTGGCACGTACGGTGACCCCCTCTAAGCTCATTATGCGCGCCCGCAGGTCTTTGGAAGGCATGGGCCGATGGTCCCTGCGGGGGGGCGACAATTATAGACAGATATATTGAGAATGCAACACTGGAAACTGTGCAAAATAGAGAATGGAAGCCAGATTTATTACCCATTGATATTCGTATAATTGTAAGTGTAATTAAAGTTGGTCCATATCCTACTAAGAGGGAACAAATAGGTCAAAATTTGGTTGGAGTTGGAGTTAATGTTTCAGAGACCACAGTGAAGAAATTCATACATCAAAATGACTTCCATCGCTACTCAGATAAGAAGCCACGTACCTTTGTAAAAGAAACGTTGCCGCAAGGCTCACGTTTTAAAAGAAACACAGTCACCGTTATAAACCATTTAAGAGGAAAGCATTATGGGGTCTCGAAAGGAAATGGAACTACTTGGCCATAATTACAGAATACAATTTTTGTCAAAAGCTAATGAAGTACTTCATCTAAAAAACATACCAACCGTATACACGAAGGAGGAAGCACAATGTTATGGGACTCTTTGCGGATGATGGTAAAAGTACTTTTAAAAGCGTGTCACTCAAAGAAACCTAACCAGTAAGGAAGAGTTGGGGATAAACTGTACGGAAGAATGGAACAAAATTTCTAGTGAAGATTGCTGCAAGTTACTAGAAAACGAAGACAAAACGTTTGGATCGCCTATTGCTAACAAAGGTCAGGAGAGAAAATAATAATAATTTTTCGAGGCGTATGGAAACCTTTGCTGTTTAATTTTGTAATATTCCTGAAATAAATTCCTTCTGAACACTTAGATTTGTGTAAAACGCTTGGAATGAATATGCAGCATTAACAATAGCACTGAAATTATTCCCATAATTACTCGATCAAAAATTAAAGAGCCTACACGAGTTACTCGTAAGTATATTTAATGCCCAAACTGCATGAAAAAAGGTCAACTGCCGAAAATGTATCTATCAGTTATTGTTAATGAATACTATCATTACCAAAATTATCTCGGACAAGAATTATCGGATATCTGTCTAGTGGTCATCAGGATTTCTCAAAAAGCTATCAATAGACTTTGAAATTGAACAAAAAGGTGATTTATCTATCACAAATTAATATAAGGAATTTAGGCAGCGGTTGGTGGTATTACATTCATTAAAGGGATCATTATTTTAGTGCATAATTTCAAAGATACAAGTTGGAAATTTTCTTACATGGGATTGTCGCATTCTCGAATCCTAAACTTGATTCCTGTCCCGCAAGTCTTCGAGCACGAACCCCATAGTGACCATGAAGACCAGCCCCCGTGCTGCGGGTTGTGCCTAACCGGGGGGCCATTCTTCGAGGGCACTTGGCCGGTTTCTTCTGAGTCCATGTCGGAATCCCGAATAGGCTCACAAAACCCATGGCGACACCACTGTAATGAGAGAAGTTGGGAGGGGAAGCGTCAACTATCGGGGCATGAGCATTCGAGCCCCTGATCCGGTAACTCAACACCTGATGCCTGGCAAAAGCATGACCCTTCGAACTTACACCTGTTGCCGGGCAAAGGCCTGACCCTTCGAACTTTTCACCTGTTGGCTAAAGGGAAGAATAAAATCAAATATTCAATGAAAATAGGAAACCTACGGGAATCCTATGGGGCTTTAATCCTTACTTAAGGATTAATCGAAAAATTTAAGTCCGTTATCACGTACCATTTTGTCTCCGCACAAGGTACCTTCGAGAGGAGGACCCTTCTTTGTCTTGCACATGTGGGGGGTGGTGATGTTGCTGCACCAGAGGAAAGTACAAGGGTCGGACATCCCAAAGGTTCGACACAGACCAAATCTGCGAAACAAAGTTGGGTTACGGACGGTTCACTTGGCTGCAGGGGGGAGGGGGGGGGGCAGTCGCCAAAATTATAATTTACTCTATTTTAGGTTATTTTTAATAAAAATAAAGAAAAACCAGCCACCCCAAAACAAGGTACCAAGTGTAACAATCTACACGGGTTACTTCCCTGAGATTTTATTTGACTCTCTTTGGTGTTGGTCGCGTACTCCGGGGCCCGAGCGTGCCTCCTGCCTCTTCTTCCTTTGGGATTGAGGTGTTTTTGTTTGGTTTCTGGTTGTTGTTTTTTTGCGTAATGTTTTAATTGTTCAGTGGTTTTGTTTTTGTTTTGGTTTTTTTTGGGGGGGAGGGAGTAATGTAGCTTAGTAATTGGCTTTTTTTTAATAAAGGCTATTTATGCCCTTGGTAGAGGTCGCCAGATGGGGACCTTAACCTCCCCCCTCTTAAAAATAGGGCATAGAAAGAAACGGCGGATGAAACTCGAATACGAGGGGCAATCCGAGATAGGGGAAAAAAGGGAGGTTAGAAATCAAGGTCGAGCTCCAATTCTCTTTGGTTGCTGGAATTGGGAGGAATTAAGAGAAAGCGAACGGGTTTTTCTCATTAAAAAACTAACGAGGGCATCACCCGCAGAAATGCTTTTAAGGAAGGTTAAAAAGTGAAAATGTGTGAAAGATGTACATATAACCACTGCAGGTATTGGGGTGGGGAAGGCACGTGGTTCTCCAGATCCAAGCTGCAGCATGGTCTCCATGTTACTCATGGCACCCCCTTGCGGGGAAGAATAGAAAAAAAGATAGGGTTAGTATAGGATGGGATGGTAGAGAAAAAGCAAGCATCTTAAAAATCATCACTCCTCAGCCCCGACAGAGGATGAGTGGACGAAAGCTGGTCGGCGATTTCCCTGCAAAATTAGCTGTCGGTCAAAACAGCTCCCGGCGAAGCTCCCTAAACTAAGACATTCGACCAAAAAGTCCCGGACAGTTTGAGGGACAAACCAATCTTCCCGGAAAAGTTCAGGGGAGCGCTCCGGTTGCTGCGTCCCTCGAGTGTGTCCATTTCGAGACGACAGAAAATGACTCGATCCCGTCCAAGTTTAGAGGATAGGTCCACGAATAATGTCGAGGCGCAATGTCACGGAGCACAAAATTACTCCAAGATCTTTCTTCTTCTTTGTCATGCAACATGAAGGGCAAACCTGACCGCTGCCATGAAGCCAGAGGGGAGGATATTATTTTTTTTTAATTTGGCGTTCATCTGGCGACTGCCCACTTGGGCATAAGTCACCGTACACAGTACAGCATAGTACTGGTCTATATTAAAAACCAAATAACAAAATGTAAATAGCAAGTAATAAAGATAAAAAGGTCAAAGGCTAAAAAAATATGAACAAGAAGAAAGCGCGCTCCAGCTTCGAGGGGAGGCCTGCCTCCTCCCCGGCGCAGGACATACAAAAAAACACCCACAAACAAAACAGTCAAATAAAGTGGAGGAGGCCAGCCTCCTACTAAGAGTCGTATAGTCCAAAAGTCTGTGTGCACAAATCCGTCCAGAGTACAAGAGACAAGGGGTAGCTACCCCGCTCGTGCCGAGGTAACGCGCGCGAAGATCACCCAGACTGGGACATTCAACAAGAATGGGCCGAACAGTCTGGGATACAACACAGTCGTCGCAATAGGGCACAGGCGATCGCTCCATCAAATGGTGGTGCATCCCGCGAGTGTGTCCAATTCGGAGTCGACAGAAAGCAGCCTGAAGCCGTCGCGGCATTGGGGGAGGGGGGGGGGCATGGGAACCGCCGAGGCGCAATGGCATGTAACTTTAAGTTGACCTTGACCGCTTCCTATCTTCTTTGCCAAGCTGCCCAGAGGGCAGCCCGTATTCCTGCTATGTAATAGATGTGAGGAAGAGCGAAACGCCGGTCTGGTCTCCCAGCCCTCGCGGACTCTTTGGCGTGCTCATTCCTCGCAATTTCAACATGTCCAGAAACCGAGCAGAAAATAATCTCGACATCCGCCCGGCTCGCCAAAACCATGGCATAACGGATATCGCAAACCAGGGGATGTGGAGATTCCAATGCCATGAGAGCACTCAGGGCGCTTTGTGAGTCACTATAAATCACAATCCGGTCTCCGAACCAGACACGTCGTGTAATCTCCCGTACCAAACGTTGTATTATAACCAGCTCGGCCGTAAAGACAGACGTAGCGCCTGGTAGAGCCTCGACGAATTCAAAGACAGGGGACACAGCGTGGAAGCCGACTCCCTCTTGGGACTTGGAGCCATCCGTATACACTGGCACGGTGTCAGCGTGACAGGAAATGTGCTCCAAAAAAGCCGAACGCAATACAAGGGCCCCTACAAGCTTTGGAAACAGATGCGTGGCGACAAATAGTAAAAGGTGGTAACCTCCAAGGTTGCGTCCTGGGCAGAACCAGGGGCGCCACCGACCCGAGAGCTGTACCCATCTCTCGAAAGAGTTTCCTAGCCCTGATCACAAAAAGCATAGATTATTCCTGCTGTCTCTCAGCGGCATAGGCACCCTCCAGATAGGTTGCGGATGGCGACTGAGGGAGGCGCCGGGCTCGCGTGTACAGACGAATAATGCACTGTGCAGGGCGAGTAGCATCTCCCCAGCATCGACAAGTAGGCTTTCACTGGGGGACGTGTAGAAGGCACCGTTCGCCAGGCGAAGAAGGGTGTGGTGGATCGACTCCATCTTCTGCAAAACACGGTCAACTGAGGATACGTAAAACTCGCATCCGTAGTCGAGCTTCGAACAAACAAAAGATCGATAAAAAATAAGGGAGTAGTCCTATCAGCATCCCAGACACAGAACGTCACGGAGTGAAGAATAGCCATGGCGTGGGTACAAGAGACCCTAAGGCTGCGAATATGAGCCTTCCATGTGAGGAGTCGGTCAAATACAAGACAAAAGAAACGGTGCGACTCCACCACTTCCAGGAAAACCCCATTTAGAAACAAGTCTGGGTCAGGGTGGAGCCATGGGTGGCCGCAAAAGGGCACCACCTTAGTCATGGCCAAGTAAAACCAAAGCCTGTGCGCTTCGGCATAGCGAGACAAACGGTTCAATGTCTGTTGGAGTGGACGCTCCAGCGTTGGGATCTAGGCCACGCTAAAAAAGATTGAAAGGTCCGTCATGTGGAGCGTAGTGAGAACATCTTCTGGCAGATCCGAGGTGATGCCGTTGATGCTTAGGTCAAAGAATGTGACATTGAGGACACTTCCCTGCGGAACACCCTATTCTTGCTCCAATGGACGGAGAGGGCTCACTCACTGGTACGCGGAATCAACGATGGACAAATATTCAGATATACAGATTGGGAGACGTCCCCTCGTCCCCATCGTATGAAGTGTCTTCATGATACTGTATCGCCATGCGGTATCATAGGCCTTCTCCAGATCGAAAAACACCGTGGTGTCGTGCTGACTACAAAGGAAGGCCTCCCAGAGGGCATTTTTCAGTCTCATCAGAGCATCCGACGTGGAGTGGAACTTGCGGAAGCCGCACTGTGCAGAAGATAGAGGGTCTTCTGTCCAGTAAAAAGGCTAATCTAAAATTTACTAATTTTTCCATCAACTTGCACACGCAGAAGGTTAGAGAGATTGGGCGGAAACCGGCCGGGGTAGAATGATCTATCCCTGGTTTGCGAAAAGCGAGCACAATAGTGATTCGTTAGGAGTCAGGTGGGGGGGGATACCCTGACTCCCACAGAAACTATATGACTCGCTCACCTAGGTGCCGAAACATGGTTTACGGGACATTGTCCGGACCAGGGGACAATAAACTCAGGCTTTGGCCCGAACGCAAACAAAAAGGTGGAACCTAAGCACGAGCAAGATTACAGGAACCGGCCTTAATGCCGGGCAGAGGGATGACAAGAAGAAATACAGGAAGAGAGGATGGGAGAGAAGGGCGAGGCGGGTGGGGCCGGTGCGAAGCCAGCACGAGCGCTAAACGGCGAATGGCGCTCTGCTGTGAGGACAGCTCCTTATATAGCCCGAGCGGAAAGTGACGTCCCGATGGCTAATGAAAAGTTCCTATTAAGGTCCGCGAAGCGCCATCAGCAGGATTGCGTCGGCTTCTGACGAAGGTGAGGTGACTGGAGCTGGTGCGAAAGGCCTTGGTGAGGTTCTCGACGGATAGTGGCGACAGTAAGCCCAAGAAGCCATCATACACCTTTCCTCTGAAGGCGTTCCGGATGGCAGGGATGTTGTCCGACAAGATATGGGCCTTGGGGAACACCAGAAGGGCGAGGAGAAGAATCAGGGACTCAAGGCCGAAGATGCCCAGGTTTCAGTCCCGGCAATCCCAGGCCAACTGGGAGGAGCCGGAGACCAAACCCATGCCCCAAAGATGCGCATCAACGGCGATGCGAACAGGAGAGGGACGGGGCAGCTTCCATCTGGTCCAACGGCAATGGATAAAGGGAACGAGGCTGCTGAAGATCGTAGGGTTAGGGTGAAAGAGCTGGGAGTAACAACTGAACCCAGACGAAGGGGAGGCGAAGGACAGGGGCGATTGCAATTGAGTAACCCTGCCAGACGGAACCAACACTTTTGGGGTACAGGGTAGTTGGCGACGAATCGCAGCGTGTTGACGGTCTTTTGTTTCAACTGCTGGGTGACCCTGGTGCGGTATCCTCTAAGGTCCATGTCGATGCCCAAGTAAGTGAAGGACGTGGTAAGGGCCAGAATGCTCTTGTGCGAGTTGAGGCAGACCGAGCTCGCATGGGCGAGGGTGAGGAACCTCTGCAGCGCCCTCTTGGAACCCACCGCCATTATCTCGTCAAGGTAGGTGTGAGTGACGACCCCGGCTGCCTTGGCCCAGCCATTCACGACGGTGGAAAGGGTCATCTGCATGAGAAAAGGGTCACCCGAGAACCCCATGGGGAGCCGCTTGAACCGGTAGCGGCGGCCCTCTACCATTGTTTCTAGGGCTAGGGCGTAGGGTCACACACAACACGAGGTAACACGAGGTTGGGACACTTGTTGACTCGGTGACAATTGGAGTTGACTGGATGATGCGGCGGCTGGGTTCGGGGTTTTAACGGTGCTCAGGTGGGTTGGGTTGCCAATTGCTGAATAAATGACAAAAATCTCCTTGTAATATCGGTGGCGCCACCTTAGACGCCTCGCCGACGTCAGCGTATTACGTAGATTAATCGGCAATACATCGCGGATATAACGCGGATAGATCCTTGAAATATCAGTCCCCCCCCCCTCCTTAAAACCGTACGGCTTACGTAGACTACATCGTCGATGCCTCGCCAAAACATCGTCAATGATTCAACGTAATGCTGTATGACATCTTAACGGTTGTTTTTTACGTAGACGCCTCGCCGACTTCAGCGATATTCCTCCTTTGATACGGCGATCATTCGAGGGTTTATTTGCGAAGTTGAAAAAAATCGCGGAACTCTACGATTGTTTTTTTAGCCAAAAATCAGATCGTAGCCTCCCACGATTTTTGTCAAGGTAATTTTTTTGTCGCCGTATTAAGACGATTTGTCACGATTTGGTGTTCGTGAGTAAATCTTCCCTAAAGTCGCCGAAGTGGGAGAGGGGCTTAACGACACGGTTGAGGTGCGCGGCCGTTTCGTCTTAGGGGAAACTGTCACGCTGGACGATTAAGGTATGTCGTAATGTAAGCCTTGGGTTAGCCTAGGCCATGCAAGTACCTAGACTTCAAATTTGGTAGACTAGGCTAGTAAAAAAAACAAACCTACTTTCGATTATTTCCATCTATAAAATAATGATAAAGATGAGAAAAATCGCCTTGTCATTCGAGAATATTAATATTTTAGCACCCATTTTCCAACTTTCAACAGGAACTGGCTAATTTAATTAATTCCCAACGAACTTAAATTCAATTTATAATAATAATTATATTTCGAAAGGAAATCAAATAAAATTTCCACGAAAAAAATAAATAAATACGAATTGGACTGCCAAAGACAGCGTTAATAAACTTACATGTTAATTCAATACTTAGTTTCTTACAACACTTTAGCAATTCCTTTGAGGCCAAAAGAGTTACTCTTTAATTCAATTAGTTATAATGACTATTTATATTGAAACTTATAAAAACTGGAACTTAAATCACAAATATAAAGAACCACCCTTGTTTTTTATGGGGTAACAAATCCTCACAAACGTCAAAACCTATTCACCAAATCTCCCCCTCGCCGCAATTACAACGGACGTCACCCAGAAGATAGATCACTTCCGCGCCGCAATTACAACGGACGTCACCCAGAAGATAGATCACTTCCGCGCCGCAATTACAACGGACGTCACCCAGAAGATAGATCACTTCCGCGCCGCAATTACAACGGACGTCACCCAGAAGATAGATCACTTCCGCGCCGCAATTACAACGGACGTCACCCAGAAGATAGATCACTTCCGCCCGCAATTACAACGGACGTCACCCAGAAGATAGATTACTTCCACGCCGCATTTACAACGGACGTCACCCAGAAGATAGATCACTTCCGCGCCGCAATTACAACGGACGTCACCCAGAAGATAGATCACTTCCGCGCCGCATTTACAACGGATGTCACTCAGAGGATAGATCGCCGGACGTCACACAGAAGATAGATAACTTCCGCGCCGCAAACGGATCATCCTAACAACAATCCAGTGCGCTCACCGCCCCAACCTGATCACATATAAACACCACACTGGCATGATCCACAAGGACATCTGCCCACGGTGACACCAGGATTCATACACAGTTCGACACATCTTCACAACATTCAATGCCCAGGTACAACTAGGGCAAAATCTGAAGATACACGGATCAGGGGATCTGTGGCAGAACCCCGTTCGCTCGGGGAAATTCGTCGAGACTATCGACCTAGGGGCTGGATCGGGGCCTGATACCTTATCTTGAAAATATACAGGGTGTCCCAAATGTTTCGTTAACTCCTGAAGAACAAATATAATAAATTGAAAGTAGAAAATGAATATTTTAGTAAATCGGATGAAATAAGTACGCGACCTTTAATTATTTTGGAGTGAAAATTCATAAAATAATGAATAAGGTCAAATTGAAAGTATTTGAACATATCCTTAAATAGGACGTTTCAAACCAACCAAAAAAAGGACCCAAATGGTAAGAAGTATCAGTCATAGACCAACTACGAATGTATTAATAATTCCTAGATTATAAGGAGTAACCGCTATTATTTTAGGTAATTTTGAATAAGATAGGGGCAGGTGTTACAGGGTACTAAATCAAGTCATTCTTCTTCGTATCGTTGTATTAGTATCCTAGGAGTAATATTTTGATAGCGGAGAGGGGAAATCACACCTTACAAAGTCACGAAAAATGAATATTTCAACCCGATTATTCAATGCAAGAATCCATTAATGACGCCATCTTGAAATCCCATGAGAAGGCCATTAAGGCGACGGAAGAGGGTTTTTTTTTCTTTATTTTGGAATGAAAAGATACAAGAAAAACGTTTGCGTAGACTTATTCAAAATTACACCACTGTTTTTGCAAAAAAAAATACTTTTAATCTATTCTATAGGCCTATCTGTATTGTCTGTTGCTATTTATTCGGCGAGGAAAGCACGACTTGCGAGTTATTAGCACTTTTACGTAGTATTTTCCGAACCGCGGCGTAAAAAGTTTTATTTTTTTAAATTTTAGGATCCCCTCTGGCGACTGCCTGCTTGGGCATAGGTCGCCGTACTCAATACAGCCTACGAACAAAAAACAACACAAACAATATCAATAAAAAGGGCAACAAGCACGCTCTGGGATAGTGGGGAGGCCCGCCTCCCCCGCCCCCGGCGCTGGAATGAGCAACCTACAAAAGCAACAACAACGAAAAAACAGTTAAATAAAGTCAATAAACCCTTGCGCCCGTTAAACTTTTAGTGTTAATTTGTAAAATTACCAAAACTAAACATGTTTAAATAACCTACTACCCCAAACCTTTTAAATAATGGTTCATATATTAACAAGGTCTGCTGACCCCCCCCCCCCCCAATTCGCGTGTACGTCTAATGTGTATATAACTCGTTTTAAAACCTCTTTTAACCTTGTAAAAGAATATTAATTTGCATATTAGTAAAGTTATTTTTATACCCGTTTTTTTATTGTCCCGGAACCCCTAAGATAGTCGACTATTTGGCCAACCTACATTTAGTTAATTCGCACTCTGCTTCTATTACGAATCTCCCACGCACATAGCCGTCATCGAGCTCGGCTGAGAAACGCAGAAAGGGTTACCTTTACCCTATTCTACGACAGGTAAATAGAGAGCTCTCGCTACCGGATGTATTGTCGGATTTCTGGCGTCAAGTTGTCGGGTTTAATACCAGCGAACGCGGACATAAAGCATCCGCGTATGTGAGGGACTGGCTGCCGATTGGGCGGTCCTGCTGAAGATATCTCCTGCGTGTGTAGGTAGCTCTTAATTACGTCATCCATACAGCCAATCGCAACACCGCTATCATCTCCATTCCTATCTTCACAACATATCTAGTTTGTCCCCGAACCCTCTAACGGGGTATGAGTGGGCATAGGGGAGTTCTCACAGCCGCATACCCCTAAAGGGAAACGAGTACCCCTCTGGGATCCCAAAGGTTTCCACGATCGATGATAGGTGCAAAAAAAACACACAATAACCCCCCCCCCCACACACACACACAAACACACCCAACGAGGACCGATCCCTGTTGCCTTCGGACATAGCATCGATTGTCAGTCTGATCTTTGTGCATTTTTATAATTCTGGATGGCGATATTTCCCACGACGCGAGAAATGAATGGCGCAACCCACCTGGGTAAATTGAGACGACGATAGCGCCGCCTACTTTAGGCTATTTCCTCCAAAAATTATCATTTTTAAGGTACTTTCGACAGAGGGGGCTTCGCCCTACCCCCATACGGGTTACAAAGGCTGCAATAAAAAAAAATCGTAATATTCCTAATTTAAAAGCCTAACATTAGATTTGAATCCAAAGGGCGATTGTAAATGTCGTTAGGCCTCTATTTTTTCTACCGCGTTCCTTGACTACAGACATATAGGCCTTACCTTTCTTTGAGCACAAAAGCTAAACGACAGTTTCGTTTCCTTACCATACAATGTTCCAACCAACTGATACCACATGGCAACCAAAAATGGTGAAACCGATCCTTTAGTCATGGAATCTTTCGGCATAAGAAATGAAGAAAGAGATATTGGTAAATATGTAGATTAGCGACTCAGCCGAAATGTTTTTTTGGTAAATATTTTCGTTCACCCTGTACCGGAATATTCATGCGCGTTTGAGTCGTCTGACGTCAGACCCCACCCCCATCCCCATTATAATTCGCAAAACGATTAAATGCGCTGATATGATTTGGTTCAATCATTCACCTCTGTAAACTTTAGCACATTAGTCTATAAACAATTAGGATTATATACTGGGGGGCTATGCCCCCAGACCACCCCCAATTTAATGAAACTCAGGATCATCGTAGTGTGGTCCCCTCATTGTGTTTACCTCCACACGAGCCGTCCCTTTAAATGTACTCCCAAAACGTGAATCATTTCGAGTCGCTAATCTACATATTTACCGAGATATTTTCGAAAGAATTTTTCTCTTCTACCAAACTAAAAATGCCACTGTAGACTCGCGATTGCACAAAACTTTGATAAATAAGCGTTCGAGATTGAGATCGCACTCTCCTTCACAGATTATTTTGAACAAATGAGGTCGAATGAAATTACCAATGCTTTGTGATTGATCAAAAATAATGCCATGGCAGGTCACGCATGCGTCAGTGGGTCTCTGTCGGGTCGCGCAAATGTCAGTGGGTCTCTGTCGGGTCGTGTACACGTCGGTGGGTCGCAAGTGGGGTCGCGCGTGAGTAGGCGGGGCGCTGCCAGGCGGAAGAGGATGGGAGACATTGCGAAGACGGAGTAAAGAGCTCTCCGAACTTAGAAAAAGTAACAAGGTATCGAGAAACTTAATTTCTTCAGAATTGCATAAAAAAATAGGTATTCCTTCGTAATTTGATGAGCTGAATAACATTTATTCTATAACTTTTTTTATTAGAAGGCTCTAAACCCCTGGGAATGACGGTGCTATCGTTGTCTTAAATTACCCTCACCTGTGCAACTTTAATTCATTTACCGCCTAAGGACTTAATTAAGTCAAACCAAATCTCTTTGGTAAGCAAAAGATCATGTGGGGGTATTTAGCCTTCGCCTTCTTCACAATTCGGTAAATATTTACTACACAACCACCGATTTCAAAAAACATTGTTTCGATTTCTAGCTCGGCCCATTCGGGGAGGAGCTCTGCATAAAAACATTAAAAATTGTAGCACCTAACAACGTCTGGCAATCGCATTGAATTCGAAGCCTAAGGTGATCATTTCGAAAGGGAGGGGCTTTATCCCTCATACCTTCTTTACTGGTAGGGGTGCACCCCTATTCCCCGCTTTTTTAATCAGCTAGTAGTATTTACAATTCGAAAGCCTAGTATTGGTTTCGAATTTAAAGACGGTTGCCAGACGTCGTTAGGCGCTCTAATGTTCATTATTTTTATGTCATGTTTCATGATTCCAGACATATAAGCTCCGCCCCGAACGCAATTTAAATCAATCATATTTTTTTTAATATTTGGGTAATATAAAATTTCTATTTCATATTTTAATTCAGAAAAAATCCCTTCAAAATTATCTATAATACAATATGATGCAATTCCAATAAACAATGTGGCAGTGTACTTAATATTAATCCCCAATTCTATAAGATTATGAGAAATAGTTCCTCATGGAAGTATTTGTGGGTATTTTATGAAGAAAAAGGATTTATTTAAAGAGTATCATTTTACTGACCCTTCTCCGAATTCCATGCGACACTGATCATCCAAAGAGTACTGGTACTGAATACTAGATGAGACGAGGGTAGCTTTTTCCCACACCGGTTCATTCAGGAGGCAATCCCAAGACCTAGAAAAGAGAGGTTATCTGGTGACTGCAGCACACAAAAGGGTTCGAAGCTTAATTTAAATACGGTTGAGAATTTAAGCGAATAAACGCCGTAGGTATGGATGAAAGACTTACTCAATTTATTACCCATTAATCATAATCTACCGAAATTGATTGAGGTATCCAGTCATAATCGCGGTCAGCTTCGACCCCCTCTCACACTCGATCACATCTATCCACAGTTGATGAGAATAAATTGCCGCTCCCCATCAGCCGATAAACACGATTTGATTCTAGTGTTTATACAAGGACGGGTTTATCGGACTGTTAATATTCGCAAATACAGTGAAGTGTTTAAATAGCTTGAATTAGTAATCAGCATGAAATTGTAGATACAAAATGACGACAGAAGTCAATGTTGTGAAAGCGAATTCTGTCCGACCTTAAACCCAGAATCAAAGGAGCACAAAACGGTTATCACTTCTTTAAAAACAATTCTAGCGACTGGCTTCTTGGGCGTGACTCACCGTAAAAAAGAAGTTAGTCTAATGGTTATATTGAAATAAAAAAAGACCAACACAAATAAACAACAGGAAAAACAAACCATCAAAAACCCAAAGAAAGGCAACACAACAAACAAAACAACAAAACAAGAAAGAGCTGAAAAAAGATTAGCCGGCGTCGGGTAGACCTGCCTCTTCCCTGCGTCGGAGTATGCACCCAATACTCCCCCACACAAAAAAACCTAAAAAAAAGATCCCGTATCTAGGAGTGTATTGCAACCAGATCGGTAGTGAAGATAAAAGCAGCATCTAGTAAACTCCTGCTAACTTTAAACAGAGAGTAAACAGCGTGGAAGCCGACTCTCTCTTCAGATTTGGAACCATCCGTTTACATTGGCGCGGTTCCAGCTTGACAAAAAGGTCGAAAGTAATACTCTGGGCACTGAGGAAGCTTTGGAGGAAAAGGCGTGGCGACAAAAAGTCAAGAGTGGCGGACTGGGCAGAATCGGAGGCACCATCGGCCTATTTTTTATTTTTTTTATTTAGGAACCCATCTGGCGAGTGCTTACTGTGGCAAAAGTCTCCGTACTCACCAAAGACTATTAGAAGGCTATATTAAAAAAACAACAAAATAATATGTAAATAACAAATAACGATAAAAAGGACGACAAAGCCTAAAAACAACAAAAAAGAAAACAAAGCAAAAAGGCAACAGAAAGGAAGCGCGCTCCGGCGTCGGGGGCAGGCCTGCTTTCCCTTGGCGCAGGAAGATGCGACCTACAACAAACAGTCAAATAAAAGGGAGGAAACCAATCTCCTCCAAAAAGTCGTATAGTTCGCACGTCTGTGTGAACGAACCATTATCAAGTACAAAGGACAAGCGGTAGTGACCCCGCTCGTACCGGTACCGAGACAGGTAACGTGCGCGAAGATCACCCAGAATGGGACATTCAACAAGAATAAGTAAAACAGTATGGAGGACAACGCAGTCGTCATAATAAGGCGCAGGAGAGCGGTCAATAAATGACGGTGGGTCCCGCGAGTGTGTTCAATTCAGAGACGACAGAAAGCAACCTAAGGCCGTCGCAACGTTGGTGGGTATGTCCCTGGAAACAGTCGCAGCACGCAACTTTAAGTTACCTTCGGCCGTCTTCCATCTTCTTTGTCAAGCAGCCCGGAGGGCTACCCGTATTCCTTCCATGTAATCGGTGTGAGGAAGAGCGAAACGCTGGTTTGGTCGGTGTGCTCATTCCCCGCAATTCCTACATGTCCAGGAACCCAACAGAAGATAATCTCGACATCCGTCCGGGTCGCCAAAAGCGTGGCTTCAAGGATTTCGCGAACCAGGAGAGGCGGAGATTCCAATGACCCGAGAGCACTCAGGGCCATTCTGAGTCGCTATATATCACAATCCGGCCTACAAACTGAGCACATCGCGTTATCTGCTGTACCGAGCGGTGTATTGAAACCAGCTCGTCCGTCAAGACGAGCACAGAACAGAGGGGATACGGCGTGGAAACCGACCCCCTCTTGAGACTTGGAACCATCCGTATACACTGGCACGGTTCCAGCTAAGCACGGACTATGCTCTAAAAGGGCCGAACGCCATAGCCTCGGGGCTATATAAGTTTTGGGAGCAGAGGAGTCGTGACAAATAGTCAGAAGTAGTGGTACCCTCCAGGGTGGCGTCCTGGGCAGATCCAGGAGTTTGATAGCCCTAAACCCAAAGGGCTTAGGGTATGAATGGCGTATCTCGGTGGCATAGGCACCGTCGAAATCAGCTGCGGATGCAGTGAGAGCTGTTGGCGACTGAGGGAGGAGAGGGCTCGCGCGTACAGGTGAATATTACACTGTGCATGGCGCTGAGCGAGTGGAATATCCCAGGCAAAAGCATGTAGGCTCTCAATGGGAGACGTGCGGAAGACCCCGGCAGCCAGGCGAAGCCGGTGTGGTGGTTCTAGTTCACTTTCCGCAATACACGCTCGGCTGCGGATTCATAATCTCGCATCCGTAATCGAGTTTCGAGCGAGATAGGATCGATAAATAAGTAAGGTAATAGCCCTATTAGCTCCCCAGGAGTTGAACGTCACAGAACGAATAATATCCATGGGTCGAGTGCGAGAGAAACTAAGGCTGCGAATATAAGCATCCCAGGTGAGGCGTCGTGCAAATACAAGACGAGGAAACGGTGAGATTCCATCTCGTCGGCTTCGTATACACTCAGGGTCATTCGAAGGACCCTCGGTCAATATTGTTCGTTTGTTTGTACGGCGACCGTCTCAGCCAAGTCTCCCCTCCTTTTAGACGCTGAGACTCGTGTACGTCTAATGTGTATATAGGTTGTTTTAAAACCCCTTTTAAACCTTGTAAAAGAATATTAATTTGCATATTAGTAAAGTTAATTTTGTAGAAATAAGTCCGGGTCAGTGTGGAGCAGTAGATGGCGGGAGAAATACACCACCATAGTATTGGCCATGGAAAACCGAATCCTGCGAGCTTCGGCATAGCGAGAGACGCAGTTCAATGCCTCTTGGAGTTGATGCTCCAGAGTTTGCATCTGGGCCGCACCTATAGAGATCGAAAGGTGATCCATGTAGAGCGTAGCGATAACATCTTCCGTCAGGACTAAGGTGATACCGTTGATGCTCAGGACAAAGAGTGTGACACTGAGGACACTAGCCTGCGGGACACCCTCCTCCTGCCCTATTGGGCCAGATAAGGCCCTCCCACACGTACGCGGGATCGACGATGGGCAAATATTCAGATATAAAAAATGGGAGGCGTCCTTTGGCCCCAATCGTGTGGAGAGTTTCCATGATACCGTATCGCCATGCGGTATCATAAGCCTTGTCGGAATCGAAACACACCGTAATGTAGGGCTGTCTACGAAGGAAACCCTCGTAGACGACATATTCCAGCAGAAGCAGAGCATCCGACATGAAGTGGAACTTGCGGAATCCACACTTTGTAGAAGCCAGGTGACCTCTGGTGGCCAGAAAAAAAATAATTTAACATTTAATATTTCTCCATCAACTTGAACACGCAAGAGGTTAGAGAGAGTTGGCGGAAACAGGCGGGGTAGAGTGATCTCTTCCCGGCTTACGAAAAGCGAGCACAGTAGCGATTCTCCAGGAATATGGGAGGATACTCTCTACCCAGCTGCTCTATCAGAAAGGCTATGCCTCGCTCACCCAGCTGTCGAAGCATTGCGTACGGGACATCGTCTGGACCAGGGGCGGTATCCGCGCACGAAGCGAGAGCGGAACGCAACTAACTCAAAGTACACCTGTTTTTGAAGGGTTCTCCACCTCTGGATGTAAAGTCCGGTCGACGGCCTTTCACTATGCGCATTGAATGCTGGCGGAGTAGCATCCCGGCTAGAGATTTCACAGAAAGCGGTCGCGAAGGATTACACTACGGACGTGGGGTCCGAGATTGCAGTCCCATTCTCCTGATTCCGGGAGGGGCGGTCTGCGAGAATTTGACCCGAATTCTTTTGACTCGCTTCCACACCTTTGCTAGAGGGGTCTTCCCGTTAGGTGAAGACACGTATGCCCGCCAAGAAGAGCGGCGAGCGTGCTTCGAAATATGCCGGAACATAAGCCTTTCTCGACAAATTTCACCGACATTGAAGTCGTTTTGGCGGCGCTTATAGCGCATGTAGGCATAACGCTTATGTCTTAGGGCCATCTTGGCTGACCACCGTGGGAGCTGTCGACCTGCAAAACGGCCAGAGGTTCTAGGAATAGTAGCTGGCCTATGGCGATGAGGTTGCCAGAGAAGAACTCAACGGCCTCATCTACCGACCTAAACTCCTCGACTGAGACAGAGAAATCAGTCATTTCCTGAAATGCGGACCACCGCACCAGCTCCAAGCAGCACTGGGTCGGTCCCTCGGGCGGCAGCGGCCCAGAAATTGATATTTGAATGGGAAAGTGATCACTACCATGGATATCATAGACACCCCAACCCACACCCAAAATCGGGCTGTGCATCCAGAGAGCACAAAGATAGATCGAGGCAGGAAAATAAAGCGGTTCTTGGGCAGTGATGCGTAAAGCCATCCACATTTAGGACACCTATCTCCAGCTCGTCGATCAGGTCGGCAAGATCCCTAGGATTGATCGAGTAGTCTCCCCAGACGGGGTGTCCACCGTTCAGATCTCCGAGCAACAGAAAGGGCCTCGGCAACCGTGCCACGATCCAGCAGAAGTCCCCCACGTCGAATTTGGCTAACGGTGGAATGTACGCGGAAATACCAGTATACCGCCTATCCGGGTGCAGCTGCACATCTACTGCCTGAAAGGAGGTATCCAAAGCGAAGAGAAGAACGGAGCCATCATGCCTGGTGTAAATCGCGTATCCTCTCGCCTGGCCCACATCCCGTGGTGGTGGGCTCGCAAAACCCTAATACCACGGGAGGGTGGGCAGGCATGGTATCCTGCAAAAAGATAGTTAACTGGGAACGGGATGATACAAGCCTCTGCAGCTCCTCCCAGTTGGACCGGAGTTCACGGACATTACATTGAAGGAATATGCCATCCAGGCCTAGCTCGGAGGAGATGTAATGGTCCTCTTTGAAGAAAAGACCCTCACGGGAATGGCCGTACGCTTCCCGGAGGCAGAACCCAGGGCGCTGTTGGCCGGACAATGCGCTGTCGCATTCGAGGACTTATTTGGAGAGGTTGGGCTCGCCATGCAAGTATTTTCCTCCCTCCGCCTTGACACCTTTGGCACGCAGGGCAGTTTCGGAGGCAGGGCCTCTTCTTTTGGAGGATCCACCGTCCCCGAGCTCTCCAGCCTACCACTGAGTATGGGTGAAGGAGCTGAAGCTCCTTTAGTGCTGTCCTCCTTTCTGGGGGCAATTTTAGGAACCCCGGAAGATGGCTTCACAACAACTTCAGGGCTGTTTCTTGCTGTGAGTCTAAAGACTCGCTGGAAGTGGGCAACCGTTTCGCCTTACTGGAAACAGTCACGCTAAATCCCCTAGCTTTAGCCGGGGCTGGGTATGAACCTATTGTGCTGCCAACTTTACCTTGTGAGCGCCCGGGGTGGGTTGAATCCGCAGGATGGTTCCGAATGGGCGCAGAAACGCCCGTGCTCGTAGGCAAGGATGGGCCAGGAGTAGAGGGTATCTTTCTTAACATTTAGGCCTAGGACGTCCCAGGCAGAACCGGGCGCACCAGGACCAAATCCTTAGCCTCGCAAAATGAAAGAAGACCTTGGGCCTGAACGGCCAGGATTTCCTTCTCAAGGAGATACACACCACATTGCTTCGAAGAAGCGGGGTGCGGCTCTCTACAATTGACACACTCGGCCAAACACGATTTGGACTTATCTTTTGTGGCCTTGGAGTAACTTACACAGAGTTCGGGTAACCCCGACGTTGCACGTCTACAGGAGCGATTCGTATGGCCGAAGCGGTGGCACTAGCAGCTCCTCCGCGGCAGTGACACCAATGCTTTCACGCGGTAGTGATACCAACAGGCACGCACCGACTCAGGGAGTTTGTCACAGTCAAACGTGACGAAGAGTATAGGAGTGGATCTCGAGGCCCCTTCATGTTTTCTCATCACACGCTCGACCTTGACCGCTCCATGGTCGGCCAGTTCTTAGGTGGTGTAATCTATGGAGTAATCCACGAGTTCCCTCGCATAAATCACGCCTTTCACGAAGTTCATGGTAGTTCACATGGAAGTTCACACACCGGTGTGTCTTCAACTGCCCGAAGGCCACGAATCATGGCCGCTTTGGAGGGATTTGACGCATTCGCCAGAAGGCGAGATACGGGTCACCTTCGGCTTTCTACCAATCACGATAGCTAGGGCTATCTTCTCATAGATCATGTTGCCCTAGACACATATACTGTCATTAGTCGAGCGAATAACCAGAAAGCGTTTGAAGCCAGCAGGCTCGAAAACACCAGGTAATCTCTGCAATTTTGGTTTAGTTTTGGATTCCCCGCAATAGGGAGCAGCGAAGCCGAACGTGCCAATCTTCGCCTGATCGCTTGCCGAAACGGCAGCGGACCCGACCTTCCTGTGGCTCCTGCAGAGGAAGGAAGCCCTCAGCTTGCATTTTTTTTTTTTTTACTTTTAGGAGAAGGGGTGGGGAATTAACCCGCTAGTCTCTTCCGCCTGTAGGAGCCTCTAGGTTAGATGGACCGGCCTCTGCAAGACCCTTCGCTGAAATGGAGAAGGTCTTTACTGTCAAAGGGGTACCAGACGGTGGATGAAGTCCTTCATCTCCTTGTAGATCCACAGGGGCCAGAGAGGTTGAGGAAAAGCTTGTATAAGGGCGAACTAGGGGTTTCTGCTTGTTACCGAGCCTGGGTTCGATCCCATGGAAGATTTAACCGTCTGGGGCTGGGTCACCTCAGGGACCATATCCATCTCAAGCGGGGGGTGGCCTCCATGTGTCCATTCCCCCCAAGACATCACCATGGATCCCATTCGAGGAATCTTTTTTCTCGTCCTGGGTCGACGAACCGGTATATTTAGGGGAGAAGAAGGGGACAGGTACCCTGACCCCTACACACGAGTCGCGCACGCAATCAATGTTGGCTATATTCAGCTGCTTCCTCCGGCAACAGTTTATTATGGGCCGCATGCCTGCTCTCTAGGCAGTAAGTACTCTGGGAAAGTAAATAGGGGACTACCGCTTATAAGCGGGACTCGCCCAAGGGCGCGTCCTGAGAAGGGGGTTAGGGGGAGTCCCCTCCGCCCGTAGGGCTAGGAGAGGAGTAAGCCTCCTCTCTGGTCAGAGAGGTTTGGAGGGTCCCCTAAAAAAGCACAGGGGAGGACCTCCTTTTCTGCAGTGGAGATGCCGAGGGCGGCTCCGATGATCTTACAGGGGAAGTAGAGAGGGTGTTTTTGAAAATGTCATCATCAAGCATGGTGACCCTATTATTTCAACGGGATGCAAACACTAATCACCCACGCAGTAGCCCGCTCTGCGAGGGGTGAGTAGGTGACCAGCAAAGCCAGCTGCCACCATTTGAGGCCACTCATCCCGCCTAGTGGCCTGGCAGCCCATCAGCATGGTGGCTCCACTTTGGGCTCGGCGTAAAATCGATAGAGATTGAAAAGAGAAAGGGGATGTGAGGGAGGTGTGGGTGGGGAGGAAGCAGGTTGTTAAAAACACACCAGCCCAAACCGGAGCTCAGGCGTGAGGAGACGCTGCTCCCTCCTCCTTTAGCCCCGATCCGCGATGGTTGGCTGAGAGGAAGCTGGTCGGCGACTACTCTGTGAAATTAGAAGCCGACCAGAGAACGAGAGGTTGTAGGGACAGTGAGGAAGTAGTGTAAAAACGCAGGCTGTCAGAAAGAAGAAGAAGAGGCTAAGCTGGGGCCGGACGGGGCGTTGAGTCCCATCAGTACGGCGGCCAGGAAGGCAAATCGCCCTTCCCTTACGGGGTGTTCTTGCCAAAACAAAATAATGCCTGGACTAACCTTGGGAGGACTTTAAAAATTATATTATTCGAAAGAGAATGTAAAACATTAGGATCGTTGTTTCACAACTAGCAAAACGGGGACCGGCCGACATAGTGGGATGTAGAGTCGTTCGCGACTAAATATCATTAGTAGGAATTTATTAGCAAATAGCAATATGGGTCGGTTCACTCTAAAATATTGTCACACAAATCAGATATTAAAGTTTAGTTATTCTAATGCATATCTATCCGCAATGCCAGAACAAAATGAGGTAAAAATGTTCAGCTCATGTCGTTTACGCCACATAAATCTTTGGAGATATGCTTGTAAAATTCTCTCTTGCATCTACACTTATTCGTTATATGATACTTATATTTGACCTCTCTACAAATCTACAAAGTTAACGGACTAATTTACGTTCTTTTGAGCAAAATTAAGTTTCCTTTGAATATTTTGCTATGTTCGCCATGTGTAACTGTAATCTTTTGATACCGGTGGCACAACTTTTTAAAATAATAATTTTTCTGCGCTTCGGTTTTCCACTATTTCCATATAACCTATGGCAGGTGTTGTAGCTGTGTCCACTAACCCTAACACCCCATATATTCTTCCAGAGATCCACATCCTCTATTATACTTTTACTTCGTGCGAGAAACAGGCTTCACCTATTTGAACTTTAGAATTATTGGACCAGATATACAGGGTGGTCCGAGAGTCTTGTCACACCCTTTTAATATTATTTTTATTTTCTACTTCAGGTGGCTGACTCCAGCTCCTACATTTTGGAAGAGAGCCTGATTGCAAGTGTATGGGCTCATTAACGTGTGCACTCTGGCAAAAGCATGTGTTTGATATTATATTGTTCTATCGAAAGTGAATACACTAAAACCAGTACACGTGTTTGTTACAGTGCTCCCTCGCTATATCGCGGTTCACTTTTCGCGGCTTCACTACATCGCGGGTTCTGCATCTTCTAAGTCTTCTGGACCTGAATCTACGGGGCGTTATATTAAGAAGGATGCGAAGAATATAAGATCGACGGCAGCTGTTTCTTTCAATAAAACTGCCAAGAGGGTTGTAACGTTGCGTAATAAGGTGATGGTTAGGATGGAATCTGCATTGTCTCGCTGGATTAGTGATTGCAGAAAAAAGAATATCGCGCTGGATGACAACACAATCCGCACAAAGGCGAAGTCTCCGTATGATACGTACACTCAACTTGCTCAAGATCGCGGCGCCGACGATCACGTGGAAGATGAAATGGACATCGCAAACAAGAGAAGCTGGATGTAAAGCCAGGTGTGTATTGGTGGGAATATCGTGTGTGTGTGGGGTTGGTATATATGTATATAAGGGAGAGGGTATACGTAATACCATTAAGGAACAAGCAGGGGGTAATTTCTTCCCCCCCCCCTTTTCCAGCTCCTAAGGTACCGCCGATTGTTCTCATTTCGGAATGAGGAACAAGTCGGGGAGGGTGGGGACGAGAGACCTCTGTGTGGCGCGATTTTGGAGACCTCATTTGTCCTTCTCCCTGGTCCGTCGTTAGCGAGAACAACACGAGGGACGGACAGACCAAGCCCCCCCCTCCCCCCCACACACACCTGCACTCCACACTCAAGGAGAGCGAGAGGACTCACTTTAAACGCGCCAGAACTTTAAAGAGATCGCCTCGGGGCAAATTAGTGACCGCAAGTCAAAGCGGCTTGAGGTTGTGGTTGGGCCCAAACCACATCTGGGTGGTAGAGCTCGCTCGCAAGGTCGTGTGTGTATACCATTGTATAGGCATATTTCCTTAATGTGTCATGTACGTTTAATACTTTTACCTTAGTCTGTATTATTTGCGTTTCTTGTTTATTCTCTACATATTTTTTTCGGGATATTTTTTTTGGGGGGTGGATTGTATTAGGTGTATTTTTTTGTGATTGTATTGGGTGGTGGGAATATAAATATATATTGAAGTTTTGTGTAATAAAGAAAATTAGGTATTCACATTTTACTATATTGTTATTATTACTTTTCGGTAGGGGGTGAAAAGACTTTCGGATCACCCTGTACATAGATTGCGGGGTGCCACTTTGGAAGAGAGATCCCAGAGCCTTAAAAAAAAACGAGTTCTTACGAATACAATTCATCGTTTTATATCTACTACACTCTTTTACTTGACATTCCAAGTAGAAGAGTGCAAAGGAACAACGAGTCCAAGTCATTAAAACACTACACTGCAATTTTTTTTTATAAGTATTTAATAAACGGTAGAAAACCATCTTCCAACAAGGATTTACCAACTCTTTCGTATACAAGACGATCACTTTAGGGTGGCGCTAAGTTACAAACTAATAACAACCGAATTTAAGCTAAAGTTGAAACTTCGCCTTCACTAATTATAGGAAAAGCTAAAGACGGAAACTTTATCGACAAATCCTAAAAAAAATATAACTTTTTAGCCGTATTTTGGCAACAGTACAGATTAGCTACTACAAAGATTTCCGGGTAAAGATGAGTCACCCCACAAATTTCCCAAGTAAAGATACCCCCTCCCCCCATGCTTCTTGGGGTGGTTCATCTTTACCTGATCCGGAAATAAAATTATTCTGATAAAACCGAAGAATACATTTAGAAATCAAATTTTGAAACACAATTATTTTTCGAAATATCCGAGAATAACATTTTCAGATAAATAAAATGTCACTTATGTCTTTGAAATTCTCAATAAGTATTGCTCCCATACAGTCAAAAGGGCGAGCAATAGTTAGCAATTATTATTATTAACTTGCTAATACCATAAATTATGGATTAATTAAATTTCATAACTTTCCTCAAAGTCTACCGTGTCTCGACGGGGATGGACACTCTCTAAGGTCTTAGGTATTTTCTATAGGACCTAGGTAGTGTCGAGAGGGGTGGATGGTTTCTATAGGACCTAGGTAGTGTCGAGAGGGGTGGATGGTTTCTATAGGACCTAGGTAGTGTTGAGAGGGATAGATTGTTTCTATAGGACCTAGGTAGTGTCTAGAGGGAGGGATGGTTTCTATCGGTCCCATGTAGTTTTGAATGTTATTGAGGGCTCCTGGGCGATGTGGACAAGAGTACAACCTGCTCCCTTACTTCTCCACGCCGTCTCTTCTAACTTGGTGAGCCCCATGCAGTGTTGTGTTATGGGGTTTCCGAGGTTGTCTCAGCTGAAGGGAGAGGCTTAATTTCTCGAGGGGGTCGTGGACCAAAAGAAAAACCTGGCTATTGTTGACAGGGAACTATCGTTCCAAATTGCCGATGGACTCTGCTAAAGAACTTGCGGTCCAGCTCTTCTATGTCCTACTACCCTACTCCCTTAACGGAAAAAGGGGGAATTGTTTCATTAGAGGGGTTAAACACCCTCTTCCACTTGTAGTCGGGTCATGTGAAAGGGAGGTGGAGCAAATGAGGAGAGAACAGGGAGATGATGAAATAAAAAGTAAAAACTTGCAAATAAACCGGAGATTAAAAACTATAATAAAAATATGAATGAAATGGAATGCTACAGCAAATCCTGATTATCCTAAATGGTGAGGCCAGAAGGGCGCATTTAAATCGTCCAAAAATAAACTTGTATAGAGTACAAATGTACTTGAGAGAACAATTTTAGCCCCCTTTGTGTGTGTGTGTGACGGGGGCCGGGGTCTGATATTACAGAAATTCTGAAAGAAAGATTTGGTATCCGACGACAACCGAGATCATGAGAGAAGAAAAGAGGATCCGCCCCTGCCCTAATGTGCGTATATAAACACACACACACACACACACAGTGTCAAGTGAGGATGTTAAGACGAAGAACCCTCACCCCAAACTCACAAAGACCATATATTTTTCTAGAGGACGAAATCAACACCCAAAAGTGTAGGTGAAATTGAAACTGAGGAAGTTAAGATACTGAATACGTGTTTACAAGTTTTCTAATGAGTGTCGCGAGTTGAGTATAAAAGAATTATTACACTCAGTACCTACTTACACCCTTTCTCCATTTACTCCCCTCGACAGGTAAGTAAAATGAACAGAGTACAAATACGCTAGACACCGTTGATGGAACCATCTCACCGGGATCATGCATAATAAGCTATAAAAAACAGCCTAATGATGGCCTACTAAGGTGTCAGGCTTCATTAGCATAAGCTACACAACCACCTTGGAGAGAAATTTGCATAATGACACTGTAAAAAAGATCGTTCGTTGTAGTTTAGCAGAGTTGAGATAAGTTGTGGTTTCCAGTCGGCTTGAAGGAAGGAAAATGTTTATCAGTCGCGTCGCTTCAAGTGGCGGACGATCCAATTATGGAACACATCCATTCTCGGGTTTGGATTCCGGCCATAGTGTTCAAATCCTCCGCACGTGTATCAATATCAGTATTCAGAGACTCGATTCCTCTCCACGATGATCTTCGAGATCGGAGTGGAATGAGTTTTTATCATTACACGAAGGGAAAAAGTTTGCTGACATAGAGTTACATAGATACACAGATCACACGGGCCTTACGGCCCAGACTAAGGTGATCTGGCTTTAAATCTACTGCCACTTACACATAGAATAATAGAAGTAAAGGATAGAAAAGTTTTAGGCTCTCCCCACCCTCCACTCCCTCCGGCAAAAGCCGTACATGAAATAATTTGGCAAAAGTACCTTGCAGGTGTAAGAAGACAGTACCTGAAGGAAATTGGCATTGAATAGTAATTAAATGAAATGAATATGAAAACCACTTACATACACCTGAAAGAGTTATATTTTTGTAATATTATTTTATTTTGTAGCTTATGCTAAACAATTCCAATATTTGTTAAGTGTTTGTCTAATCTCATTTTAAATGAATCTATAGTTCTGCTGTCCACTACCTCGTTTGGCAAATTATTCCAATCATTAATAATCGAGTAAGTGAAGAAGTTCTTTATTACATCCATAGTGGCTCTTTTACCCTGAAGTTTTGAATCATGTCCACGGGTGGGACACTCCCCTGTCAGTGTGAACAAGTTATTGGCATTAACGTTGTTAAATCCTTTAAGTATTTTGAAGCACTCTATAAGCTGCCCCCTTAGTCTTCGTTTTCTCACGGAAAATAGATTGAGTTTTTTTAGCCTCTCGTGGTAAGGTTTGTTACGTACTGACGGGATAAGTTTTGTCGCTCTGTGTTGTACAGCTTCTAATTTATCTATGTCTTTTATTAAGTAAGGGGCCCAGAACTGTACAGCGTATTCGAGATGGGGCCTGACAATACTTTTATATAGTGGCATAATTATCTCCTCGCTTTTATAAGTAAAGTTTCTTTTTATAAATCCTAGTGCTGTGTTAGCTTTGTTTGCAGCAGCTGCGCATTGGTTTGATGTTTTTAAGTTTTCTGTAATTATTACTCCTAAATCTTTAACCTGCGGGGTTGTGTTTATTAAGCCGCCTTGCATTGTATAGGTGTATCTTTTGTTTTTTGTTCCGCACTGAAGGATTTGGCATTTGTCGATATTAAATGGCATTTGCCATTTCTCAGACCATTCGGTAACTTTATTTATATCAGCTTGCAGCCTAGCCCTGTCATCTTCGCATAGTACTGAGTTACCTATTTTCGTGTCATCTGCAAATTTAGATATGATATTATTTATTCCAACGTCTATGTCATTGATGTATATAGTAAATAAAATAGGCCCCAGGACTGATCCCTGGGGAACACCGCTGGTAACAGATACCCAGTCCGATTCCACGCCATTTATTATCACTCTCTGCTTCCTGTTTTTTAACCAGCTACTAATCCATCCGTATATATTACCGTTAATTCCTAGCGTACGCACTTTGTTCATGAGTTTCTGATGTGGAATTTTGTCAAATGCCTTTTTGAAATCTAGGTAAATTATATCTAATGATTTAGTATCGTTATATAGGTTGAAAAGGTTATGGTAAAAGTCAATTAGGTTTGTTAAGCACGATCTCTTACACCTAAAACCATGCTGGCTATCACGTATAAGGTTATTGTTTTCGAGGAACTCTACTAGCTTGTCTCTAATGATCGTTTCCAGCAACTTTCCAACTATTGAGGGAGGGATTTGTCTTCCTTAACAGGAGTGAGTTACGCGGTCTCCGGGGTAAGCGCACGCTAAATAGAATTTTGCATCTTTCACCCATTTTTCATTCTCCCGCCTTCGCCATTATCTTTATGAGCTTCTTCTCAAAAACTTTCTGTCGGAAATGCCACTGTTGATATTTTCTGTTTTAATAATTAAGTAAACAATCGTGCAAACACCAGAGCTCCTCGCTAACAAAAGTTTCCGATAGCAAATCTTATTAGCTTCTTGCGTCTCCCCATTCATACTTTCCTCTCGTTTAAATCTGTTTGCACCCTACCATAACACGAAGCTTTTCGATTAGACAAAAATGTCGTTTTCATCCTTAATTTCTTTTAGCCATTCCACTTTCATTTTCCGCACTGATAGATTTTTCCTCCTGCCTGTCCAATCCCGCTTACTCTGTGTGGCCTATATGACTCATGTGGGAACTAAAGATCATCGACCTCGCCGTTAGTATAGCAATGGTTAACTATTATATATTGCATATCACCCCTACGTCTAATGCATTTTAGTTGACAACTACCTAACCCTATTTGCCAAGAGCTTTTGCTAGCTCAGTGAATACGGCCTTGGTTCCTTAACATCTGGCTACCAATTGGTGAACGAGTTGTGTTCAGTCCTGTACTAGAGATGGATTCCCTGGATAAAGAATGGTTGGCGAAGAGCTAGTACTCATCTCATTTGCCAATTCCGCCTTAGGTTCGGCCCTTTGAATGTCTGGGTTAAATTTATTTCTAGAGAATCCGCCCGTCAAGTACTACAGTTTATTCCACGCGCGCTTCGTTCCCATTCTCTCTTCTACCTGTCATTCAATATCTTTTCCCTGGATCAATTTTCACAAGTTTGCGTCATTTTTTAACTTTCTTTCACATATATTTTTAATAAAATTAGCATAATGAATTATTTTTTTGATAAGGTCAAGTTTTTTTGTGGTAAGATACTCAACACTACACCCACTAAAGTTTGTTGAACGGTTTTTTACAGGCCATGTCTATTGTGCGGAGCTCCGGCTCAGCTTGTTTTAAAGGACGAAATCTTGTTGACCTAGGACCTCATCTATTTCCGGCATCGTCATTATTTTCAGTATTGACTTCGGCTATTTCGGATCCTTTACCTTTATGAGGCAAACGCCCCGGGACGTAATCCATAGGAAATCAGGTTTCGAGCCGAAGGACGCCCGTAACGTCGTGACAAGTCAAAACCCCCGCTTCTGTAGAGGCGGTCCAATTTTGGGGAAATATGCGAACATTTTCCAGTTTTACATGGAAACTTAACCTACCTTAACCTGGGTACACCAAATACTCGTTTCATGTGTCTGTGAGGGAACAGGAGTACCACCACTTTGAAAAACGTGACCTGCCAGCAAGACATGTAATGGAACCTGATTCGTAGTTTTATCGCATCTTCATGTCATCTTACAGATTTTATTTCAACCACTACACATAAAAAAAACTTGGAATAATGAAAAGTGTTGTCAGAGCACATAGGAAAGAAAGGCAAAATCACTTTTATTGAATAGAATTTCCACGTCTCAGCAGTGCCAAACGGCCAGAAATTTCCACGTCTCAGCAGTGCCAAACGGAAAGAAGGGAATTTTGATGGCCCTCAAATCCACAAATTGATGGAGGAGTGTGATTTGAACAAAGGCATGGAGGGCAATAAGAGGCATGACGGGCGTTCATTCAAATCTATCATTCATAACTTTCTGGGTAATCACCAACTCCATGTTGTATAAGGGTTTCAGTACAACTTTCACACTTTTGGGGCGCGCGTGTGTGTAAAGATGCATTTTCTGATATCGCAAATATCGACTACTTTCCAGAAAATTGCGCCGAGTATAGCGAGGGGCAAGAAGGGGAGCTTCTCCGTCAAGAGGGAATTGCGCCGAGTATAGCGAGGAGCAAGGAGGGGAGCTTCTCCGTCAAGAGGGAATTGCGACGGGTATAGCGAGGAGCAAGGAGGGGAGCTTCTCCGTCAAGAGGGAATTGCGCCGAGTATAGCGAGGAGCAAGGAGGGGAGTTTCTCCGTCAAGAGGGAATGGCGCTGAGTATAGCGAGGAGCAAGGAGGGAAGCTTCTCCGTCAAGAGGGAATTGCGCCGAGTATAGCGAGGAGCAAGGAGGGGAGTTTCTCCGTCAAGAGGGAATGGCGCCAAGTATAGCGAGGGGCAAGGAGAGGAGCTTCTCCGTCAAGAGGGAATTGCGCCGAGTATAGCGAGGAGCAAGGAGGGGAGCTTCTCCGTCAAGAGGGAATTGCGACGGGTATAGCGAGGAGCAAGGAGGGGAGCTTCTCCGTCAAGAGGGAATTGCGCCGAGTATAGCGAGGAGCAAGGAGGGGAGCTTCTCCGTCAAGAGGGAATGGCGCTGAGTATAGCGAGGAGCAAGGAGGGGAGCTTCTCCATCAAGAGGGAATTGCGCCGAGTATAGCGAGGAGCAAGGGGGGAAGTTTCTCCGTCAAGAGGGAATGGCGCCAAGTATAGCGAGGGGCAAGGAGAGGAGCTTCTCCGTCAAGAGGGAATTGCGCCGAGTATAGCGAGGAGCAAGGAGGGGAGCTTCTCCGTCAAGAGGGAATTGCGCCGAGTATAGCGAGGAGCAAGAAGGGGAGCTTCTCCGTCAAGAGAAAATTGCGCCAAGTATAGCGAGGGGCAAGGAGGGGAGCTTCTCCGTCAAGAGGGAATTGCGCCGAGTATAGCGAGGAGCATGGAGGGGAGCTTCTCCGTCAAGAGGGAATGGCGCCGAGTATAGCGAGGAGCAAGGAGGGGAGCTTCTCCGTCAAGAGGGAATTGCGCCGAGTATAGCGAGAAGCAAGGAGGGGAGCTTCTCCGTCAAGAGGGAATTGCGCCGAGTATAGCGAGGAGCAAGGAGGGGAGCTTCTCCGTCAAGAGGGAATTGCGCCGAGTATAGCGAGGAGCAAGGAGGGGAGTTACTCCGTCAAGAGGGAATTGCGCCGAGTATAGCGAGGAGCAAGGAGGAGGGCTTCTCCGTCAAGAGGGAATTGCGCCGAGTATAGCGAGGAGCAAGGAGGGGAGCTTCTCCGTCAAGAGGGAATTTCGCCGAGTATAGCGAGGGGCAAGGAGGGGGGCTTCTCCGTCAAGAGGGAATAGCGCCGAGTATAGCGAGGAGCAAGAAGGGGAGCTTCTCCGTCCAGAGGGAATTTCGCCGAGTATAGCGAGGAGCAAGGAGGGGAGTTTCTCCGTCAAGAGGGAATTTCGCCGAGTATAGCGAGGAGCAAGGAGGGGAGCTTCTCCGTCAAGAGGGAATGGCGCCGAGTATAGCGAGGAGCAAGGAGGGAAGTTTCTCCGTCAAGAGGGAATAACGCCGAGTATAGCGAGGAGCAAGGAGGGGAGCTTCTCCGTCAAGAGGGAATTGCGCCAAGTATAGCGAGGAGCAAGAAGGGGAGCTTCTCCGTCAAGAGGAAATAACGCCGAGTATAGCGAGGAGCAAGGAGGGCAGCTTCTCCGTCAAGAGGGAATGGCGCCAAGTATAGCGAGGAGCAAGGAGGAGAGCTTCTCCGTCAAGAGGGAATGGCGCCGAGTAAAGCGAGGAGCAAGGAGGGGAGTTTCTCCGTCAAGAGGGAATAACGCCGAGTATAGCGAGGAGCAAGGAGGGGAGCTTCTCCGTCAAGAGGGAATTGCGCCGAGTATAGCGAGGAGCAAGGAGGGGAGCTTCTCCGTCAAGAAGGAATTATGCCGAGTATAGCGAGGAGCAAGGAGGGGAGCTTCTCCGTCAAGAAGGAATTATGCCGAGTATAGCGAGGAGCAAGGAGGGGAGCTTCTCCGTCAAGAGGGAATTTCGCCGAGTATAGCGAGGAGCAAGGAGGGGAGCTTCTCCGTCAAGAAGGAATTATGCCGAGTATAGCGAGGAGCAAGGAGGGGAGCTTCTCCGTCAAGAGGGAATAACGCCGAGTATAGCGAGGAGCAAGGAGGGCAGCTTCTCCGTCAAGAGGAAATGGCGCCGAGTATAGCGAGGAGCAAGGAGGAGAGCTTCTCCGTCAAGAGGGAATAACGCCGAGTATAGCGAGGAGCAAGGAGGGGAGCTTCTCCGTCAAGAGGGAATTGCGCCGAGTATAGCGAGGAGCAAGGAGGGGAGCTTCTCCGTCAAGAGGAAATTTCGCCGAGTATAGCGAGGAGCAAGGAGGGGAGCTTCTCCGTCAAGAAGGAATTATGCCAAGTATAGCGAGGAGCAAGGAGGGGAGCTTCTCCGTCAAGAGGAAATTGCGCCGAGTATAGCGAGGAGCAAGGAGGGGAGCTTCTCCGTCAAGAGGAAATAACGCCGAGTATAGCGAGGAGCAAGGAGGGCAGCTTCTCCGTCAAGAGGGAATGGCGCCGAGTATAGCGAGGAGCAAGGAGGAGAGCTTCTCCGTCAAGAGGGAATGGCGCCGAGTATAGCAAGGAGCAAGGAGGGGAGTTTCTCCGTCAAGAGGGAATAACGCCGAGTATAGCGAGGAGCAAGGAGGGGAGCTTCTCCGTAAAGAGGGAATGGCGCCGAGTATAGCGAGGAGCAAGGAGAGCTTCTCCGTCAAGAGGAAATAACGCCGAGTATAGCGAGGAGCAAGGAGGGGAGCTTCTCCGTCAAGAGGGAATGGCGCCGAGTATAGCGAGGAGCAAGGAGGGGAGCTTCTCCGTCAAGAGGAAATGGCGCCGAGTATAGCGAGGAGCAAGGAGGGGAGCTTCTCCGTCAAAAGGGAATTGCGCCGAGTATAGCGAGGAGCAAGGAGGGGAGCTTCTCCGTCAAGAGGGAATTGCGCCGAGTATAGCGAGGAGCAAGGAGGGGAGCTTCTCCGTCAAGAGGGAATTGCGCCGAGTATAGCGAGGAGCAAGGAGGGGAGCTTCTCCGTCAAGAGGTAATGGCGCCGAGTATAGCAAGGAGCAAGGAGGGGAGCTTCTCCGTCAAGAGGGCATGGTGCCGAGTATAGTGAGGAGCAAGGAGGGGAGCTTTTCCGTCAAGAGGGAATGGCGCCGAGTATAGCGAGGAGCAAGGAGGGGAGCTTCTCCGTCAAGAGGAAATGGCGCCGAGTATAGCGAGGAGCAAGGAGAAGAGCTTCTCCGTCAAGAGGGAATTGCGCCGAGTAGAGCGAGGAGCAAGGATGGGAGCTTCTCCGTCAAGAGGGAATGGCGCCGAGTTTAGAGAGGAGCAAGGAGGGGAGCTTCTCCGTCAAGAGGGAATTGCGCCGAGTATAGCGAGGAGCAAGGATGGGAGCTTCTCTGTCAAGAGGGAATTGCGCCGAGTATAGCGAGGAGCAAGGAGGGGAGCTTCTCCGCCAAGAGGAAATGGAGCCGAGTATAGCGAGGAGCAAGGATGGGAGCTTCCCCGTCAAGAGGGAATGGCGCCGAGTATAGCGAGGAGCAAGGAGGGGAGCTTCTCCGTCAAGAGGGAATGGCGCCGAGTATAGCGAGGAGCAAGGAGGGGAGCTTCTCTGTCAAGAGGGAATGGCGCAGGGGTAGCAAGAAGCAAGGAGGGGATCTTCTTCGTCAAGAGGGAATGGCGTCGAGTATAGCGAGGAGCAAGGATAGGAGCTTCTCCGTCAAGAGGGAATTGCGCCGAGTATATTGAGGAGCAAGGAGGGGAGCTTCTCCGACAAGAGGGAATTGCGCCGAGTATAGCGAGGAGCAAGGAGGGGAGTTTCTCCGTCAAGATGGAATGGCGCCGAGTATAGCGAGGAGCAAGGAAAGGGGGCTTCTCCGTCAAGAGGGAATTGCGGCGAGTATAGCGAGGAGCAAGGAGGGGAGTTTCTCCGTCAAGACGGAATTGCGCCGAGTATAGCGAGGAGCAAGAAGGGGAACTTCCGCGTCAAGATGGAATGGCGCCGAGTATAGCGAGGAGCAAGTAGGGGAGCTTCTCCGTCAAGAGGAAATTTCGCCGAGTATAGCGAGGAGCAAGGAGGGGAGCTTCTCCGTCAAGAAGGAATTATGCCGAGTATAGCGAGGAGCAAGGAGGGGAGCTTCTCCGTCAAGAGGAAATTGCGCCGAGTATAGCGAGGAGCAAGGAGGGGAGCTTCTCCGTCAAGAGGAAATAACGCCGAGTATAGCGAGGAGCAAGGAGGGCAGCTTCTCCGTCAAGAGGGAATGGCGCCGAGTATAGCGAGGAGCAAGGAGGAGAGCTTCTCCGTCAAGAGGGAATGGCGCCGAGTATAGCAAGGAGCAAGGAGGGGAGTTTCTCCGTCAAGAGGGAATAACGCCGAGTATAGCGAGGAGCAAGGAGGGGAGCTTCTCCGTCAAGAGGGAATGGCGCCGAGTATAGCGAGGAGCAAGGAGAGCTTCTCCGTCAAGAGGAAATAACGCCGAGTATAGCGAGGAGCAAGGAGGGGAGCTTCTCCGTCAAGAGGGAATGGCGCCGAGTATAGCGAGGAGCAAGGAGATGAGCTTCTCCGTCAAGAGCAAATGGCGCCGAGTATAGCGAGGAGCAAGGAGGGGAACTTCTCCGTCAAAAGGGAATTGCGCCGAGTATAGCGAGGAGCAAGGAGGGGAGCTTCTCCGTCAAGAGGGAATTGCGCCGAGTATAGCGAGGAGCAAGGAGGGTAGCTTCTCCGTCAAGAAGGAATTGCGCCGAGTATAGCGAGGAGCAAGGAGGGTAGCTTCTCCGTCAAGAGGTAATGGCGCCGAGTATAGCAAGGAGCAAGGAGGGGAGCTTCTCCGTCAAGAGGGCATGGTGCCGAGTATAGCGAGGAGCAAGGAGGGGAGCTTTTCCGTCAAGAGGGAATGGCGCCGAGTATAGCGAGGAGCAAGGAGAGGAGCTTCTCCGTCTAGAGGAAATGGCGCCGAGTATAGCGAGGAGCAAGGAGAAGAGCTTCTCCGTCAAGAGGGAATTGCGCCGAGTAGAGCGAGGAGCAAGGATGGGAGCTTCTCCGTCAAGAGGGAATGGCGCCGAGTTTAGAGAGGAGCAAGGAGGGGAGCTTCTCCGTCAAGAGGGAATTGCGCCGAGTATAGCGAGGAGCAAGGATGGGAGCTTCTCTGTCAAGAGGGAATTGCGCCGAGTATAGCGAGGAGCAAGGAGGGGAGCTTCTCCGCCAAGAGGAAATGGAGCCGAGTATAGCGAGGAGCAAGGATGGGAGCTTCCCCGTCAAGAGGGAATGGCGCCGAGTATAGCGAGGAGCAAGGAGGGGAGCTTCTCCGTCAAGAGGGAATGGCGCCGAGTATAGCGAGGAGCAAGGAGGGGAGCTTCTCTGTCAAGAGGGAATGGCGCCGAGGTAGCAAGAAGCAAGGAGGGGAGCTTCTTCGTCAAGAGGGAATGGCGTCGAGTATAGCGAGGAGCAAGGATAGGAGCTTCTCCGTCAAGAGGGAATTGCGCCGAGTATATTGAGGAGCAAGGAGGGGAGCTTCTCCGACAAGAGGGAATTGCGCCGAGTATAGCGAGGAGCAAGGAGGGGAGTTTCTCCGTCAAAAGGGAATGGCGCCGAGTATAGCGAGGAGCAAGGAAAGGGGGCTTCTCCGTCAAGAGGGAATTGCGGCGAGTATAGCGAGGAGCAAGGAGGAGAGCTTCTCCGTCAAGAGGTAATGGCGCCGAATATAGGGAGGAGCAAGGAGGAGAGCTTCTCCGTCAAGAGGGAATGGCGCCGAGTATAGCGAGGAGCAAGGAGAAGAGCTTTCCGTCAAAAGGGAATGGCGCCGAGTATAGGAGGAGCAAGGAGGGGAGCTTCTCCGTCAGGAAGGAATGGCGCCGAGTATAGCGAGGAGCAAGAAGGGGAGCTTCTCCGTCAAGAGGGAATTGCGCCGAGTATAGCGAGGAGCAAGGAGGGGAGCTTCTCCGTCAAGAGGTAATGGCGCCGAGTATAGCGAGGAGCAAGGAGGGGAGCTTCTTCGTCAAGAGGAAATTGCGCCGAGTATAGCGAGGAGCAAGGAGGGAAGCTTCTCCGTAAAGAGGAAATGGTGCCGAGTATAGCGAAGAGCAAGGAGGGGAGCTTCTCCGTCAAGAGGGAATTGCGCCGAGTATAGCGAGGAGCAAGGAGGGGAGCTTCTCCGTCAAGAGGGAATTGCGCCGAGTATAGCGAGGAGCAAGGAGGGGAGCTTCTCCGTCAAGAGGGAATTGCGCCGAGTATAGCGAGGAGCAAGGAGGGGAGCTTCTCCGTCAAGAGGGAATTGCGCCGAGTATAGCGAGGAGCAAGGAGGGTAGCTTCTCCGTCAAGAGGGAATGGCGCCGAGTATAGCGAGGAGCAAGGAGGGGAGCTTCTCAGTCAAGAGGGAATGGCACCGAGTATAGCGAGGAGCAAGGAGGGGAGCTTCTCCGTCAAGAGGGAATGGCGCCGAGTATAGCGAGGAGCAAGGAGGGAAGCTTCTCCGCCAAGAGGGAATGGCACCGAGTATAGCGAGAAGCGAGGAGGGGAGCTTCTCCGTCAAGAGGGAATTGCGACGGGTATAGCGAGGAGCAAGGAGGGGAGCTTCTCCGTCAAGAGGGAATTGCGCCGAGTATAGCGAGGAGCGAGGAGGGGAGCTTCTCCGTCAAGAGGGAATGGCGCCGAGTATAGCAAGGAGCAAGGAGGGGACCCTCTCCGTCAAGAGGGAATTGCGCCGAGTATAGCGAGGAGCAAGGAGGGGAGCTTCCCCGTCAAGAGGGAATAACGCCGAGTATAGCGAGGAGCAAGGAGGGGAGCTTCTCCGTCAAGAGGGAATGGCGCCGAGTTTAGCGAGGAGCAAGGAAGGGAGCTTCTCCGTCAAGAGGGAATGGCGCCGAGTATAGCGAGGAGCAAGGAGGGGAGCTTCTCAGTCAAGAGGGAATGGCACCGAGTATAGCGAGGAGCAAGGAGGGGAGCTTCTCCGTCAAGAGGGAATGGCGCCGAGTATAGCGAGGAGCAAGGAGGGAAGCTTCTCCGCCAAGAGGGAATGGCACCGAGTATAGCGAGAAGCAAGGAGGGGAGCTTCTCCGTCAAGAGGGAATTGCCCTGAGTATAGCGAGGAGCAAGGAGGAGAGCTTCTCCGTCAAGAGGGAATTGCGTCGAGTATAGCGAGGAGCAAGGAGGGAAGCTTCTCCGTCAAGAGGGAATGGCGCCGAGTATAGCGAGGAGCAAGGAGGGGAGCTTCTCCGTCAAGAGGGAATTGCGCCGAGTATAGCGAGGAGCAAGGAGGCGAGCTTCTCCGTCAGGAGGGAATTGCGCCGAGTATAGCGAGGAGCAAGGAGGGGAGCTTCTCCGTAGAGGGAATGGCGCCGAGTATAGCGAGGAGCAAGGAGGGGAGCTTCTCCGTCAAGAGGGAATTGCGCCGAGTATAGCGAGGAGCAAGGAGGAGAACTTCTCCGTCAAGAGGGAATGGCGCCGAGTATAGCGAGGAGCAAGGAGGGGAGCTTCTCCGTCAAGAGGGAATTGCGCCGAGTATAGCGAGGAGCAAGGATGGGAGCTTCTCCGTCAAGAGGGAATGGCGCCTAGTATAGCGAGGAGCAAGGATGGGAGTTTCTCCGTCAAGAGGGAATGGTGCTGAGTATAGCGAGGAGCAAGGATGGGAGCTTCTTCGTCAAGAGGGAATTGTGCCGAGTATAGCGAGGAGCAAGGAGGGGAGTTTCTTCGTCAAGAAAAAATAGCGCCGAGTATAGCGAGGAGCAAGGAGGGGAGCTTCTCCGTCAAGAGGGAATGGCGCCGAGTATAGCGAGGAGCAAGGAAGGGAGCTTCTCCGTCAAGAGGAAATGGCGCCGAGGTAGCGAGAAGCAAGGAGGGGAGCTTTTTCGTCAAGAGGGAATGGCGTCGAGTATAGCGAGGAGCGAGGATGGGAGCTTCTCCGTCAAGAGGGAATTGCGCCGAGTATATTGAGGAGCAAGGAGGGGAGCTTCTCCGTCAAGAGGGAATTGCGCCGGGTATAGCGAGGAGCAAGGAGGGGAGTTTCTCCGTCAAGAGGGAATGGTGCCGAGTATAGCGAGGAGCAAGGAAAGGGGGCTTCTCCGTCAAGAGGGAATTGCGGCGAGTATAGCGAGGAGCAAGGAGGAGAGCTTCTCCGTCAAGAGGGAATGGCGCCGAATATAGGGAGGAGCAAGGAGGAGAGCTTCTCCGTCAAGAGGGAATGGCGCCGAGTATAGCGAGGAGCAAGGAGGGGAGCTTTCCGTCAAGAGGGAATGGCGCCGAGTATAGCGAGGAGCAAGGAGGGGAGCTTCTCCGTCAAGAGGGAATTGCGCCGAGTATAGCGAGGAGCAAGGAGGGGAGCTTCTCCGTCAAGAGGGAATTGCGGCGAGTATAGCGAGGAGCAAGGAGGAGAGCTTCTCCGTCAAGAGGGAATTGCGCCGAGTATAGCGAGGAGCAGGAAGGGGAGCTTCCGCGTCAAGATAAAATGGCGCCGAGTATAGCGAGGAGCAAGGAGGGGAGCTTCTCCGTCAAGAGGGGATGGCGCCGAGTATAGCAAGGAGCAAGGAGGGGACCTTCTCCGTCAAGAGGGAATTGCGCCGAGTATAGCGAGGAACAAGGAGGGGAGCTTCCCCGTCAAGAGGGAATGGCGCCGAGTATTGCGAGGAGCAAGGAGGGGAGCTTCTCCGTCAAGAGGGAATGGCGCCGAGTATAGCGAGGAGCAAGGAAGGGAGCTTCTCCGTCAAGAGGAAATAGCGCTGAGTATAGCGAGGAGCAAGGAGGGGAGCTTCTCAGTCAAGAGGGAATGGCACCGAGTATAGCGATGAGCAAGGAGGGGAGCTTCTCCGTCAAGAGGGAATGGCGCCGAGTATAGCGAGGAGCAAGGAGGGAAGCTTCTCCGTGAAGAGGGAATGGCGCCGAGTATAGCGAGGAGCAAGGAGGGGACCTTCTCCGTCAAGAGGGAATTGCGCCGAGTATAGCGAGGAGCAAGGAGGGGAGCTTCTCCGTCAGGAGGGAATTGCGCCGAGTATAGCGAAGAGCAAGGAGGGGAGCTTCTCCGTCAAGAGGGAATTGCGCCGAGTATAGCGAGGAGCAAGAAGGGGAACTTCCGCGTCAAGATGGAATGGCGCCGAGTATAGCGAGGAGCAAGGAGGGGAGCTTCTCCGTCAAGAGGGAATGGCGCCGAGTATAGCGAGGAGCAAGGAGGGGAGCTTCCCCGTCAAGAGGGAATGGCGCCGAGTATAGCGAGGAGCAAGAAGGGGAGCTTCTCCGTCAAGAGGGAATGGCGCCGAGTATAGCAAGGAGCAAGGAGGGGAGCTTCTCCGTCAAGAGGGAATGGAGCCGAGTATAGCGAGGAGCAAGGAGGGGAGCTTTTCCGTCAAGAGGGAATTGCGCTTGAGTATAGCGAGGAGCAAGGAGGAGAGCTTCTCCGTCAAGAGGAAATTGCGCCGAGTATAGCGAGGAGCAAGGAGGGGAGCTTCTCCGTCAAGAGGGAATGGCGCCGAGTATAGCGAGGAGCAAGGAGGGGAGCTTCTCCGTCAAGAGGAAATGGCGCCGAGTATAGCGAGGAGCAAGGAGGGGAGCTTCTCCGTCAAGAGGGAATTGCGCCGAGTATAGCGAGGAGCAAAGAGGGGAGCTTCTTCGTCAAGAGGGAATGGCGCCGAGTATAGCGAGGAGGTGGAGGGGAGTTTCTCCGTCAAGAGGGAATTGTGCAGAGTATAGCGAGGAGCAATGAGGGGAGCTTCTCCGTCAAGAGGGAATTGCGCCGAGTATAGCGAGGAGCAAGGAGGGGAGCTTCTCCGTCAAGAGGGAATGGCGCCGAATATAGCGAGGACGGGGAGGAGAGCTTCTCCGTCAAGAGGGAATGGCGCCGAATATAGCGAGGAGCAAGGAGGAGAGCTTCTGCGTCAAGAGGGAATGGCGCCGAGTATAGCGAGGAGCAAGGAGGGGAGCTTCTCCGTCAAGAGGGAATCGCGCCGAGTATAGCGAGGAGCAAGGAGGGGAGCTTCCCCGTCAGGAAGGAATGGCGCCGAGTATAGCGAGGAGCAAGAAGGGGAGCTTCTCCGTCAAGAGGGAATTGCGCCGAGTATAGCGAGGAGCAAGGAGGGGAGCTTCTCCGTCAAGAGGTAATGGCGCCGAGTATAGCGAGGAGCAAGGAGGGGAGCTTCTTCGTCAAGAGGGAATTACGCCGAGTATAGCGAGGAGCAAGGAGGGAAGCTTCTCCGTCAAGAGGAAATGGCGCCGAGTATAGCGAAGAGCAAGGAGGGGAGCTTCTCCGTCAAGAGGGAATTGCGCCGAGTATAGCGAGGAGCAAGGAGGGAAGCTTCTCCGTCAAGAGGGAATTGCGCCGAGTATAGCGAGGAGCAAGGAGGGGAGCTTCTCCGTCAAGAGGGAATTGCGCCGAGTATAGCGAGGAGCAAGGAGAAGAGCTTTCCGTCAAAAGGGAATGGCGCCGAGTATAGCGAGGAGCAAGGAGGGGAGCTTCTCCGTCAGGAAGGAATGGCGCCGAGTATAGCGAGGAGCAAGAAGGGGAGCTTCTCCGTCAAGAGGGAATTGCGCCGAGTATAGCGAGGAGCAAGGAGGGGAGCTTCTCCGTCAAGAGGTAATGGCGCCGAGTATAGCGAGGAGCAAGGAGGGGAGCTTCTTCGTCAAGAGGGAATTGCGCCGAGTATAGCGAGGAGCACGGAGGGAAGCTTCTCCGTAAAGAGGAAATGGTGCCGAGTATAGCGAAGAGCAAGGAGGGGAGCTTCTCCGTCAAGAGGGAATTGCGCCGAGTATAGCGAGGAGCAAGGAGGGGAGCTTCTCCGTCAAGAGGGAATTGCGCCGAGTATAGCGAGGAGCAAGGAGGGGAGCTTCTCCGTCAAGAGGGAATTGCGCCGAGTATAGCGAGGAGCAAGGAGGGTAGCTTCTCCGTCAAGAGGGAATGGCGCCGAGTATAGCGAGGAGCAAGGAGGGGAGCTTCTCAGTCAAGAGGGAATGGCACCGAGTATAGCGAGGAGCAAGGAGGGGAGCTTCTCCGTCAAGAGGGAATGGCGCCGAGTATAGCGAGGAGCAAGGAGGGAAGCTTCTCCGCCAAGAGGGAATGGCACCGAGTATAGCGAGAAGCAAGGAGGGGAGCTTCTCCGTCAAGAGGGAATTGCGACGGGTATAGCGAGGAGCAAGGAGGGGAGCTTCTCCGTCAAGAGGGAATTGCGCCGAGTATAGCGAGGAGCGAGGAGGGGAGCTTCTCCGTCAAGAGGGAATGGCGCCGAGTATAGCAAGGAGCAAGGAGGGGACCCTCTCCGTCAAGAGGGAATTGCGCCGAGTATAGCGAGGAGCAAGGAGGGGAGCTTCCCCGTCAAGAGGGAATAACGCCGAGTATAACGAGGAGCAAGGAGGGGAGCTTCTCCGTCAAGAGGGAATGGCGCCGAGTTTAGCGAGGAGCAAGGAAGGGAGCTTCTCCGTCAAGAGGGAATGGCGCCGAGTATAGCGAGGAGCAAGGAGGGGAGCTTCTCAGTCAAGAGGGAATGGCACCGAGTATAGCGAGGAGCAAGGAGGGGAGCTTCTCCGTCAAGAGGGAATGGCGCCGAGTATAGCGAGGAGCAAGGAGGGAAGCTTCTCCGCCAAGAGGGAATGGCACCGAGTATAGCGAGAAGCAAGGAGGGGAGCTTCTCCGTCAAGAGGGAATTGCCCTGAGTATAGCGAGGAGCAAGGAGGAGAGCTTCTCCGTCAAGAGGGAATTGCGTCGAGTATAGCGAGGAGCAAGGAGGGAAGCTTCTCCGTCAAGAGGGAATGGCGCCGAGTATAGCGAGGAGCAAGGAGGGGAGCTTCTCCGTCAAGAGGAAATTGCGCCGAGTATAGCGAGGAGCAAGGAGGCGAGCTTCTCCGTCAGGAGGGAATTGCGCCGAGTATAGCGAGGAGCAAGGAGGGGAGCTTCTCCGTAGAGGGAATGGCGCCGAGTATAGCGAGGAGCAAGGAGGGGAGCTTCTCCGTCAAGAGGGAATTGCGCCGAGTATAGCGAGGAGCAAGGAGGAGAACTTCTCCGTCAAGAGGGAATGGCGCCGAGTATAGCGAGGAGCAAGGAGGGGAGCTTCTCCGTCAAGAGGGAATTGCGCCGAGTATAGCGAGGAGCAAGGATGGGAGCTTCTCCGTCAAGAGGGAATGGCGCCGAGTATAGCGAGGAGCAAGGATGGGAGTTTCTCCGTCAAGAGGGAATGGTGCTGAGTATAGCGAGGAGCAAGGATGGGAGCTTCTTCGTCAAGAGGGAATTGTGCCGAGTATAGCGAGGAGCAAGGAGGGGAGTTTCTCCGTCAAGAAATAATAGCGCCGAGTATAGCGAGGAGCAAGGAGGGGAGCTTCTCCGTCAAGAGGGAATGGCGCCGAGTATAGCGAGGAGCAAGGAGGGGAGCTTCTCCGTCAAGAGGAAATGGCGCCGAGGTAGCGAGAAGCAAGGAGGGGAGCTTTTTCGTCAAGAGGGAATGGCGTCGAGTATAGCGAGGAGCGAGGATGGGAGCTTCTCCGTCAAGAGGGAATTGCGCCGAGTATATTGAGGAGCAAGGAGGGGAGCTTCTCCGTCAAGAGGGAATTGCGCCGAGTATAGCGAGGAGCAAGGAGGGGAGTTTCTCCATCAAGAGGGAATGGTGCCGAGTATAGCGAGGAGCAAGGAAAGGGGGCTTCTCCGTCAAGAGGGAATTGCGGCGAGTATAGCGAGGAGCAAGGAGGAGAGCTTCTCCGTCAAGAGGGAATGGCGCCGAATATAGGGAGGAGCAAGGAGGAGAGCTTCTCCGTCAAGAGGGAATGGCGCCGAGTATAGCGAGGAGCAAGGAGGGGAGCTTTCCGTCAAGAGGGAATGGCGCCGAGTATAGCGAGGAGCAAGGAGGGGAGCTTCTCCGTCAAGAGGGAATTGCGCCGAGTATAGCGAGGAGCAAGGAGGGGAGCTTCTCCGTCAAGAGGGAATTGCGGCGAGTATAGCGAGGAGCAAGGAGGAGAGCTTCTCCGTCAAGAGGGAATTGCGCCGAGTATAGCGAGGAGCAGGAAGGGGAGCTTCCGCGTCAAGATAAAATGGCGCCGAGTATAGCGAGGAGCAAGGAGGGGAGCTTCTCCGTCAAGAGGGGATGGCGCCGAGTATAGCAAGGAGCAAGGAGGGGACCTTCTCCGTCAAGAGGGAATTGCGCCGAGTATAGCGAGGAGCAAGGAGGGGAGCTTCCCCGTCAAGAGGGAATGGCGCCGAGTATAGCGAGGAGCAAGGAGGGGAGCTTCTCCGTCAAGAGGGAATGGCGCCGAGTATAGCGAGGAGCAAGGAAGGGAGCTTCTCCGTCAAGAGGAAATAGCGCTGAGTATAGCGAGGAGCAAGGAGGGGAGCTTCTCAGTCAAGAGGGAATGGCACCGAGTATAGCGATGAGCAAGGAGGGGAGCTTCTCCGTCAAGAGGGAATGGCGCCGAGTATAGCGAGGAGCAAGGAGGGAAGCTTCTCCGTGAAGAGGGAATGGCGCCGAGTATAGCGAGGAGCAAGGAGGGGACCTTCTCCGTCAAGAGGGAATTGCGCCGAGTATAGCGAGGAGCAAGGAGGGGAGCTTCTCCGTCAGGAGGGAATTGCGCCGAGTATAGCGAAGAGCAAGGAGGGGAGCTTCTCCGTCAAGAGGAAATTGCGCCGAGTATAGCGAGGAGCAAGAAGGGGAACTTCCGCGTCAAGATGGAATGGCGCCGAGTATAGCGAGGAGCAAGGAGGGGAGCTTCTCCGTCAAGAGGGAATGGCGCCGAGTATAGCGAGGAGCAAGGAGGGGAGCTTCCCCGTCAAGAGGGAATGGCGCCGAGTATAGCGAGGAGCAAGAAGGGGAGCTTCTCCGTCAAGAGGGAATGGCGCCGAGTATAGCAAGGAGCAAGGAGGGGAGCTTCTCCGTCAAGAGGGAATGGAGCCGAGTACAGCGAGGAGCAAGGAGGGGAGCTTTTCCGTCAAGAGGGAATTGCGCTTGAGTATAGCGAGGAGCAAGGAGGAGAGCTTCTCCGTCAAGAGGAAATTGCGCCGAGTATAGCGAGGAGCAAGGAGGGGAGCTTCTCCGTCAAGAGGGAATGGCGCCGAGTATAGCGAGGAGCAAGGAGGGGAGCTTCTCCGTCAAGAGGAAATGGCGCCGAGTATAGCGAGGAGCAAGGAGGGGAGCTTCTCCGTCAAGAGGAAATTGCGCCGAGTATAGCGAGGAGCAAAGAGGGGAGCTTCTTCGTCAAGAGGGAATGGCGCCGAGTATAGCGAGGAGGTGGAGGGGAGTTTCTCCATCAAGAGGGAATTGTGCAGAGTATAGCGAGGAGCAATGAGGGGAGCTTCTCCGTCAAGAGGGAATTGCGCCGAGTATAGCGAGGAGCAAGGAGGGGAGCTTCTCCGTCAAGAGGGAATGGCGCCGAATATAGCGAGGACGGGGAGGAGAGCTTCTCCGTCAAGAGGGAATGGCGCCGAATATAGCGAGGAGCAAGGAGGAGAGCTTCTGCGTCAAGAGGGAATGGCGCCGAGTATAGCGAGGAGCAAGGAGGGGAGCTTCTCCGTCAAGAGGGAATCGCGCCGAGTATAGCGAGGAGCAAGGAGGGGAGCTTCCCCGTCAGGAAGGAATGGCGCCGAGTATAGCGAGGAGCAAGAAGGGGAGCTTCTCCGTCAAGAGGGAATTGCGCCGAGTATAGCGAGGAGCAAGGAGGGGAGCTTCTCCGTCAAGAGGTAATGGCGCCGAGTATAGCGAGGAGCAAGGAGGGGAGCTTCTTCGTCAAGAGGGAATTACGCCGAGTATAGCGAGGAGCAAGGAGGGAAGCTTCTCCGTCAAGAGGAAATGGCGCCGAGTATAGCGAAGAGCAAGGAGGGGAGCTTCTCCGTCAAGAGGGAATTGCGCCGAGTATAGCGAGGAGCAAGGAGGGGAGCTTCTCCGTCAAGAGGGAATTGCGCCGAGTATAGCGAGGAGCAAGGAGGGGAGCTTCTCTGTCAAGAGGGAATTGCGCCGAGTATAGCGAGGAGCAAGGAGGGTAGCTTCTCCGTCAAGAGGTAATGGCGCCGAGTATAGCAAGGAGCAAGGAGGGGAGCTTCTCCGTCAAGAGGGCATGGTGCCGAGTATAGCGAGGAGCAAGGAGGGGAGCTTTTCCGTCAAGAGGGAATGGCGCAGAGTATAGCGAGGAGCAAGGAGGGGAGCTTCTCCGTCAAGAGGGAATGGCGCCGAGTATAGCGAGGAGCAAGGAGGGGAGCTTCTCCGTCAAGAGGGAATTGCGCCGAGTAGAGCGAGGAGCAAGGAGGGGAGCTTCTCCGTCAAGAGGGAATGGCGCCGAGTTTAGAGAGGAGCAAGGAGGGGAGCTTCTCCGTCAAGAGGGAATGGAGCCGAGTATAGCGAGGAGCAAGGATGGGAGCTTCTCTGTCAAGAGGGAATTGCGCCGAGTATAGCGAGGAGCAAGGAGGGGAGCTTCTCCGCCAAGAGGGAATGGAGCCGAGTATAGCGAGGAGCAAGGATGGGAGCTTCCCCGTCAAGAGAGAATGGCGCCGAGTATAGCGAGGAGCAAGGAGGGGAGCTTCTCCGTCAAGAGGGAATGGCGCCGTGTATAGCGAGGAGCAAGGAGGGGAGCTTCTCCGTCACGAGGGAATGGCGCCGAGGTAGCGAGAAGCAAGGAGGGGAGCTTCTTCGTCAAGAGGGAATGGCGCCGAGTATAGCGAGGAGCAAGGAGGGGAGCTTCACGGTCAAGAGGGAATTGCGGCGAGTATAGCGAGGAGCAAGGAGGAGAGCTTCTCCGTCAAGAGGGAATGGCGCCGAAAAGGGAGGAGCAAGGAGGAGAGCTTCCCGTCAAGAGGGAATGGCGCCGAGTATAGCGAGGAGCAAGGAGAGGAGCTTTCCGTCAAGAGGGAATGGCGCCGAGTATAGCGAGGAGCTTCTCCGTCAAGAGGGAATTGCGCCGAGTATAGCGAGGAGCAAGGAGGGGAGCTTCTCCGTCAAGAGGGAATTGCGCCGAGTATAGCGAGGAGCAAGAAGGGGAACTTCCGCGTCAAGATGGAATGGCGCCGAGTATAGCGAGGAGCAAGAAGGGGAGCTTTTCCGTCAAGAGTGAATGGCGCCGAGTATAGCAAGGAGCAAGGAGGGGACCCTCTCCGTCAAGAGGGAATTGCGCCGAGTATAGCGAGGAGCGAGGAGGGGAGCTTCCCCGTCAAGAGGGAATGGCGCCGAGTATAGCGAGGAGCAAGGAGGGGAGCTTCTCCGTCAAGAGGGAATGGCGCCGAGTATAGCGAGGAGCAAGGAGGGGAGCTTCTCAGTCAAGAGGGAATGGCACCGAGTATAGCGAGGAGCAAGGAGGGGAGCTTCTCCGTCAAGAGGGAATGGCGCCGAGTATAGCGAGGAGCAAGGAGGGAAGCTTCTCCGTCAAGAGGGAACGGCACCGAGTATAGCGAGGAGCAAGGAGGGGAGCTTCTCCGTCAAGAGGGAATTGAGCCGAGTATAGCGAGGAGCAAGGAGGAGAGCTTCTCCGTCAAGAGGGAATTGCGTCGAGTATAGCGAGGAGCAAGGAGGGAAGCTTCTTTGTCAAGAGGGAATGGCGCTGAGTATAGCGAGGAGCAAGGAGGGGAGCTTCTCCGTCAAGAGGGAATTGCGCCGAGTATACCGAGGAGCAAGGAGGCGAGCTTCTCCGTCAGGAGGGAATTGCGCCGAGTATAGCGAGGAGCAAGGAGGGGAGCTTCTCCGTCAAGAGGGAATGGCGCCGAGTATAGCGAGGAGCAAGGAGGGGAGCTTCTCCGTCAAGAGGGAATTGTTCCGAGTATAGCGAGGAGCAAGGAGGAGAACTTCTCCGTCAAGAGGGAATGGCGCCGAGTATAGCGAGGAGCAAGGACGGGGAGCTTCTCCGTCAAGAGGGAATTGCGCCGAGTATAGCGAGGAGCAAGGATGGGAGCTTCTCCGTCAAGAGGGAATGGCGCCGAGTATAGCGAGGAGCAAGGATGGGAGTTTCTTCGTCAAGAGGGAATGGTGCTGAGTATAGCGAGGAGCAAGGATGGGAGCTTCTCCGTCAAGAGGGAATTGGGCCGAGTATAGCGAGGAGCAAGGAGGGGAGTTTCTCCGTCAAGAGGGAATGGCGCCGAGTATAGCGAGGAGCAAGGAGGAGAGCTTCTCCGTCAAGAGGAAATGGCGCCGAGTATAGCGAGGAGCAAGGATGGGAGCTTCTCCGTCAAGAGGGAATGGCGCCGAGTATAGCGAGGAGCAAGGAGGGGAGCTTCTCCGTCAAGAGGGAATTGCGCCGAGTATAGCGAGGAGCAAGGAAGGGAGCTTCTCCGTCAAGAAGGAATGGCGCCGAGTATTGCGAGGAGCAAGGAGGGGAGCTTCTCCGTCAAGAAGGAATAACGCCGAGTATAGCGAGGAGCAAGGAGGGGAGCTTCTCCTTCAAGAGGGAATGGCGGCAAGTATAGCGATGAGCAAGGAGGGGAGATTCTCCGTCAGAGAGAATTGCGCCAAGTATAGCAAGAGGCAAGGAGGGGGGCTTCTCCGTCAAGAGGGAATGGCGCCGAGTATAGCGAGGAGCAAGGAGGGGAGCTTCTCCGTCAAGAGGGAATGGCGCCGAGTATAGCGAGGAGCAAGGAGGGGAGCTTCTCCATCAAGAGGGAATGGCGCCAAGTATAGCGAGAAGCAAGGAGGGGAGCTTCTCCGTCAAGAGGGAATGGCGCCGAGTATAGCGAGGAGGTGGAGGGGAGCTTCTCCGTCAAGAGGGAATTGCGCCGAGTATAGCGAGGAGCAAGGAGGGGAGCTTCTCCGTCAAGAGGGAATTGCGCCGAGTATAGCGAGGAGCAAGGAGGGGAGCTTCTCCGTCAAGAGGGAATGGCGCCGAATATAGCGAGGAGGGGGAGGAGAGCTTCTCCGTCAAGAGGGAATGGCGCCGAATATAGCGAGGAGCAAGGAGGAGAGCTTCTGCGTCAAGAGGGAATGGCGCCGAGTATGGCGAGGAGCAAGGAGGGGAGCTTCTCCGTCAAGAGGGAATCGCGCCGAGTATAGCGAGGAGCAAGGAGGGGAGCTTCCCCGTCAAGAGGGAATGGCGCCGAGTATAGCGAGGAGCAAGAAGGGGAGCTTCTCCGTCAAGAGGGAATGGCGCCGAGTATAGCAAGGAGCAAGGAGGGGAGCTTCTCCGTCAAGAGGGAATGGCGCCGAGTATAGCGAGGAGCAAGGAGGTGAGCTTTTCCGTCAAGAGGGAATTGCGCTTGAGTATAGCGAGGAGCAAGGAGGGGAGCTTCTCCGTCAAGAGGGAATTGCGCCGAGTATAGCGAGGAGCAAGGAGGGGAGGTTCTCCGTCAAGAGGGAATTGCGCCGAGTATAGCGAGGAGCAAGGAGGGGGGCTTCTCCGTCAAGAGGTAATGGTGCCGAGTATAGCGAGGAGCAAGGAGGGGAGCTTTTCCGTCAAGAGGGAATGGCGCCGAGTATAGCGAGGAGCAAGGAGGGGAGCTTCTCCGTCAAGAGGGAATGGCGCCGAGTATAGCGAGGAGCAAGGAGGGGAGCTTCTCCGTAAAGAAGGAATTATGCCGAGTATAGCGAGGAGCAAGGAGGGGAGCTTCTCCGTCAAGAGGGAATTTCGCCGAGTATAGCGAGGAGCAAGGACGGGAGCTTCTCCGTCAAGAAGGAATTATGCCGAGTATAGTGAGGAGCAAGGAGGGGAGCTTCTCCGTCAAGAGGAAATTGCGCCGAGTATAGCGAGGAGCAAGGAGGGGAGCTTCTCCGTCAAGAGGGAACGGCGCCGAGTATAGCGAGGAGCAAGGAGGGGAGCTTCTCCGTCAAGAGGGAATAACGCCGAGTATAGCGAGGAGCAAGGAGGGGAGCTTCTCCTCAAGAGGGAATTTCGCCGAGTATAGCGAGGATTAAGGAGGGGAGCTTCTCCGTCAAGAAGGAATTATGCCGAGTATAGTGAGGAGCAAGGAGGGGAGCTTCTCCGTCAAGAGGAAATTGCGCCGAGTATAGCGAGGAGCAAGGAGGGGAGCTTCTCCGTCAAGAGGGAATTTTGCCGAGTATAGCGAGGAGCAAAGAGGGGAGCTTCTCCGTCAAGAGGGAATGGCGCCGAGTATAGCGAGGAGCAAGGAGGGGAGCTTCTCCGTCAAGAGGAAATGGCGCCGAGTATAGCGAGGAGCAAGGAGGGGAGCTTCTCCGTCAAGAGGGAATGGCGCCGAGTATAGCGAGGAGCAAGGACGGGGAGCTTCTCCGTCAAGAGGGAATTGCGCCGAGTATAGCGAGGAGCAAGGATGGGAGCTTCTCCGTCAAGAGGGAATGGCACCGAGTATAGCGAGGAGCAAGGATGGGAGTTTCTTCGTCAAGAGGGAATGGTGCTGAGTATAGCGAGGAGCAAGGATGGGAGCTTCTCCGTCAAGAGGGAATTGTGCCGAGTATAGCGAGGAGCAAGGAGGGGAGTTTCTCCGTCAAGAGGGAATGGCGCCGAGTATAGCGAGGAGCAAGGAGGAGAGCTTCTCCGTCAAGAGGAAATGGCGCCGAGTATAGCGAGGAGCAAGGATGGGAGCTTCTCCGTCAAGAGGGAATGGCGCCGAGTATAGCGAGGAGCAAGGAGGGGAGCTTCTCCGTCAAGAGGGAATTGCGCCGAGTATAGCGAGGAGCAAGGAAGGGAGCTTCTCCGTCAAGAAGGAATGGCGCCGAGTATTGCGAGGAGCAAGGAGGGGAGCTTCTCCGTCAAGAAGGAATAACGCCGAGTATAGCGAGGAGCAAGGAGGGGAGCTTCTCCTTCAAGAGGGAATGGCGGCAAGTATAGCGATGAGCAAGGAGGGGAGATTCTCCGTCAGAGAGAATTGCGCCAAGTATAGCAAGGGGCAAGGAGGGGGGCTTCTCCGTCAAGAGGGAATGGCGCCGAGTATAGCGAGGAGCAAGGAGGGGAGCTTCTCCGTCAAGAGGGAATGGCGCCGAGTATAGCGAGGAGCAAGGAGGGGAGCTTCTCCATCAAGAGGGAATGGCGCCAAGTATAGCGAGAAGCAAGGAGGGGAGCTTCTCCGTCAAGAGGGAATGGCGCCGAGTATAGCGAGGAGGTGGAGGGGAGCTTCTCCGTCAAGAGGGAATTGCGCCGAGTATAGCGAGGAGCAAGGAGGGGAGCTTCTCCGTCAAGAGGGAATTGCGCCGAGTATAGCGAGGAGCAAGGAGGGGAGCTTCTCCGTCAAGAGGGAATGGCGCCGAATATAGCGAGGAGGGGGAGGAGAGCTTCTCCGTCAAGAGGGAATGGCGCCGAATATAGCGAGGAGCAAGGAGGAGAGCTTCTGCGTCAAGAGGGAATGGCGCCGAGTATGGCGAGGAGCAAGGAGGGGAGCTTCTCCGTCAAGAGGGAATCGCGCCGAGTATAGCGAGGAGCAAGGAGGGGAGCTTCCCCGTCAAGAGGGAATGGCGCCGAGTATAGCGAGGAGCAAGAAGGGGAGCTTCTCCGTCAAGAGGGAATGGCGCCGAGTATAGCAAGGAGCAAGGAGGGGAGCTTCTCCGTCAAGAGGGAATGGCGCCGAGTATAGCGAGGAGCAAGGAGGTGAGCTTTTCCGTCAAGAGGGAATTGCGCTTGAGTATAGCGAGGAGCAAGGAGGGGAGCTTCTCCGTCAAGAGGGAATTGCGCCGAGTATAGCGAGGAGCAAGGAGGGGAGGTTCTCCGTCAAGAGGGAATTGCGCCGAGTATAGCGAGGAGCAAGGAGGGGGGCTTCTCCGTCAAGAGGTAATGGTGCCGAGTATAGCGAGGAGCAAGGAGGGGAGCTTTTCCGTCAAGAGGGAATGGCGCCGAGTATAGCGAGGAGCAAGAAGGGGAGCTTCTCCGTCAAGAGGGAATGGCGCCGAGTATAGCAAGGAGCAAGGAGGGGAGCTTCTCCGTCAAGAGGGAATGGCGCCGAGTATAGCGAGGAGCAAGGAGGTGAGCTTTTCCGTCAAGAGGGAATTGCGCTTGAGTATAGCGAGGAGCAAGGAGGGGAGCTTCTCCGTCAAGAGGGAATTGCGCCGAGTATAGCGAGGAGCAAGGAGGGGAGGTTCTCCGTCAAGAGGGAATTGCGCCGAGTATAGCGAGGAGCAAGGAGGGGGGCTTCTCCGTCAAGAGGTAATGGTGCCGAGTATAGCGAGGAGCAAGGAGGGGAGCTTTTCCGTCAAGAGGGAATGGCGCCGAGTATAGCGAGGAGCAAGGAGGGGAGCTTCTCCGTCAAGAGGGAATGGCGCCGAGTATAGCGAGGAGCAAGGAGGGGAGCTTCTCCGTAAAGAAGGAATTATGCCGAGTATAGCGAGGAGCAAGGAGGGGAGCTTCTCCGTCAAGAGGGAATTTCGCCGAGTATAGCGAGGAGCAAGGACGGGAGCTTCTCCGTCAAGAAGGAATTATGCCGAGTATAGTGAGGAGCAAGGAGGGGAGCTTCTCCGTCAAGAGGAAATTGCGCCGAGTATAGCGAGGAGCAAGGAGGGGAGCTTCTCCGTCAAGAGGGAACGGCGCCGAGTATAGCGAGGAGCAAGGAGGGGAGCTTCTCCGTCAAGAGGAAATGGCGCCGAGTATAGCGAAGAGCAAGGAGGGGAGCTTCTCCGTCAAGAGGGAATTGCGCCGAGTATAGCGAGGAGCAAGGAGGGGAGCTTCTCCGTCAAGAGGGAATTGCGCCGAGTATAGCGAGGAGCAAGGAGGGGAGCTTCTCCGTCAAGAGGGAATTGCGCCGAGTATAGCGAGGAGCAAGGAGGGTAGCTTCTCCGTCAAGAGGTAATGGCGCCGAGTATAGCAAGGAGCAAGGAGGGGAGCTTCTCCGTCAAGAGGGCATGGTGCCGAGTATAGCGAGGAGCAAGGAGGGGAGCTTTTCCGTCAAGAGGGAATGGCGCAGAGTATAGCGAGGAGCAAGGAGGGGAGCTTCTCCGTCAAGAGGGAATGGCGCCGAGTATAGCGAGGAGCAAGGAGGGGAGCTTCTCCGTCAAGAGGGAATTGCGCCGAGTAGAGCGAGGAGCAAGGAGGGGAGCTTCTCCTTCAAGAGGGAATGGCGCCGAGTTTAGAGAGGAGCAAGGAGGGGAGCTTCTCCGTCAAGAGGGAATTGCGCCGAGTATAGCGAGGAGCAAGGATGGGAGCTTCTCTGTCAAGAGGGAATTGCGCCGAGTATAGCGAGGAGCAAGGAGGGGAGCTTCTCCGGCAAGAGGGAATGGAGCCGAGTATAGCGAGGAGCAAGGATGGGAGCTTCCCCGTCAAGAGAGAATGGCGCCGAGTATAGCGAGGAGCAAGGAGGGGAGCTTGTCCGTCAAGAGGGATTGGCGCCGTGTATAGCGAGGAGCAAGGAGGGGAGCTTCTCCGTCACGAGGGAATGGCGCCGAGGTAGCGAGAAGCAAGGAGGGGAGCTTCTTCGTCAAGAGGGAATGGCGCCGAGTATAGCGAGGAGCAAGGAGGGGAGCTTCACGGTCAAGAGGGAATTGCGGCGAGTATAGCGAGGAGCAAGGAGGAGAGCTTCTCCGTCAAGAGGGAATGGCGCCGAAAAGGGAGGAGCAAGGAGGAGAGCTTCCCGTCAAGAGGGAATGGCGCCGAGTATAGCGAGGAGCAAGGAGAGGAGCTTTCCGTCAAGAGGGAATGGCGCCGAGTATAGCGAGGAGCTTCTCCGTCAAGAGGGAATTGCGCCGAGTATAGCGAGGAGCAAGGAGGGGAGCTTCTCCGTCAAGAGGGAATTGCGCCGAGTATAGCAAGGAGCAAGAAGGGGAACTTCCGCGTCAAGATGGAATGGCGCCGAGTATAGCGAGGAGCAAGAAGGGGAGCTTCTCCGTCAAGAGGGAATGGCGCCGAGTATAGCAAGGAGCAAGGAGGGGACCCTCTCCGTCAAGAGGGAATTGCGCCGAGTATAGCGAGGAGCAAGGAGGGGAGCTTCCCCGTCAAGAGGGAATGGCGCCGAGTATAGCGAGGAGCAAGGAGGGGAGCTTCTCCGTCAAGAGGGAATGGCGCCGAGTATAGCGAGGAGCAAGGAGGGGAGCTTCTCAGTCAAGAGGGAATGGCACCGAGTATAGCGAGGAGCAAGGAGCGGAGCTTCTCCGTCAAGAGGGAATGGCGCCGAGTATAGCGAGGAGCAAGGAGGGAAGCTTCTCCGTCAAGAGGGAACGGCACCGAGTATAGCGAGGAGCAAGGAGGGGAGCTTCTCCGTCAAGAGGGAATTGAGCCGAGTATAGCGAGGAGCAAGGAGGAGAGCTTCTCCGTCAAGAGGGAATTGCGTCGAGTATAGCGAGGAGCAAGGAGGGAAGCTTCTTTGTCAAGAGGGAATGGCGCCGAGTATAGCGAGGAGCAAGGAGGGGAGCTTCTCCGTCAAGAGGGAATTGCGCCGAGTATACCGAGGAGCAAGGAGGCGAGCTTCTCCGTCAGGAGGGAATTGCGCCGAGTATAGCGAGGAGCAAAGAGGGGAGCTTCTCCGTCAAGAGGGAATGGCGCCGAGTATAGCGAGGAGCAAGGAGGGGAGCTTCTCCGTCAAGAGGGAATTGTTCCGAGTATAGCGAGGAGCAAGGAGGAGAACTTCTCCGTCAAGAGGGAATGGCGCCGAGTATAGCGAGGAGCAAGGACGGGGAGCTTCTCCGTCAAGAGGGAATTGCGCCGAGTATAGCGAGGAGCAAGGATGGGAGCTTCTCCGTCAAGAGGGAATGGCGCCGAGTATAGCGAGGAGCAAGGATGGGAGTTTCTTCGTCAAGAGGGAATGGTGCTGAGTATAGCGAGGAGCAAGGAGGGGAGCTTCTCCGTCAAGAGGGAATGGCGCCGAATATAGCGAGGAGGGGGAGGAGAGCTTCTCCGTCAAGAGGGAATGGCGCCGAATATAGCGAGGAGCAAGGAGGAGAGCTTCTGCGTCAAGAGGGAATGGCGCCGAGTATGGCGAGGAGCAAGGAGGGGAGCTTCTCCGTCAAGAGGGAATCGCGCCGAGTATAGCGAGGAGCAAGGAGGGGAGCTTCCCCGTCAAGAGGGAATGGCGCCGAGTATAGCGAGGAGCAAGAAGGGGAGCTTCTCCGTCAAGAGGGAATGGCGCCGAGTATAGCAAGGAGCAAGGAGGGGAGCTTCTCCGTCAAGAGGGAATGGCGCCGAGTATAGCGAGGAGCAAGGAGGTGAGCTTTTCCGTCAAGAGGGAATTGCGCTTGAGTATAGCGAGGAGCAAGGAGGGGAGCTTCTCCGTCAAGAGGGAATTGCGCCGAGTATAGCGAGGAGCAAGGAGGGGAGGTTCTCCGTCAAGAGGGAATTGCGCCGAGTATAGCGAGGAGCAAGGAGGGGGGCTTCTCCGTCAAGAGGTAATGGTGCCGAGTATAGCGAGGAGCAAGGAGGGGAGCTTTTCCGTCAAGAGGGAATGGCGCCGAGTATAGCGAGGAGCAAGGAGGGGAGCTTCTCCGTCAAGAGGGAATGGCGCCGAGTATAGCGAGGAGCAAGGAGGGGAGCTTCTCCGTAAAGAAGGAATTATGCCGAGCATAGCGAGGAGCAAGGAGGGGAGCTTCTCCGTCAAGAGGGAATTTCGCCGAGTATAGCGAGGAGCAAGGACGGGAGCTTCTCCGTCAAGAAGGAATTATGCCGAGTATAGTGAGGAGCAAGGAGGGGAGCTTCTCCGTCAAGAGGAAATTGCGCCGAGTATAGCGAGGAGCAAGGAGGGGAGCTTCTCCGTCAAGAGGGAACGGCGCCGAGTATAGCGAGGAGCAAGGAGGGGAGCTTCTCCGTCAAGAGGGAATAACGCCGAGTATAGCGAGGAGCAAGGAGGGGAGCTTCTCCTCAAGAGGGAATTTCGCCGAGTATAGCGAGGATTAAGGAGGGGAGCTTCTCCGTCAAGAAGGAATTATGCCGAGTATAGTGAGGAGCAAGGAGGGGAGCTTCTCCGTCAAGAGGAAATTGCGCCGAGTATAGCGAGGAGCAAGGAGGGGAGCTTCTCCGTCAAGAGGGAATTTTGCCGAGTATAGCGAGGAGCAAGGAGGGGAGCTTCTCCGTCAAGAGGGAATGGCGCCGAGTATAGCAAGGAGCAAGGAGGGGAGCTTCTCCGTCAAGAGGGAATGGCGCCAAGTATAGCGAGGAGCAAAGAGGAGAGCTTCTCCGTCAAGAGGCAATAAGGCCGAGTATAGCGAGGAGCAAGGAGGGGAGCTTCTCCGTCAAGAGGGAATAACGCCGAGTATAGCGAGAAGCAAGGAGGGGAAATACTCCGTCAAGAGGGAATTGCGCCGAGTATAGTGAGGAGCAAGGAGAAGAGCTTCTCCGTCAAGAGGGAATGGCGCCGAGTATCGCGAGGAGCAAGGAGGGGAGCTTCTCCGTCAAGAGGGAATGGCGCCGAGTATAGCGAGGAGCAAGGAGGGGAGCTTCTCCGTCAAGAGGGAATTGCGCCGAGTATAGCGAGGAGCAAGGAAGGGAGCTTCTCCGTCAAGAAGGAATGGCGCCGAGTATTGCGAGGAGCAAGGAGGGGAGCTTCTCCGTCAAGAAGGAATAACGCCGAGTATAGCGAGGAGCAAGGACGGGAGCTTCTCCTTCAAGAGGGAATGGCGGCAAGTATAGCGATGAGCAAGGAGAAGAGATTCTCCGTCAAGAGAGAATTGCGCCAAGTATAGCAAGGGGCAAGGAGGGGAGCTTCTCCGTTAAGAGGGAATTTCGCCGAGTATAGCGAGGAGCAAGGAGGGGAGCTTCTCCGTCAAGAGGGAATGGCGCCGAGTATAGCGAGGAGCAAGGAGGGGAGCTTCTCCGTCAAGAGGAAATGGCGCCGAGTATCGCGAGGAGCAAGGAGGGGAGCTTCTCCGTCAAGAGGGAATTGCGCCGAGTATAGCGAGGAGCAAAGAGGGGAGCTTCTCCGTCAAGAAGGAATTGAGCCGAGTATAGCGAGGAGGTGGAGGGGAGCTTCTCCGTCAAGAGGGAATTGTGCCGAGTATAGCGAGGAGCAAGGAGGGGAGCTTCTCCGTCAAGAGGGAATTGCGCCGAGTATAGCGAGGAGCAAGGAGGGGAGCTTCTCCGTCAAGAGGGAATGGCGCCGAATATAGCGAGGAGGGGGAGGAGAGCTTCTCCGTCAAGAGGGAATGGCGCCGAATATAGCGAGGAGCAAGGAGGAGAGCTTCTGCGTCAAGAGGGAATGGCGCCGAGTATAGCGAGGAGCAAGGAGGGGAGCTTCTCCGTCAAGAGGGAATCGCGCCGAGTATAGCGAGGAGCAAGGAGGGGAGCTTCCCCGTCAGGAAGGAATGGCGCTGAGTATAGCGAGGAGCAAGAAGGGGAGCTTCTCCGTCAAGAGGGAATTGCGCCGAGTATAGCGAGGAGCAAGGAGGGGAGCTTCTCCGTCAAGAGGGAATTGCGCCGAGTATAGCGAGGAGCAAGGAGGGGAGCTTCTCCGTCAAGAGGGAATTGCGCCGAGTATAGCGAGGAGCAAGGAGGGTAGCTTCTCCGTCAAGAGGTAATGGCGCCGAGTATAGCAAGGAGCAAGGAGGGGAGCTTCTCCGTCAAGAGGGCATGGTGCCGAGTATAGCGAGGAGCAAGGAGGGGAGCTTTTCCGTCAAGAGGGAATGGCGCAGAGTATAGCGAGGAGCAAGAAGGGGAGCTTCTCCGTCAAGAGGGAATGGCGCCGAGTATAGCGAGGAGCAAGGAGGGGAGCTTCTCCGTCAAGAGGGAATTGCGCCGAGTAGAGCGAGGAGCAAGGAGGGGAGCTTCTCCGTCAAGAGGGAATGGCGCCGAGTTTAGAGAGGAGCAAGGAGGGGAGCTTCTTCGTCAAGAGGGAATTGCGCCGAGTATAGCGAGGAGCAAGGAAGGGAGCTTCTCTGCCAAGAGGGAATTGCGCCGAGTATAGCGAGGAGCAAGGAGGGGAGCTTCTCCGCCAAGAGGGAATGGAGCCGAGTATAGCGAGGAGCAAGGATGGGAGCTTCCCCGTCAAGAGAGAATGGCGCCGAGTATAGCGAGGAGCAAGGAGGGGAGCTTCTCCGTCAAGAAGGAATGGCGCCGAGTATAGCGAGGAGCAAGGAGGGGAGCTTCTCCGTCAAGAGGGAATGGCGCCGAAGTAGCGAGAAGCAAGGAGGGGAGCTTCTTCGTCAAGAGGGAATGGCGTCTAGTATAGCGAGGAGCAAGGATGGGAGCTTCTCCGTCAAGAGGGAATTCCGCCGAGTATAGCGAGGAGCGAGGAGGGGAGTTTCTCCGTCAAGAGGGAATGGCGCCGAGTATAGCGAGGAGAAGGAAAGGGGGCTTCTCCGTCATCAGGGAATTGCGGCGAGTATAGCGAGGAGCAAGGAGGAGAGCTTCTCCGTCAAGAGAGAATGGCGCCGAATATAGGGAGGAGCAAGGAGGAGAGCTTCTCCGTCAAGAGGGAAAGGCGCCGAGTATAGCGAGGAGCAAGGAGAGGAGCTTTCCGTCAAGAGGGAATGGCGCCGAGTATAGCGAGGAGCAAGGAGGGGAGCTTCTCCGTCAAGAGGGAATTGCGCCGAGTATAGCGAGGAGCAAGGAGGGGAGCTTCTCCGTCAAGAGGGAATTGCGCCGAGTATAGCGAGGAACAAGGAGGGGAGCTTCTCCGTCAAGAGGGAATTGCGCCGAGTATAGCGAGGAGCAAGAAGGGGAACTTCCGCGTCAAGATGGAATGGCGCCGAGTATAGCGAGGAGCAAGGAGGGGAGCTTCTCCGTCAAGAGGGAATGGCGCCGAGTATAGCAAGGAGCAAGGAGGGGACCCTCTCCGTCAAGAGGGAATTGCGCCGAGTATAGCGAGGAGCAAGGAGGGGAGCTTCCCCGTCAAGAGGGAATGGCGCCGAGTATAGCGAGGAGCAAGGAGGGGAGCTTCTCCGTCAAGAGGGAATGGCGCCGAGTATAGCGAGGAGCAAGGAGGGGAGCTTCTCAGTCAAGAGGGAATGGCACCGAGTATAGCGAGGAGCAAGGAGGGGAGCTTCTCCGTCAAGAGGGAATGGCGCCGAGTATAGCGAGGAGCAAGGAGGGAAGCTTCTCCGTCAAGAGGGAATGGCACCGAGTATAGCGAGGAGCAAGGAGGGGAGCTTCTCCGTCAAGAGGGAATTGCGCCGAGTATAGCGAGGAGCAAGGAGGAGAGCTTCTCCGTCAAGAGGGAATTGCGTCGAGTATAGCGAGGAGCAAGGAGGGAAGCTTCTTTGTCAAGAGGGAATGGCGCCGAGTATAGCGAGGAGCAAGGAGGGGAGCTTCTCCGTCAAGAGGGAATTGCGCCGAGTATAGCGAGGAGCAAGGAGGCGAGCTTCTCCGTCAGGAGGGAATTGCGCCGAGTATAGCGAGGAGCAAGGAGGGGAGCTTCTCCGTCAAGAGGGAATGGCGCCGAGTATAGCGAGGAGCAAGGAGGGGAGCTTCTCCGTCAAGAGGGAATGGCGCCGAGTATAGCAAGGAGCAAGGAGGGGACCCTCTCCGTCAAGAGGGAATTGCGCCGAGTATAGCGAGGAGCAAGGAGGGGAGCTTACCCGTCAAGAGGGAATGGCGCCGAGTATAGCGAGGAGCAAGGAGGGGAGCTTCTCCGTCAAGAGGGAATGGCGCCGAGTATAGCGAGGAGCAAGGAGGGGAGCTTCTCAGTCAAGAGGGAATGGCACCGAGTATAGCGAGGAGCAAGGAGGGGAGCTTCTCCGTCAAGAGGGAATGGCGCCGAGTATAGCGAGGAGCAAGGAGGGAAGCTTCTTTGTCAAGAGGGAATGGCGCCGAGTATAGCGAGGAGCAAGGAGGGGAGCTTCTCCGTCAAGAGGGAATTGCGCCGAGTATAGCGAGGAGCAAGGAGGCGAGCTTCTCCGTCAGGAGGGAATTGCGCCGAGTATAGCGAGGAGCAAGGAGGGGAGCTTCTCCGTCAAGAGGGAATGGCGCCGAGTATAGCGAGGAGCAAGGAGGGGAGCTTCTCCGTCAAGAGGGAATGGCGCCGAGTATAGCAAGGAGCAAGGAGGGGACACTCTCTGTCAAGAGGGAATTGCGCCGAGTATAGCGAGGAGCAAGGAGGGGAGCTTACCCGTCAAGAGGGAATGGCGCCGAGTATAGCGAGGAGCAAGGAGGGGAGCTTCTCCGTCAAGAGGGAATGGCGCCGAGTATAGCGAGGAGCAAGGAGGGGAGCTTCTCAGTCAAGAGGGAATGGCACCCAGTATAGCGAGGAGCAAGGAGGGGAGCTTCTCCGTCAAGAGGGAATGGCGCCGAGTATAGCGAGGAGCAAGGAGGGAAGCTTCTCCGTCAAGAGGGAATGGCACCGAGTATAGCGAGGAGCAAGGAGGGGAGCTTCTCCGTCAAGAGGGAATTGCGCCGAGTATAGCGAGGAGCAAGGAGGAGAGCTTCTCCGTCAAGAGGGAATTGCGTCGAGTATAGCGAGGAGCAAGGAGGGAAGCTTCTTTGTCAAGAGGGAATGGCGCCGAGTATAGCGAGGAGCAAGGAGGGGAGCTTCTCCGTCAAGAGGGAATTGCGCCGAGTATAGCGAGGAGCAAGGAGGCAAGCTTCTCCGTCAGGAGGGAATTGCGCCGAGTATAGCGAGGAGCAAGGAGGGGAGCTTCTCCGTCAAGAGGGAATGGCGCCGAGTATAGCGAGGAGCAAGTAGGGGAGCTTCTCCGTCAAGAGGAAATTGCGCCGAGTATTGCGAGGAGCAAGGAGGAGAACTTCTCCGTCAAGAGGGAATGGCGCCAAGTATAGCGAGGAGCAAGGACGGGGAGCTTCTCCGTCAAGAGGGAATTGCGCCGAGTATAGCGAGGAGCAAGGATGGGAGCTTCTCCGTCAAGAGGGAATGGCGCCGAGTATAGCGAGGAGCAAGGATGGGAGTTTCTTCGTCAAGAGGGAATGGTGCTGGGTATAGCGAGGAGCAAGGATGGGAGCATCTCCGTCAAGAGGGAATTGTGCCGAGTATAGCGAGGAGCAACGAGGGGAGTTTCTCCGTAAAGAGGGAATGGCGCCGAGTATTGCGAGGAGCAAGGAGGAGAGCTTCTCCGTCAAGAGGAAATGGCGCCGAGTATAGCGAGGAGCAAGGATGGGAGCTTCTCCGTCAAGAGGGAATGGCGCCGAGTATAGCGAGGAGCAAGGATGGGAGCTTCTCCGTCAAGAGGGAATAGCGCCGAGTATTGCGAGGAGCAAGGAGGGGAGCTTCTCCGTCAAGAGGGAATGGCGCTGAGTATAGCGAGGAGCAAGGAGGGGAGCTTCTCCGTCAAGAGGGAATGGCGCCGAGTATAGCAAAGAACAAGGAGGGGAGCTTCTCCGTCAAGAGGGAATTGCGCCGAGTATAGCGAGGAGCAAGGAGGAGAGCTTCTCCGTCAAGAAAGAATGGCGCCGAATATAGCGAGGAGCAAGGAGGGGAGCTTCTCCGTCAAGAGGGAATGGCGCCGAGTATAGCGAGGAGCAAGGAGGGGAGCTTCTTCGTAAAGAGAAATGGCGCCGAGTATTTCGAGGAGCAAGGATGGGAGCTTCTCCGTCAAGAGGGAATTGCGCCAAGTATATCGAGGAGCAAGGAGGGCAGCTTCTCCGTCAAGAGGGAATTGCGCCGAGTATAGCGATGAGCGAGGAGGGGAGTTTCTCCGTCAAGAGGGAATTGCGCCGAGTATAGCGAGGAGCAAGGAGGGGAGCTTCTCAATCAAGAGGGAATATAGCCGAGTATAGCGAGGAGCAAGGAGGGGAGCTTCTCCGTCAAGAGGGAATGGCGCCGAGTATAGCGAGGAGCAAGGAGGGGAACTTCTCCGTCAAGAGGGAATTGCGCCGAGTATAGCGAGGAGCAAGGAGGAGAGCTTCTCCGTCAAGAGGGAATGGCGCCGAGTATAGCGAGGAGCAAGGAGGGGAGTTTCTCCGTCAAGAGGGAATGGCGCCGAGTATAGCGAGGAGCAAGGAGGGGAGCTTCTCCGTCAAGAGGAAATTGCGCCGAGTATAGCGAGGAGCAAGGAGGGGAGCTTCTCCGTCAAGAGGGAATGGCGCCGAGTATAGCGAGGAGCAAGGAGGGGAGCTTCTCCGTCAAGAGGGAATTGCGCCGAGTAGAGCGAGGGGCAAGGAGGGGAGCTTCTTCGTCAAGAGGGAATGGCGCCGAGTATAGCGAGGAGCAAGGATGGGAGCTTCTCCGTCAAGAGGGAATTGCGCCGAGTATAGCGAGAGGAGCAAGGAGGGGAGCTTCTCCGTCAAGAGGGAATGGCGCCGAGTATAGCGAGGAGCAAGGAGGGGAGCTTCTCCGTCAAGAGGGAATTGCGCCGAGTTTCGCGAGGAGCAAGGAGGAGAGCTTCTCCGTCAAGAGGGAATGGCGCCGAGTATAGCGAGGAGCAAGGACGGGGAGCTTCTCAATCAAGAGGGAATATAGCCGAGTATAGCGAGGAGCAAGGAGGGGAGCTTCTCCGTCAAGAGGGAATGGCGCCGAGTATAGCGAGGAGCAAGGAGGGGAACTTCTCCGTCAAGAGGGAATTGCGCCGAGTATAGCGAGGAGCAAGGAGGAGAGCTTGTCCGTCAAGAGGGAATGGCGCCGAGTATAGCGAGGAGCAAGGAGGGGAGCTTCTCCGTCCAGAGGGAATTGCGCCGAGTTTCTCGAGGAGCAAGGAGGAGAGCTTCTCCGTCAAGAGGGAATGGCGCCGAGTATATCGAGGAGTAAGGAGGGGAGTTTCTCCGTCAAGAGGGAATGGCGCTGAGTATAGCGAGGAGCAAGGAGGGGAGCTTCTCCGTCAAGAGGAAATTGCGCCGAGTATAGCGAGGAGCAAGGAGGGGAGCTTCTCCGTCAAGAGGAAATTGCGCCGAGTATAGCAAGGAGCAAGGAGGGGAGCTTCTCCGTCAAGTGCGCATGGTGCCGAGTATAGCGAGGAGCAAGGAGGGGAGCTTTTCCGTCAAGAGGGAATGGCGCAGAGTATAGCGAGGAGCAAGAAGCGGAGCTTCTCCGTCAAGAGGGAATGGCGCCGAGTATAGCGAGGAGCAAGGAGGGGAGCTTCTCCGTCAAGAGGGAATTGCGCCGAGTAGAGCGAGGAGCAAGGAGGGGAGCTTCTCCGTCAAGAGGGAATGGCGCCGAGTTTAGAGAGGAGCAAGGAGGGGAGCTTCTTCGTCAAGAGGGAATTGCGCCGAGTATAGCGAGGAGCAAGGAAGGGAGCTTCTCTGTCAAGAGGGAATTGCGCCGAGTATAGCGAGGAGCAAGGAGGGGAGCTTCTCCGCCAAGAGGGAATGGAGCCGAGTATAGCGAGGAGCAAGGATGGGAGCTTCCCCGTCAAGAGAGAATGGCGCCGAGTATAGCGAGGAGCAAGGAGGGGAGCTTCTCCGTCAAGAAGGAATGGCGCCGAGTATAGCGAGGAGCAAGGAGGGGAGCTTCTCCGTCAAGAGGGAATGGCGCCGAGGTAGCGAGAAGCAAGGAGGGGAGCTTCTTCGTCAAGAGGGAATGGCGTCTAGTATAGCGAGGAGCAAGGATGGGAGCTTCTCCGTCAAGAGGGAATTCCGCCGAGTATAGCGAGGAGCAAGGAGGGGAGTTTCTCCGTCAAGAGGGAATGGCGCCGAGTATAGCGAGGAGAAGGAAAGGGGGCTTCTCCGTCATCAGGGAATTGCGGCGAGTATAGCGAGGAGCAAGGAGGAGAGCTTCTCCGTCAAGAGGGAATGGCGCCGAATATAGGGAGGAGCAAGGAGGAGAGCTTCTCCGTCAAGAGGGAATAGAGCCGAGTATAGCGAGGAGCAAGGAGAGGAGCTTTCCGTCAAGAGGGAATGGCGCCGAGTATAGCGAGGAGCAAGGAGGGGAGCTTCTCCGTCAAGAGGGAATTGCGCCGAGTATAGCGAGGAGCAAGGAGGGGAGCTTCTCCGTCAAGAGGGAATTGCGCCGAGTATAGCGAGGAGCAAGGAGGGGAGCTTCTCCGTCAAGAGGGAATTGCGCCGAGTATAGCGAGGAGCAAGAAGGGGAACTTCCGCGTCAAGATGGAATGGCGCCGAGTATAGCGAGGAGCAAGGAGGGGAGCTTCTCCGTCAAGAGGGAATGGCGCCGAGTATAGCAAGGAGCAAGGAGGGGACCCTCTCCGTCAAGAGGGAATTGCGCCGAGTATAGCGAGGAGCAAGGAGGGGAGCTTACCCGTCAAGAGGGAATGGCGCCGAGTATAGCGAGGAGCAAGGAGGGGAGCTTCTCCGTCAAGAGGGAATGGCGCCGAGTATAGCGAGGAGCAAGGAGGGGAGCTTCTCAGTCAAGAGGGAATGGCACCGAGTATAGCGAGGAGCAAGGAGGGGAGCTTCTCCGTCAAGAGGGAATGGCGCCGAGTATAGCGAGGAGCAAGGAGGGAAGCTTCTCCGTCAAGAGGGAATGGCACCGAGTATAGCGAGGAGCAAGGAGGGGAGCTTCTCCGTCAAGAGGGAATTGCGCCGAGTATAGCGAGGAGCAAGGAGGAGAGCTTCTCCGTCAAGAGGGAATTGCGTCGAGTATAGCGAGGAGCAAGGAGGGAAGCTTCTTTGTCAAGAGGGAATGGCGCCGAGTATAGCGAGGAGCAAGGAGGGGAGCTTCTCCGTCAAGAGGGAATTGCGCCGAGTATAGCGAGGAGCAAGGAGGCAAGCTTCTCCGTCAGGAGGGAATTGCGCCGAGTATAGCGAGGAGCAAGGAGGGGAGCTTCTCCGTCAAGAGGGAATGGCGCCGAGTATAGCGAGGAGCAAGTAGGGGAGCTTCTCCGTCAAGAGGAAATTGCGCCGAGTATAGCGAGGAGCAAGGAGGAGAACTTCTCCGTCAAGAGGGAATGGCGCCGAGTATAGCGAGGAGCAAGGACGGGGAGCTTGTCCGTCAAGAGGGAATTGCGCCGAGTATAGCGAGGAGCAAGGATGGGAGCTTCTCCGTCAAGAGGGAATGGCGCCGAGTATAGCGAGGAGCAAGGATGGGAGTTTCTTCGTCAAGAGGGAATGGTGCTGAGTATAGCGAGGAGCAAGGATGGGAGCATCTCCGTCAAGAGGGAATTGTGCCGAGTATAGCGAGGAGCAACGAGGGGAGTTTCTCCGTAAAGAGGGAATGGCGCCGAGTATTGCGAGGAGCAAGGAGGAGAGCTTTTCCGTCAAGAGGAAATGGCGCCGAGTATAGCGAGGAGCAAGGATGGGAGCTTCTCCGTCAAGAGGGAATGGCGCCGAGTATAGCGAGGAGCAAGGATGGGAGCTTCTCCGTCAAGAGGGAATGGCGCCGAGTATTGCGAGGAGCAAGGAGGGGAGCTTCTCCGTCAAGAGGGAATGGCGCTGAGTATAGCGAGGAGCAAGGAGGGGAGCTTCTCCGTCAAGAGGGAATGGCGCCGAGTATAGCAAAGAACAAGGAGGGGAGCTTCTCCGTCAAGAGGGAATTGCGCCGAGTATAGCGAGGAGCAAGGAGGAGAGCTTCTCCGTCAAGAAAGAATGGCGCCGAATATAGCGAGGAGCAAGGAGGGGAGCTTCTCCGTCAAGAGGGAATGGCGCCGAGTATAGCGAGGAGCAAGGAGGGGAGCTTCTTCGTAAAGAGGGAATGGCGCCGAGTATTTCGAGGAGCAAGGATGGGAGCTTCTCCGTCAAGAGGGAATTGCGCCGAGTATATCGAGGAGCAAGGAGGGCAGCTTCTCCGTCAAGAGGGAATTGCGCCGAGTATAGCGAGGAGCGAGGAGGGGAGTTTCTCCGTCAAGAGGGAATTGCGCCGAGTATAGCGAGGAGCAAGGAGGGGAGCTTCTCAATCAAGAGGGAATATAGCCGAGTATAGCGAGGAGCAAGGAGGGGAGCTTCTCCGTCAAGAGGGAATGGCGCCGAGTATAGCGAGGAGCAAGGAGGGGAACTTCTCCGTCAAGAGGGAATTGCGCCGAGTATAGCGAGGAGCAAGGAGGAGAGCTTCTCCGTCAAGAGGGAATGGCGCCGAGTATAGCGAGGAGCAAGGAGGGGAGTTTCTCCGTCAAGAGGGAATGGCGCCGAGTATAGCGAGGAGCAAGGAGGGGAGCTTCTCCGTCAAGAGGGAATTGCGCCGAGTTTCGCGAGGAGCAAGGAGGAGAGCTTCTCCGTCAAGAGGGAATGGCGCCGAGTATATCGAGGAGTAAGGAGGGGAGTTTCTCCGTCAAGAGGGAATTCGCCGAGTATAGCGAGGAGCAAGGAGGGGAGTTTCTCCGTCAAGAGGGAATGGCGCCGAGTATAGCGAGGAGCAAGGAGGGGAGCTTCTCCGTCAAGAGGAAATTGCGCCGAGTATAGCGAGGAGCAAGGAGGGGAGCTTCTCCGTCAAGAGGGAATGGCGCCGAGTATAGCGAGGAGCAAGGAGGGGAGCTTCTCCGTCAAGAGGGAATTGCGCCGAGTAGAGCGAGGGGCAAGGAGGGGAGCTTCTTCGTCAAGAGGGAATGGCGCCGAGTATAGCGAGGAGCAAGGATGGGAGCTTCTCCGTCAAGAGGGAATTGCGCCGAGTATAGCGAGAGGAGCAAGGAGGGGAGCTTCTCCGTCAAGAGGGAATGGCGCCGAGTATAGCGAGGAGCAAGGAGGGGAGCTTCTCCGTCAAGAGGGAATTGCGCCGAGTTTCGCGAGGAGCAAGGAGGAGAGCTTCTCCGTCAAGAGGGAATGGCGCCGAGTATAGCGAGGAGCAAGGACGGGGAGCTTCTCAATCAAGAGGGAATATAGCCGAGTATAGCGAGGAGCAAGGAGGAGAGCTTCTCCGTCAAGAGGGAATGGCGCCGAGTATAGCGAGGAGCAAGGAGGGGAACTTCTCCGTCAAGAGGGAATTGCGCCGAGTATAGCGAGGAGCAAGGAGGAGAGCTTCTCCGTCAAGAGGGAATGGCGCCGAGTATAGCGAGGAGCAAGGAGGGGAGCTTCTCCGTCAAGAGGGAATTGCGCCGAGTTTCGCGAGGAGCAAGGAGGAGAGCTTCTCCGTCAAGAGGGAATGGCGCCGAGTATATCGAGGAGTAAGGAGGGGAGTTTCTCCGTCAAGAGGGAATGGCGCCGAGTATAGCGAGGAGCAAGGAGGGGAGCTTCTCCGTCAAGAGGAAATTGCGCCGAGTATAGCGAGGAGCAATGAGGGGAGCTTCTCCGTCAAGAGGAAATTGCGCCGAGTATAGCGAGGAGCAAGGAGGGGAACTTCTCCGTCAAGAGGGAATTGCGCCGAGTATAGCGAGGAGCAAGGAGGAGAGCTTCTCCGTCAAGAGGGAATGGCGCCGAGTATAGCGAGGAGCAAGGAGGGGAGTTTCTCCGTCAAGAGGGAATGGCGCCGAGTATAGCGAGGAGCAAGGAGGGGAGTTTCTCCGTCAAGAGGGAATGGCGCCGAGTATAGCGAGGAGCAAGGAGGGGAGCTTCTCCGTCAAGAGGAAATTGCGCCGAGTATAGCGAGGAGCAAGGAGGGGAGCTTCTCCGTCAAGAGGGAATGGCGCCGAGTATAGCGAGGAGCAAGGAGGGGAGCTTCTCCGTCAAGAGGGAATTGCGCCGAGTAGAGCGAGGGGCAAGGAGGGGAGCTTCTTCGTCAAGAGGGAATGGCGCCGAGTATAGCGAGGAGCAAGGATGGGAGCTTCTCCGTCAAGAGGGAATGGCGCCGAGTATAGCGAGGAGCAAGGAGGGGAGCTTCTCCGTCAAGAGGGAATGGCGCCGAGTATAGCGAGGAGCGAGGAGGGGAGCTTCTCCGTCAAGAGGGAATGGCGCCGAGTATAGCGAGGAGCAAGGAGGGGAGCTTCTCCGTCAAGAGGAAATTGCGCCGAGTATATCGAGGAGTAAGGAGGGGAGTTTCTCCGTCAAGAGGGAATGGCGCCGAGTATAGCGAGGAGCAAGGAGGGGAGCTTCTCCGTCAAGAGGAAATTGCGCCGAGTATAGCGAGGAGCAAGGAGGGGAGCTTCTCCGTCAAGAGGAAATTGCGCCGAGTATAGCGAGGAGCAAGGAGGGGAGCTTCTCCGTCAAGAGGGAATGGCGCCGAGTATAGCGAGGAGCAAGGAGGGGAGCTTCTCCGTCAAGAGGGAATTGCGCCGAGTAGAGCGAGGGGCAAGGAGGGGAGCTTCTTCGTCAAGAGGGAATGGCGCCGAGTATAGCGAGGAGCAAGGATGGGAGCTTCTCCGTCAAGAGGGAATGGCGCCGAGTATAGCGAGGAGCAAGGAGGGGAGCTTCTCCGTCAAGAGGGAATGGCGCCGAGTATAGCGAGGAGCGAGGAGGGGAGCTTCTCCGTCAAGAGGGAATGGCGCCGAGTATAGCGAGGAGCAAGGAGGGGAGCTTCTCCGTCAAGAGGAAATTGCGCCGAGTATATCGAGGAGTAAGGAGGGGAGTTTCTCCGTCAAGAGGGAATGGCGCCGAGTATAGCGAGGAGCAAGGAGGGAACTTCTCCGTCAAGAGGAAATTGCGCCGAGTATAGCGAGGAGCAAGGAGGGGAGCTTCTCCGTCAAGAGGAAATTGCGCCGAGTATAGCGAGGAGCAAGGAGGGGAGCTTCTCCGTCAAGAGGGAATGGCGCCGAGTATAGCGAGGAGCAAGGAGGGGAGCTTCTCCGTCAAGAGGAAATTGCGCCGAGTATAGCGAGGAGCAAGGAGGGGAGCTTCTCCGTCAAGAGGGAATGGCGCCGAGTATAGCGAGGAGCAAGGAGGGGAGCTTCTCCGTCAAGAGGGAATGGCGCCGAGTATAGCGAGGAGCAAGGAGGGGAGTTTCTCCGTCAAGAGGGAATGGCGCCGAGTATAGCGAGGAGCAAGGAGGGGAGCTTCTCCGTCAAGAGGGAATAGCGCCGAGTATTGCGAGGAGCAAGGAGGGGAGCTTCTCCGTCAAGAGGGAATAGCGCCGAGTATTGCGAGGAGCAAGGATGGGAGCTTCTCCGTCAAGAGGGAATAGCGCCGAGTATAGCGAGGAGCAAGGAGGGGCGCTTCTCCGTCAAGAGCGCCGAGTGAGGAACAGAGGTCACGGTACCCGGGCGGCTGGTATGTAAAAAGACTTACAGACACTACTACTGGTGTTAACTTCATGTTATTCTCTTATTCCCTTGCACTTTTTCAAAGTGATATGAAATAAAAAGTGTACATTGGGAAAAAAATAGTAATATTTTTATATTTAAAAACAGACAATGGCTTCGCTACTCCCCCCTACGGGGGAAGCTTGGCCTTCGCTAACAAGATTAATATTTAAAATCTAAAAAAAAGCCGCCATGGTTACATTTTTATAAATATTCTGAACTTCGCCAAATATAATAATTTTAAACAGGAACTTTAAACTAAATTTCCTCCCTTTCAAAATATTACGTTGCTCAAATATAGTTATAGAAGAAGATATATAAAAATAAATTTTTTGAACTTCACCATTTGTCATTCTTTGGATTTTTAAAAAATCACAAAATTTCGATACTTATATTTATTTCTGAACTTCTCCATTTTGTTTTTTGATATTATAAAAGAATTATTAGAAATAACTTTGATAAAAAAATAAGTCATAACCAAACTAAGATGAAATTATTATTCAAATACTCCTAAAAATCGCCTTCTTAAATTATAGAGTTAGTGATGATGATGATGATGATGATTATAGATGCATAGCTAAGAAAACTTTGACTTCGCCCTAAATAAACGCAGAGTTATGTACGCTTCCTTTTCCGTCCTTAAAATGATAAAATAAAATTGGTCAATCTGTGCGAACTTCAACCTTAGACTAGGTCGCGCACTCTAGATTCTAAAATTATAGATTTTTGAATTCTTTTATTCTAGACTGTAAAATTATAAATTATAGAATTTTAGATTATAGAATTCTAGAATATAGTTTTCTAGATTCTAGAGCAGTGGTGGCCAAATTGTGGGTTTCGAGATGCGGCTCTTGAAGGTACTTTGTGTGGCTCTTGAGACAACATTAATTTTGGTAAGCTCCATTGGAATTTTAACCAACATTTAATAATAATTACTTCATAAAATGATTCTAATATTGCACGCAATATGCGGTAGTTTGTTGCTTTCCTACACGAATATATAATTCTTCAAGATTAAAATAAGTTTTAATTCATTGAATCATTCCCGCAATCGAGTGCAGCGACACGTCAATCGAGTTTCTAAAATGGACCTGCCCGTTCAACCTTGAATGTCCACGCATGCGCACGATTGCTAAATTGCAGCTCGCGCTTAATAAAAACATTTTTTTTAGACAATAAGAATCACTTTTACATAAAAAAATATACATAAGATTGGAATATGTTGCAAATGATACATTTTATTTCTGAACTTTTAGCACTTTATTCACATTATGTTTTCAAATAATGCCGCGAGAAAAAGAATTGTCAGAAGCTATGTAGTTTCCAGAGAGTGCAGACACCGAGTAAAAAATACTAGTTTTGGAAAGACTGTTGAAATTGCACCGCTTCGTTTGCTGCCCTCAATGTTCGGTTCAGTGCTCGCTTACTACAGTAGTGGAATATTCGTTGTGCAATTTGGGCTGAATTAAATACTTTTATGATTTATAGCGAAGATTGTTTTTAGTTAAATTTATAAAACCCATCTTAAAAATGACTGAGAAACAGAAAAGTGTAAAACGAAAATACAAACAAGAAAACAGAATTTTCAACCAACAATGGGGGGGGAGGACGAGTTTGTTTTTACTGTTAAGGATAATAAGGCTCTGTGTCTCGTCTGTCAAACTACCATAAGCCACTTTAAAGGCAGTAATTTAAAGCATCACCATGAGTCTAATCATAAAAATTTGCATTTGAATTTCCTCCTAAAATCAGAACTGCGAAAAAATAAGATAACAATAACTCAACAAAATAGCCTATTTTCCCTCGGTAAGCAAAATGATTTAGCTACTGAAGCCAGTTTTGTTATAGCTTGAAATATTGTTCAAAGTAGACATATTTAGGGTGATGGGGAATTTGTACAAAAAAAGAGTATTAGTGATGGGATTGAAATTTTCGCTCAAGAGAACTCAAAACTTAAACACGCAAAAGAACAAATCTCCATCTCTCGCCCACTACAGAAAGACGTATTTCTGAAATATGTTTTGCTGTCGCTTGTTCTCTAGAGAATGATCTGAAAAGCTGCGTGGCTTTCAGCTTGGTACTAGATGAATCTACTGAGATTCAAGATATCCCTCAAGTGTCTATATTTGTTCGCTATTTGTATTGTAAGATGACTGTCAACTACTAATCTTTTGAATAAGTTTGTTGCCCGATTTGAGCCAATTATTGCCTACATGAAAGAAAGAATTACCCCCAACTACAAGATCACGAATGGATACAAGATCTGATGTTCTTTACATATATAATTAGAGATGGGACGATTCCAAAAGTTTGGCGATTCCGATTCCAGCTATAAGTTAGGATTCCGATTCCAATTCCGATGCCGATTCCGATTCCTTCACAAAATAGAATATTGATTATATGATATAACAAATTACGATTGTCCATAATGTAGGAAAGAATAAAAATACAAGCAAATTAAGTTTATTTATTTATTCAAACAATTCCATTTATTACTCGTATTTGGTAACGGGTGGCACAAAAGTTACTTCACATTTAAAAAAATTAATAACACAAAAACTAATTAAGTTATAAAAGTGGGTGATATATAAAATGAAAGAGGAGATCTTGGATTTTTATTATTTAAATCTAATATCCTTCAAATGTTCTCCATTATTGTTAAAACAAAGGCGGATTCTTTGCACCATACTTTCCGACATTTTCCAAAACATGAGGAGTGATTTTGTCAATTTCTTCAAAGATGTTTTGTTTCAATTCTTGAAGATTATTAGGTTTATTTACGTATACCTTTTCTTTAAGGTATCCCCAAAGGGAAAAATCTGGAGGGGTAAAATCAGGTGATCGTGGTGGCCAAGAAACGTCACCTAAACGTGAAATTAACCGACCAGGGAAGGCTGCTCTTAGTGTTGCCATGGTTTCTATCGCTGTGTGTGGTGTCGCTCCATCTTGTTGAAACCACATATCGTGCATATCCAGTCAACTAGGAATTTTTCGAACATCATTGCAACGCATCCTAACAAAAGAATAGAAACTTCATCCATACAAAATTCAAATAACTCAACAATTAATATTACAGACCATCAAAAAAGAATAAACTTTGCACGCGCATTTTTGAGATTAACAAATGATCCGACTTTTACTTCGCACCTAATCATGTCCGATGAAGCCCATTTTCACATTACTGGATACGTTAATAAACAAAATTGCAGATTCTGGTGTTACTGAAAACCCCATGATAATTCCCGAGCAGCCTCTTCATACACAGAAAGTTACGGTCTGGTGCGGTATAACCAGTTCGAGAATCATCGGTCCCTACTTCTTCGAGGATGCTGACGGAAAAAAACAGTGACAGTAACAGGAGACACTTACAGAGAAATGATACAAGATTATTTATTGCCAGAACTGGAAGATTTGGATATGCACGATATGTGGTTTCAACAACTAATCTTCTGATATAGTAGTGCCTTATGCTAGAAGTTCGGTATCGTCAGTAGTCACAACCAAGTGAATTTAGATCTTTGATAGCGAATAATGCACAGTTTATGCAGAAATTGTAATTCAAATCAGACTAATTCGATAATGTTAACTAATAACAACTAATGTATTAAATACTATTAATATTCAGCTATTATGATATTGTTACTCAACATTTATCATAGGCTGGGAGTAGGAAGCGCCCGCAGCCTAATTTGCCTCTACGGTGGCTGTTAGTCAACTGCAGGTTTGCCAGACGTATTTTAATGAAAGTACCAGATTTAGTAATATAAAAGTACCAAATTTTACACAAAAAGTACCAAATTTCTAATTTATTATATTTTGCCTATAAATCAACTGAAATGTATAATATTTATTATTTATAATATACTTGGCTTTATTTTAAAGAGGTTTAGCGGGTAATTCTGAACAAGCCTTTGATGCACAGATGCATAGAGTGACAGACACAACTCTGAATAAAGAGTGAGGGAACTTTGTTCTTCAGTAAAGCCTGCACACCTCCCTTATGTCCAATCATTACTCTACCATTGTCAGTTGTCACTAGTAAATCCTATCAAATTTTCAAAAGGAATATCATGTAACGTAAAGAATCTTTCAATCGAGGAAAAAATTCCACTAGCATAGCAATCGTTGGCTTCCAAAAGAATGAAATAGGTTTTAAGCATAAAGCTTCGCCAACAGAACAAGCTTGTTTTTTTGTACTTCCATCAGTAGTTTCATCTATAATTAATGAAAACTTGCACTCTTTTAGCTGTTTAGTGAGGTTCTCAAAATTATAAGGACCTAAAACATTTTAAAATATTTGAGTAACTTTGGTTCTTGCACATTTAATATATTTTGCTATTTTTGAATCACGACATGCATTCAGAATCAGTCGAGGCAAATGATCCATGAGTCTCACTGGTGAGTAAATGACGTCATTTACTCACCTCCGATTCGCTCGCAATCTCGTTTGGTTGGATTAGATTCAAAAACATAGCCCAAACGAGCTGACACCCGGGCGAACTACTCACATCAAGGGGATCTTTATTTTTATTAAAACTCCCATCATGGAGACAATCAACGTGGGCATAGCTACCGCAATAGCAAGCTATTAATCGTATAAATTATATTACTGTTGGTCCTGACCTCATCAGTTCCTCTTTAAATAGACAACCATCAGACACTGGAGAATTCTTCACGTCAAGACCAAGAGGCTTCCTTCCCTTGTCTGTTTTTACCTCTTCAAAAGACTTCTCAATAAATCGACGCGATCTTCCTTTACTGTTAAATAATCTTCCCCCTGACAAGTCTTGGGTAATTAATTTCTTACTGCTATCAATACCTCGGCGTAAAGCTGCCCCTCACACACGTTACCATGACGACATTACCAGGGCGACGTCTCGCCTGTTTAATATTTAGTTGTCTAGCCTTTGCCGACCATCGACAAATACGAACCCGTCCATAATGGTCGACGACAAAGCTCGCTCGAGATCCTAAATCCATAGTCAGTGGATTCATTTTATTCATAGCCATTAATTAAGATTTGTATTTTTCTGTTCATTGCAATAAGTTTGTTCCTCGCAGAGAGTTACTTAAATTTCCTGCAATTTCAAGGTTTGGTTTTGGTTATATAATTGCTGTTTCTGTCACCTCAAGGTAAATTCGATAATATTTGTTCCTATTCTTGTAAATAAATGTTTAAAACAGAGAGACAGAGCGATTTTACGTGCTTTGTTATATATGTTATTAGAACAAGGGACTACCTAAACCTACTCGTGTAGTGGTTGGTAGGAGGGCTCTTAGAAAGTAGGAGAAACTTAATAAAGGAGTTTCCGCCCAGGAAACTACGAAGCTATGGAAGGAATGAGTTTCGAGAGTTCAACTGAAAATAATCCATCTAATTAAGTTTCAGAAGTTAAAATTGTTTGGGCAAACTACAACAAAGTTCCCCATTTCGAACGTGGTTCGCCGCCAAACCAATTTCTTCTCGTATTTTCCAGGAGTTTAAGCTAGGTTTTTCAGTCGTTCTGTTCTCTGGTTCCAACATTGTATGGGATGATTACCCCCTTACCCCATCCCTATATTCACGACAAAGGGGCTTTTATATTACGATCGTATTTCTCTTTTTTTATTGCTCGTGTTTTTTACCTTCTTTCCTCATAACATAACATAATTTCACGGATGACAAAAGCTACAAGGTCCTATCAAAGGTCATCGCATCTGTCAAAACCCACCCACCCATAAGATTGTGTCAGATCCATGGATCTATTATATACAATTTGAGCCATCCACAGGAATACGTCATAAACAAAAAGCATGACCATCAAGGCTCTTCAAAATCCAAATCACCCATAATATACAATAATAAAAAACTGCATCTACAGGAATGAGTCCAAAATAGCACCCCCATCCCCCCAAAAAAGGTTAACCATGGCTCCTAAATCTAATTATAATTATCCAATCTGCGTTTGAAAACATTCAAGTATGGACTGTCTAGCTTCTCAGATGGTAAACTATTCGAGTAATCTACCACTCTATAGGTGAAAAACTAATTTCTAACATTCAACCTGCACCTCTGTTTTTTTGCAATTTTTAAGTTGTGACCCCTAGTCCTATTACTACCTTCCAACTCAAATAACTTGCTAAAATCCAACTTATCCATCTCAGAACAGATTCCAAAAAGCTCAATCTTATCTCCCCTCACACACCTTCTTTCAAATGAGAACATATTTAATACCCTCAGTCTATCTTCCTATTCAAGGTGCTTCAGGGAAGGTATTATTTTTGTTACCCTCCTTTGTACTGACTCTAGCAGGTCGATATCATGTCCAAAATGTGGTGACCATGCTTGTATACAGTACTCTAAATGTGGCCTCACATACGAGTTGTAGAGTTTAAGGATAACCTCTTTACTCGTGTAGCTCACATTCTTCTACATATATTCTAGCACCCTACATGCTATATTTTTTGCCTCAATACACTACTACGAAAACTTCAGTGACCTATCTACTACTACGCATAAGTCCTTCTCATCTCCAACTGAGCACCAGACCTTTAAAAGCCTTCACTAGTCACTAATACCAGACATTTCTCCATAACCAGGGGAGGATTCAGTATCCGTGCTCCATCGGAGCTATATGACCCTCCTCCATCGCCAATTCCATAGAGTAATTTTAGCTTATTCCGTCCTATTTATCTTTTTAATCTTCTGGATTCTCTGATTTGATTTACATGTCTTCTCGATTTTCTTTCATCACAAACAACCCTACTCCATTAATAAAGGACATAACTCGTCCCATGAACTTATCAAAATTCAGTTTGAGGAATGTTCTTAGACATAAAAGGTTCCAGGGAATAAAGTACTATTATTAATAACCGTAACGAGCGATGGTCGCAGATATTTGCATAAGACTGAACCTTATATGAATTGCGGAAATAGACGATAGCAATTAAATGGTCTAGTACTCCGAATTTTAAACCAAAGACCAAAAACATCTCATTAAGTCGCAACAAAGCAGTATTAGAATATATGAACAATGAATTATGCGAATTTCTTAGAAAGCCATGATAAACTCTGTTGGTATTCAGAGAAAACGAAAGAACGCTCTATTTTGAAGGATAACTTTAAAATATAAACGGAATATCAGTTTAAATGATAACACTGGTCAACACACTTTTTGCTGAGTTATATTTTGTGGTTGTTTTTAACTAATTTTAACGTGCTGATTTCAAAATGGCATCCATTTTTTTTGTAACCCATCAGGTTTTTATTCTACAGCATATTCATATTTTACGACGTACTACATCTATTTGCTCGGTAAGGATAGTTTCCTAAGCTTCAAACCATAACTAAAAATGTCAACAGAATTTGAAAGGATAAATGCATTGTAAGATAACATCAACTATTACTAAATACATACAGGTTATTTTTCTAATATAATGGAGACAACACAAGCAATCGTACACAAACCTATACATTCATGGAAGAAATTTTCGCTTGCGAGATTGTCTGGAGTGTTTGATGTCTGTCTACACAGGTTCGTTGAATACTCCAACAGTAGTCGGCCATCATGTTTGTGTTCCATCCGCCTTGATATCTCTCCTCCAAAATTTTGATGTTGATGAAAACGCTCTCCGTGTTCATTAGTCACTTTGCCAAGATTAACAGGAAATTCATCAAGATGGCAATTGAGGAAATGAACCTTTATGTTGCAGCCAAAACGATGAAAGCTATCAAGTAATGTCTCTACCAAATCCTTGTAGTAAGCAGTCTTTTTGTTTCCAAGAAATCCTTTCACAACAGCCACAAATGAATCCCATGCTCCTTTTTCAATGTCAGTCATCGAACTCGAAAAGTTTTGGTTTTCCATTAACTTTCTGATTTGTGGCCCTGCAAAAACTCCAGCCTTTATCATCATCATCACTTCATCATCATCATCATCATCATCATCATCACTAACTCTATATTTTAAGAAGGGGAATTTTTTGAGTATTTGAATAATAATTTCATCTTAGTTTGGTTATGACTTATGTTTTTTAGCAAAGTTCAGAAATAAATATAACGGCCGTATGCTAAGATATAGTGTAGCTTCGCAATTATTTATAAATTTATTATATGCAAATGGCTAAAATGTAAAATACTTAAAAAAAATAGGCTTTTTGCCCAAAGAATTACAAATGGTGAAGTTCTGAAAATATATTTTTTTCTATCCTCTTCTATAACTATATTTTAGCAACGTGATATTTTGAAAGTGGGGAAATTTAGTCTAGAGTTCCTTTGTATAATTATTATAATTAAAGAAGTTCAGAAAATTTATGAAAATTTAACCATGGCTGCTTTTTTTAAGATTTTAATCTTAATAGCGAAGCGCAAGCTCCCTCCCCCCGTAAGGGGGAGTGGCGAAGCCATTGCTTGGTTTTATCATATCTTAAGCCAGGAAATATTGTACATATGAATTTGAGACAGTCAGCCTTATAAATAATTGTGAAGCTACACTAAATCTGATAAAAGTGCATTTCACATTTTTCTTAGCTTACGGCCGTTATATTTATTTCTGAACTTTAAGTGGCGAAACTATTTCCTGGTTTTATCATAACTTAATCCAGGAAATATTGTACATATGAATTTGGAACAGTCACCCTCCACATTAGAAGCTTTCACAAATTGTTTCTTCAGCCCTAGTTTAATATGAAGGGGTAGGAAGATGATTTTCTCTCGCTCGACAAGTGGTTGGTGTATAATATTCTTCTCCCCAACATTCAAACTTTCTCTAACTGACTAAAGTTTCTGTTCCTAATGTTTTTCTTTGTTTCGGCTGTCCCATAAACACAGGACACACGGATATTTTGTATAGCCTCTTTGTTGGCTAAGTAAAAAAAATATCATGTTTAGATCCACATATGATCCATTTGTGTTGATCATATTTGAGTAAATCTAATACAGATTATATGTGTTCATACTTCTCTTTTAAATATAGAGAGTGACCAATAAGAATCGCACCGAACAAGTTTCCATTATGGAGTAACACCACATTTTAGACTCTTCTTTGAATTATCTATAAAAAGTCGCCATTCACTTAGATCAATCATTCTGAAACACCCATCGCGTTTAACAGTTCCGCCACGTCACAACAGTAAACAAAATCGTGTTGAGTTTTAAAGAATGCCAAGAGATCTCTCTCCCTCTTACGATAAAAGTTACATTTATTTTTTCCTGCAACAAATTCTTATCTTTAAGTCTAGAACTAAAACTTCTACTAACTCTTTTGACAGGCCTAGGACTCTAACTAAATCGTTCAGTTCTAATTGGCTGAAGTTTCCATGTTCTTAGGGCTATGTATGTACAAAGTCTGGATCACTGTCAAATTCATTGCTTACATCGTCCAGTGAAGGAAGATCCTTGATTACAGGTACTGGAATTTCATCTGGATGATGCACTGGACAAATTGCTGAATCAATATTTGTGTAACACATTTTATGTCGCGGCTTCTTGCTATAACCAGAAGTCTTTGTGAGACAAAAGTAGCAATCGTTTATATGAGTTTTTGGCTCCCGCCACACCATAGGAATGCCAGATCTTAGTCGTTTCCTTGTGCCCTTTGTCCATTGGCGTAGATTTTCGACACATGGTTTATAAACATTGTGCGGGGCCCACGGTTTATCCTGATGACCTAATTTAATCTTAAAGTAAGCCAAGTATGCTCTTTTCACAAAGAGACTAATGTTCATTCTTTGAGTTGGTGCAGTAAAACAACCACATATGTAGCAAAACGAGTCAGAGGAATTCAAACATTCCCTTAGTAATGAGGCCAAACTACTGAATGTTATTTCATAAAACAAATCTGAAAAAGCACAAAATTATATTATACACAATTGCTTTATCTATCTAGATGTGTATAAAGAGAAGTCTAAATACATAGATAAAATAAAATAAGAAAAATACCAAACGTCTCCACTTCCGTTAACCTGGTTTTAAGATAGCCTGCTACTATGAGTGGGACCAATATGGTTGGACCAGTCCATAAATAAAAAAACTGGACGTGATAGAAGAAAACTATTTGTCGAAGTATGGCCAAGTGTACGGGAATATGCGCACACAAGCTCTAAGGTAGGCTAAGCAAGGCGACAACTGTTATTGTTCTAAGAGTGCGATTTGAATAGATAGCTGCAGCTGTGTGACCAAGGGATATTCCAAACACAACGACAAAAAGAGATTTTAATAGACACTAAATAAAAGGCACAACAATAAATATGGATATATATGGGTACATGAATAAGACGGAATTAGGTTCCGAATACTAATTAGATAACCTGGGTTATTGAATGGTTATAATGGGAGATTTAGGGTAGTGAGTGATTTAGTTCCTTTGAACCTCGAGAGTAAAGCGGGGCAAACTTGTGGGGAGGTCTTGGTGACCTTGATTACTCCCGGGGGTATCCAAAAACCAGCAACGGGTGGGGCTACTTTCTCGAACTTGTGTTTTGAGAGATGTGAGCCTCTTGTCCTCAAGAGGTCACCGGACGAACTTCGAAGGGGTGTGGAGGTGACTTCTCCAAACTCAGGTCGAGCGAGCTATCGGGCCTTTTATCCTCAAGAGGTCACCGGTCGAACTTCGAAAGGACGTGGGGAGATGACTTCTCCACACTCAGCTTGAGCGAGCTATTGGGCCTCTTGTTGTCAAGAGGTCAACAGAAGAACTTGTTATGCTGGGGACTTACGGGGGGTAGTAGTTTGTCGGAAACTACTATACAGATGCAACCTGTATCTCTAACCAAAGTTGACACTCGGCAACCATTTACTGTGCTATTTTCAAACTTGTGCCCACCGGGGGAACTCTTGTTGAACAGGAAATTTACCTGTTGATCCGAGGGAGAGGGAGCAGGAACCACTGGCGATCCGGCTGACGGATTAGGCGAGTAGGCAGCAGAGATTTGGTGGACCTGGTGACTCGACGAGGTCCTCAGTTGAGAATTTTGGGGGCAATTGTAACTTAAGTGCCCAGGGGTGCCACGCGTAAAGCATACAATTGGTATACGGGGGTGGTGGCTAGGCGTGGAGGGGAGTACGGGAGGCTTCACGTCCTTTTGTTCTCTCGGCGGGTGAGACCTGTACTTGCTCGGCGCCTGCACTTTTAAGAAGCCGTTGTTGTCCTTGGGTTGACTTCGGTTAAACCCAAACTTGTGTTTGGGGGAGGGGGGATGGTTCTTCTTGACCTCCTTGGGGTAGAGGTCGTGACTGGAAGTGTGAAGGCCGGATTCTTCCACACACTCCTTGAAAGTGGACGCTCTTCTGTCCACTATGAAGGCCCTTAGTTTGCGAGGGAGGGTCGATATCAGTTGATCCCTTAGAATGAAGTCAATTAGCGACTCATAATCATTTGATACTTGGGCGGAATCCAGCCAGAATTGGAAATTACGACGAAGCGTGAATCCAAATTGCCTGTAGGTTTGGCCTGGCTGTATTCGTGCGGAGCGGAATCTAACCCTATAAAATTCTGGATTCATGTTAATAGCAGAAAGAAGTTCTGCTTTTAGGGTTGAATAATCAAGGGTGGCCTCTGAAGGAAGCGAAAGGAATATGTCACGAAGACGAGGATTCAAGAGTGTAAGTAACCGGGCGACACCATCTGATTCTAAGTCCCAGTTGTTGACTTCGAAGATCTTCTCGAAGTGCGTTAAATAAGAGCAAAATCTTCTCCATCCTTGTATGCGGGGAGTTTTAGTGAGGGCACTTGAGCCTGTTCATTTCGAGATCCTACGGAGTTTATCTCGACTTGGTCACGGCTTATCTCTCTTTCATGCTGCCTAATTCTTTCATACTCTTCTGCTTCTCTCTGCGCTTTTCTTTCTCTCTCTCTTCTGCTTCTGTCTGTGCTTTCCTTTCTTCGTTTTCTCTCTGTGCTTTTCTTTCTGCACGTTCGTTACGTTCCTCTTCCTGGACGTAAGCGATTAAATCTTTCCCAGATAAGCCTAGGATCTGCCCTTGCTTATGAAAGCGATCGAATGAAGACATCCCGGATATGCTACTTCCGGCCTTTTCACACGAAAAAGCTGCCAGAGCTATTGAAGCTTTACTCCAAAACAAATATAAATTCTACTACCTAGAAAATTATTAAAAATTCCTAGCCAAAAATCGGGCACACTAAAACAAAAAATAACTAACTAACTAACGGGGGAATCTGACTCACGACACACAAAAAAAGGCAGTTAGTATTACCGCTTAGCTAGTATCCTCTTTTAAAGAACTAGAAAACTGTGGACACACAACACAAGAATGGGCTTAAAATTTGGTTGTTACCCGTTAATCAAAAAGAAAATTGCCCTAATATATTGGTGTTCAAATATTCTTGATAATGCAACTGCTATCAAATTAACTTAGTGCTTCGAAATCAGGTGGGGAAGACCCAAAGCCTCACGCCAAATTATATATATATATATATATATATATATATATATATATATATATATATATATATATATATATATATGTCGAAGTATGGCCAAGTGTCCGGGAATAGGGAATATGCGCACACAGGCTCTAAGTTAGGCTAAGCAAGGCGACAACTGTTATTGTTCTAAGAGTGCCATTTGAATAGATAGCTGCAGCTGCGTCACCAAGGGATATTCCAAACACAACGACATAAACAGATTTTAATACACACTAAATAAAAGACACAACAATAAATATGGATATATATGGGTGCATGAATAAGGCGGAATTAGGTTCCGAATACTAATTAGATAACCAGGGTTATTGAATGGTTATAATGAGAGATTTAGGGTAGTGAGTGATTTTGTTCGTTGGAATCTCGAGAGTAAAGCGGGGCAAACTTAAGGGGAAGTCTTGGTGACCTTGATTACTCCCGGGGGTATCCAAAAACCAGCAGTGGGTGGGGCTTCTTTCTCGGACTTGTGTTTTGCGAGATGCCGGCCTCTTGTCCTTAAGAGGTCACCGGACGAACTTAGAAGGGGGGCGGAAGTGACTTCTCCAAACTCGGGTCGAGCGAACTATCGGGCCCCTTATCCTCAAGAGGTCATCGGTCGAACATCGAAAAGGAGGGGGGACTTCTCCACACTCGGCTTGAGCGAGCTATTGGGCCTCTTGTCCTCAAGAGGTCACCAGAACTTCTTCGGAGGACGGCTTCTCCAATCCTTGATCCGAAGGCGGTTGAGAAAGGCTGACGTTGCCTCACGAGACTTTTCTCCCTGACCCGAAGATACAGGTGTGATGTCCAGCTCTTCCGTGGCTTGTGACCATCCCTCACTTCTCGGGAGAGAGCTTCGTTGAATCGAACTCTTTTCGAGGAAGTGTCGTCTAACCAAATCTGTCTGTAATCCTTGGGAGGGTGCATATATACCCGGAGTTCTCCAAAACAGAGAGAGAGAGGCTTTCTCGAACCCTCGTTATCGGCCGTGAGAACCGAGCGTTTCCTTGCGGGAAAGCGTAAGAGGCAGGGGTCAGAGGGTCAGACGGACGATCAGCGGCTGGAGCCATAAAAGTCGTTCGCGGTGAAACTACAAAATAGATGAGTAATCTCCCGACCCGAGGGAGAGGAAAAGATTGAGACGGCGGGGAGGTAGCCTTCAATTTCAGCGTCATACCTCAGTGTGAATTTTGCGGTGACCTGGCGGCAAGTCTAAATAGGGTAAATTCGTAGGATGGGGAAGGGGGGGGGAGAGTAACGGCTCGCTTTCTCTACCAAAGTAATATCTTAGGAGGTGGGGAAATACTATTATTCTAGGGGATTCCTCTAAACTATTGCCATTTTTAAACTCAGTGACCCCGAATTTCCCGAGTCAGCAGAAAAAAAAAATTTGTTGACCAGTGTAATAATCTATAATCGAAAAGGAAACCGGTAAAGTTGGAACTAGAAACTAGCATTGCTATATTATATTTTGAAATAACCAGCGCTATACCAAGTGCCGCTAATTTTTTAAAATAAAATACTGTAATATTGCTATTTCAAGTGTGAATACAACAAATAACTTTACTTTATTTGACAGTAATAATCGATTCAATTAGGCAATGATTTTTAGATGTTATTTTAAAAAACAATCGCTGTGGCACATGATGAATGGGAGTTTCTGGAAACTAAGGTATAAATATGATAAACTTTGAATGAAACAGAGATTGTGCGATTCACTTCCAGAGTAATTCAAAAGCTTTCGGCAATTAAATTGCCCTTGAAACTCTGGTGGAAGCGTGTAATTGGCTTGGGGTTATCAGTTGTGGTTGGTTATGCCGTAGCATTCTCTCTGACTCCAATTGAAATTCAAGATGCCCGGAAGTTATCCACTTATAGGCTGGACTAAAGGTAACCGACTTATTACTTGGCGGAGGAAAAGAAATTAGAAAAAATGGGGGTTTGGGAGGTTTAATCTTGGTCTTATGGACGCCTTTTGTTTTCGGGTAAGTGAAGTCGCTGGGTTACTGGTTTGTAGTATTTTCACGTCCTTGTATCTGGCTATCGGTGTTAACAGCCGCATTGTCCTTGTATTCTCTCTCTGTCTGACTGTCTATGGGTGTCTTTTACAAGCTCTTTTATCCTAACGAAATATTAGGGGCGTGGCTCCGTTTCTCCAATCCGAGATCCGGGCAGAGCCTATTTGACCAGAGAGTATGTGCGTGTATTTAGTGTAGGCACGTGTACACTAAGAGAGTGTTCAAATTAATATCTATTTGCCCGATATTCGTAGTAACATAAAATTTTGTCTTTCGCGCGTCGATGTTAAACTTGGTGGGGCAAATTTATTTGGATCAGATTCATTACTTGTATGAACAGCTGTTTCAATTGTCTTCCTTATCACCGCGGCCAAAACCGTCGGCTCGCACCTGTTTTCTAATGTGTGTGTGAATGTTTGTATGTTAGTGTGAGAACACAGCGATTTCTCTCCCTAGAGGTTTTTTTTATTATTTACAAGTATACATTTTGCTTTGCATTGATACATTAATTATTATTGACTAGCAGTTTACCATTATTTGCAAGTATACAGTTTGCTTTGCATTAATTTATTATTAACAAATGGCATTTAGTGTTTGGTTTGCGTGCCCATTTCAAGATTTTATAAGGCAACGGGGTGCTCAATTTGTGAGTTTCCTTGTTAGTTCTACTCGACCTTGTGATTGGGCACCAACAAATCACTGGGCATTCTATGAATGAGAGTGTGTTCATGTTGTACCCTTCTCCCCAAATTCACGGCCATTAATGAAAATCCGTGCATGCGTGACACATCAACTGTTTGCAATTTCAAAGTTTTTTAATCGTTTTTTCAAAGAAATGACGAATCCTCGACTCCAAGAATGTTAACACGTCGTCTCTACGATAAGGTGAATATCTCAAATCAGCACCAAAAAGAGAGAATAAGGCAGTAAGCGCTACCGTGTCCTGTTTATTGGTAATTCGTATTTTTAATCACATTTTCCTCAGCTAGCACTACCGTGTAGAATGACCAGCATATATATATATATATATATATATATATATATATATATATATATATATATATATATATATATATATAAGTATATTATATTCAGAGGGAGTGGGCGGTCAAGGTCAATTGAGTGACCTTTGCTCGTCTCTCGAGCGCGTGGAAGGATTTATCTACAGAATTGAGTGCAGTTGGCCGTTAATATAATAAAGAAGGCTGCGGGACTCTGGGGCTATGAAAGGGAGGGTACCAAAATGATCTTTATAATTACAAGAGATATAGGACATATACTTAGTGTTTACAGGCATCAGATTAAGGAATGACCGGGAGCGATTAAATAAACTCAAACATGAGCTCACAAGCAGCAGCTGTTGAGCCAATATACGAACATACACTTTACGGAGTAGACTGGTCAAGAAACTACAATTTAGTCCCTGGGAGATTAACGAGTAAATCGTAATCAATGGAGTTTAACCTCAATGAGTGAATTCGAGCGAGTATTTGCGCCAAACGAGGTTAAAACCGAATCCAAGGATAGCCAATTGACTGGAGCTAAATTCCTTTGGTGAGAATTCTTGGTTTCGAGCTCGAGAAGAGGAACGGAGCTGAATCGAGAAAACGACGCGTCTCGTGCAGAAAAGCGGGCCTATAATGCTTTTTCCCGGCTGAGCCTAGCATTATATATGGGCCGGCCGGAAGCGAAAATACCCCAGGCCAAGGAAGGAGATCTTCTTAACCAAATATTCCACCGGGAGATAAAGATGAACTCCAGCGGGGTTTCTTGAAAACACCCGCAGGGGCGGGCAGCGTCTTCTTGCGCCCCCGCGCTTGAAATACTTGCTTCTGCCTTATCAGCGGAAGTGGCTCGAGTCTCTCACGGTTCCCACGACTTTTCTCCGCATCGCCCGACCATGTGCCCAGCCTCATGGCTTCTCGGTCACATGGCGGTATTTACCTCTATTCCCGACAGTAATTCTTATCTTTTATCACATTTTCCTCATTCTTAGAAAGAGACGGCGATTGTCTCTTTGATTAATGAGAAAAATATTTCCCTCATGGCACCATTTTGTTCAAGATGAGCACAGATTTCCTTATTTCAAAGGACTGAGTAATGATGGTGAATATTCTGTGCCAACATAACTTCAAGATCAAATCAACCGCTAACAAAGTTAATTAGGAGATAAAAAAAGGTTATATCTCCAAATTAATGACCATTAAATTATTTGTGAGAATATATGTAGATTAATAGAGCGTGTCAAATAAACACTTATATAGCCTGCTTTGCATAGTTCTAACATTTAAGTGCCAAATTATATTTTCAATTTAACCATCTGTTACATGAGTTGGCTTTGAGTTTTATTCTATTTCTATTTTAATTCCGTGTGCACTTTTCTCATTATATGTATGTATATCTATGTAAACCTAATGTAGTCACTGTTCAAGAAATATTTCTCTCAATTCCCAACAGGGATTAACATTACTGGCAATTTGTAAACATTTAATTCAACAAAAAATAGATACACTTTTAGATAACGGGGAAACTTAGGTTCAATGTGATATTATTTTTGCCAATTCGTATATTTTAAATGCCTCCATTACATAATATTCAGGGATTCTTGCGAGTTGCGCACCTTATTATAAATGGCGTCAAACAAATCATATAACTCGTTGAATTGTGCTCGTAATTCATCTACATATGTTAGTTTTGCACATTCATGTTGCAGCATAAACCACAGTCCCCTCCCCATCCATTTACCCCCATTCTAATAATATATTTATTATGTACGGCTAAATCTTTACGAGATAATGAATTATTTTTCTAAGCCTGATTTTACTGGTCACCTGATAAATTGTTTTTGTCCTCCCAAAATTCTACTTTTGATTCCGTTTTCTTTTTGTTTCTTTCCTCCTCATTTTTGATGTCTTGTTGCTAGTATTCTTTTTTTAAGTTATCTTCACTTTGTTCCATTGTATATTTATCCTTTTCATTTATACTTTTGTTTTGTTTTTGCCTTTTCACTTTTTTACACGGTCATGCCCCTTGGGGTATCAGTACAAATCTATTTGTTTTCATTTCCAACGTTATCTTATCATTTTGCAATTGTCCGTTTGTTTGCAACTTGTTTCATTCTGCAATTATTTGTTCGCAATTGGTTTCATTCTGCAATTGTCTGTTTGCAATTAGTTTCTTCTGCAATTGTCTGTTTACTTGAAACTTGTTTCATTCTGCAATTGTCTATTCTTTTCATTACAGATGATAATAAACCACTTTATCTTCTTCGGGGAAATTCCACCAATATTAGCGTCGTTGCAATTTACCTATATTCCACCATTTCCCAAATGGTTTAATTTAGAATTTCTAGTTAAACCGTTCCTCTCCTGCGATGTACCCAAAGTAAAGGTTAAAATACCCACTCGATACAGTTCTATTTTACACAGAGCTGTAAGATAGGTCTATCGGGTACAGTCACTAGCTTGGCATGGTTGAGGAGCGTCCCCTAGTTGTGCCCGATAGAGCGTGAAAGCGGGTACTCGTTGGTATAGCAACGGGACTTCGGGGAAAACAGATTGTGAGGCAACCGCTTTACACTCTCAATACTGCATAATCCTCTTTACTAACAAATATTAACGCATTTAACACCCTGTTCCGCTAATAGAATTCTTTTTCTAATCGCTTATGTACAAATATTAAAGCATTTAACACCCTGTTCCGCCAATATGATTCCTTTTCTTATCGCTTATATACCAATATTAACGCATTTAACACCCTGTTCCGCTAATATAATTCTTTTTCTTATCAGATATATACAAATATTAACGCATTTAACACCCTGTTCCGCTAATATGATTCCTTTTCTTATCGCTTATCTACAAATATTAACGCATTTAACACCCTGTTCCGTTCATATAATTCTTTTTCTTATTGCTTATCTACAAATATTAACGCATTTAACACCTTGTTCCACTAATATAATTCTTTTTCTTATCAGATATATACAAATATTAACGCATTTAACACCCTGTTCTGCTAATATAATTCTTTTTCTTATCAGATATATACAAATATTAACGCATTTAACACCCTGTTCCGCCAATATGATTCCTTTTCTTATCACTTATATACAAATATTAACGCATTTAACACCCTGTTCCGCTAATATAATTCTTTTTCTTATCGCTTATATACCAATATTAACGCATTTAACACCCTGTTCCGCTAATATAATTCTTTTTCTTATCAGATATATACAAATATTAACGCATTTAACACCCTGTTCTGCTAATATAATTATTTTTCTTATTGCTTATCTACAAATATTAACGCATTTAACACCCTGTTCCGCTAATATAATTCTTTTTCTTATCAGATATATACAAATATTAACGCATTTAACACCCTGTTCCGTTCATATAATTCTTTTTCTTATCGCTTATCTACAAATATTAACGCATTTAACACCCTGTTCCGCCAATATGATTCCTTTTCTTATCGCTTATATACAAATATTAACGCATTTAACACCCTGTTCCGCTAATATGATTCCTTTTCTTATCGCTTATATACCAATATTAACGCATTTAACACCCTGTTCCGCTAATATGATTCCTTTTCTTATTGCTTATCTACAAATATTAACGCATTTAACACCCTGTTCCGTTCATATAATTCTTTTTCTTATCGCTTATCTAGAAATATTAACGCATTTAACACCCTGTTCCGCCAATATGATTCCTTTTCTTATCACTTATATACAAATATTAACGCATTTAACACCCTGTTCTGCTAATATAATTATTTTTCTTATTGCTTATCTACAAATATTAACGCATTTAACACCCTGTTCCGCTAATATAATTCCTTTTCTTATTGCTTATCTACAAATATTAACGCATTTAACACCCTGTTCCGTTAATATAATTCTTTTTCTTATCAGATATATACAAATATTAACGCATTTAACACCCTGTTCCGCTAATATAATTATTTTTCTTATTGCTTATCTACAAATGTTAACGCATTTAACACCCTGTTCCGCTAATATAATTCCTTTTCTTATTGCTTATCTACAAATATTAACGCATTTAACACCCTGTTCCGTTCATATAATTCTTTTTCTTATCGCTTATCTAGAAATATTAACGCATTTAACACCCTGTTCCGCCAATATGATTCCTTTTCTTATCGCTTATATACAAATATTAACGCATTTAACACCCTGTTCCGCTAATATAATTCTTTTTCTTATCGCTTATATATCAATATTAACGCATTTAACACCCTGTTCTGCTAATATAATTCTTTTTCTTATCGCTTATATACCAATATTAACGCATTTAACACCCTGTTCCGCTAATATAATTCCTTTTCTTATTGCTTATCTACAAATATTAACGCATTTAACACCCTGTTCTGCTAATATAATTCTTTTTCTTATCGCTTATCTACAAATATTAACGCATTTAACACCCTGTTCCGCTAATATGATTCCTTTTCGTATCGCTTATCTACAAATATTAACGCATTTAACACCCTGTTCCGCTAATATGATTCCTTTTCTTATCGCTTATATACCAATATTAACGCATTTAACACCCTGTTCTGCTAATATAATTCTTTTTCTTATCGCTTATATACCAATATTAACGCATTTAACACCCTGTTCCGCTAATAGAATTCCTTTTCTTATTGCTTATCTACAAATATTAACGCATTTAACACCCTGTTCTGCTAATATAATTCTTTTTCTTATCGCTTATCTACAAATATTAACGCATTTAACACCCTGTTCCGCTAATATGATTCCTTTTCGTATCGCTTATCTACAAATATTAACGCATTTAACACCCTGTTCCGCTAATATGATTCCTTTTCTTATCGCTTATATACCAATATTAACGCATTTAACACCCTGTTCTGCTAATATAATTCTTTTTCTTATCGCTTATATACCAATATTAACGCATTTAACACCCTGTTCCGCTAATATAATTCCTTTTCTTATTGCTTATCTACAAATATTAACGCATTTAACACCCTGTTCTGCTAATATAATTCTTTTTCTTATCGCTTATCTACAAATATTAACGCATTTAACACCCTGTTCCGCTAATATGATTCCTTTTCGTATCGCTTATCTACAAATATTAACGCATTTAACACCCTGTTCCGCAAATATGATTCCTTTTCTTATCGCTTATATACCAATATTAACGCATTTAACACCCTGTTCTGCTAATATAATTCTTTTTCTTATCGCTTATATTCAAATATTAACGCATTAACACCCTGTTCTGCTAATATAATTCTTTTTTCTTTCGCTTATATACAAATATTAACGCATTTAACACCCTGTTCCGTTCATATAATTCTTTTTCTTATCGCTTATATTCTTTCAATGATTCGAGGCAATTCTTCCTTATATTTTCCATTACATGTTTGTTCTATTTCTAGTTTTTCCAATTGATTATGAGTGTTTCGTCCAAATAATTGATGAATTAGCTGTTAAAAGATTTTGACTTGTATTTTCTCCTCTTTCCAACTCTTGGATAATTATTTATCTTCCACTCGAATAAAGAAATAGTGGATAAAATTAATATGTTACTCTCTGGTATTAATTATTCTTTTCAAATTTTGTCTGTACGTAGTTATCACTACTCCTATACTAATTTATTTGAATTTTTATCTCATTTTTCAGTTTTCATTATATTATCAACATAATCAGACATTAAATTATATTTATATAGGTCTTATTACACCTTAAGATTAGTTTTAAAGGTCGATTGAGATCCTAAAGGTATATTTTGTTAATCCTGAATAATATAATAGTTGTGGAAAATTATACTTTAGTTTGCTTGTTCTTGAAAATAAAATAACCCACGTGAGAGAAAGTACAATTTAAACCCGGGGACGATCTTTCCCGCGTCCTTTTTTAAATGACAGAGCAAAAATAAAGTGATAGAATACGACGGTTTCGTCGAGCTTTTCCTCGCCAGAGGGCGAAAAACATGGACGCTTCGAGATTAAAGAAGCCAGACGAGATAGCCTAGGATCAGAGATAAAATTAATAAAATAGTGAAATGAACTGTACCCAGAGCCGTAGTAATGTCTAGTCTCCTCCCCAAATCAAGGTTGTGGGGCCCCCATAACAATATATCATACATTTACAAGTAGTGCCAGGCACGGCAAATACTATTCTCAGCAGTGCCAATGCTGCGGGATACTTACAGAAAATGGGTATTCAAAAATTTTATATTTTCAGTAATAAAATAAAACATTTTGGCCACAGTGGAGCCCCTTCAAGAGCCTCCCCCCCGTGGGGGATAGTTGCTACGGCTCTAACTGTACCCAACCGTTGCCACCTATACCATCTTGGATCTTTGGACTTCAGAGTAGAAGGGTGACCTCCCGGAGGTAGCAATTGATAAGAACCGCACCAGCCACACCGTGGAACACTCCTGAGGTAACCTCACAGACCACTCGGTGGGTGTGGGGGGGGGACAACTCACTGAGCGATTAATACTCACCTGGCGAATGAGTGGTACTCCTTCTTCGAGCACCTAGACCAGTGGAATCTCCCGAAGGTAGCTGCGACCAGTGGGGCCATGACTGAACCCAGCCTCCCCTCAGCTTCGCAGGTGTTGTCGGTTGATTTGTCGCCATCATGACTCATGCCAAGTCTGTGATAAGAGAAAAAAAGAGATAAACCGGTGAATTGCCTTGTGGAAGTTGAGATCAAGCTACTTTTTACTTTGGGGCGTCAATTTAGCGTCCATCAATAATTTTGTGCTTAATCCACAAAGATGATCGAATCCCCAATTGAGAATTCCTCTTTGCGGAAAATTGATCTCGGCATTATAATCAGATAAACCGCGTGAGCCGATCCAATTGTACCAATAAAGTACCGCTAAGACTTCATAATTATGTTTTGATCGAATTTAACCAATAAACTACCTCTAAGACTCGACAATCGTCTCTCGATCGAATTTTACCAATAAACTACCGCTAAGACTTGACAATTGTGACTCGATCGAATTTTAACAATAAAGTACCGCTAAGACTCGACAATTGTGTGTCTCAATCGAATTTTACCAATAAAGTACAGCCAAGACCAGGAAACTGTGTGTTTCAATCGAATTTTACCATTATAGTACCGCTAAGACTTGACAATTGTTTCTCGATCGAGTTTTACCAATAAACTGCCGCTAAGACTTGGCAATGGCGTCTCAATTGATTTTTACCAATAAAGTACCGCTAAGACTATACAATTGTGTGTCTTCTCGATTGTTTTTACCAATAAAGTCCGCTACGACTTCCTAATTGTGTTTTGATCGAATTTTACCAAAAAAGTACCACTAAGACTTGACAATTTTTTGTCTTGGTCGAATTTTACCGATAAAGTACTTCTAAGACTTGACAGTTGTGTGTCTCAATCAAATTTTATCAATAAAGTACCGCTAAGACTTGAGAATTGTGCTTCTCGACAATCATTTACAGAATTGGCAATAAATGCATCTATTCAGCTACGCCGAGTCATTAGTGCTTCCATTCGAAATGGTCAAAGTAGCGAACAAAGGAATTCATTTCAGTATCTTCGCTCAGAAGTCGACTGAAATTGGGTGCCGACCTTTCAAATGATCTCGTTTAATAGCGAGGTCAGCCTTAGGAGTATTCTTGATATTACCCAAGCTTCGCCAATTAAGGGCTGTTTGACGGCAACGTTATCTCGATTATTTAGTTGAGTGTAAACAAAGGAAAAATGCTAGTTAATGTTAGGTAGAGGAAGATTAAAAACAACGCGTTTAATTAAAGAAAATTAGGGATTCCGGAGCGTTTGCCTCTTGCAGTAGAAGAGGTAACATTATTTCCCAGCTTAACCCAATTATCTCGCATCGCTCGGAAATACGTGTTGCTAAAGGCCTAACGAGAAATGGAAACATGTTCTAATTCATTTATACATTGAGTTAATTAATAGATTCATCTCTCCGATCTCGATACGGGAAATTTAACTTTGGGGCGTTTCATTCATAAAGTTCTACCCCTTCGGGAAATAGAGACATGTCTCAAAAGATTACACAAGAGTCTGTGCCTTTTGCTTAATCAAGGAGGCCTGGAATACGGCTCTTTCATTATCAGGTTGATTTTGTTGGTGTAGATGCGCTTGCCTCAGTATCGTAAGATGAATTTCTCTAGAAATCCAGGCTTCTGAGTTCCTTGAGACTATCTCAAGCGGATTTCGAGGACCACTTAAAGGGGACTTCGAGGACCACTTAAAGGAGACTTCGAGGACCACTTAAAGGGGACTTCGAAGACCACTTAAAGGGACTTCGAGGACCACTTAAAGGGGACTTCGAGGACCAGCAGCACTCAAATCTCTTGAAAAGGAAAACGAGCGCAAACAACACAAGGGCAACTAAGGAATCAAAAACCAACGAGGGCATCCCAGCCAGAAAGTCTGTAATAAGAGGTTTATAAAAATAGTCATACAGAAGGATAAAGTGAAGATGTATGGGAGATATGCACGCATCGGAGCCAGGGGGAGCGCGCAATTCTCCAGATGTCAGCTACAACCTGGTTGCCCAGGCTGCATATGACCTCCCCCGGATGCTATTTTCACTCAGTAGCAAAGAAATGGAGAAAATCGACACGAAAACAAATGGATACAAAGAAGTGTATGGGAGAGAGTATGAGGACCAAAGAATGCAGTATCAGACGCTTCCAAGCCTAATTAGGGGGCCGAAAGGCCATATTATAAACACTAAGTAAACGTTTATATATAAAAACAACCCACGGGAGACTGAAAAGCGACAAAGTCGACTTCAAAGGCGGATTGACGTGACCGGCAGCCGCAAAATTATAAAGGAGGATCCAAAGACGACTTCGCCGGTTATCTATTGGCCCCGGTTTTTTTGGGGGGGTTTTTAGGAGCCCATCTGGCGATTGAATCCTAGGGTATAGGTTGCCGTACTCAGGCTACTGGTTAAGACTAGGCTAGATTGAAAAACAACTAAATAACAAAGATAAAAACCAGGAACAAACGCTAAGAAACAAGCTAAAAAACAACAAGTAAAAAAAAACAAAACAAGATAGGCAAAAAAGCAACAAGAAAGGAAGCGCGCTCCGGCGTCAGGGGTAGCATCCCCCCTTCCCGACGCAGCAACATGCGACCTACATTAAAGAGAGTCAAATAAAGTGGAGTGGGCCAGTCTGTGTACACGAACCAGTTCCGAGTACAAGGGACAAACGGTAGCGACCCCACTCGTCCCGGTACCGGGACAGGCAACGTACGCGAAATTCACCCAGACCGGGACACTGAACAAGAATGTGCCGAACAGTCTGGGGGCCAACGCATTGGTGCTCGATATCGATACGGCCGCATCCCAGCCGAGCCAAGATATCGCATCTATGAAGAGGCGATAATGAAAGAAACTACAGAGATCGACGAGGGGGTTCTCGGAAAGGGACCCTTCTGTTTGGTCGTTTGGCGAAGTTCCTGAAGGAGTTTAATCTATCGGAACCAGGAAAATTAAAATGGCTATCAAACGTCACACACATCTGTTCACTCTTTGACGTTACTTTTCTATGTTATTGCAAATTTTAATATACTTTCATTTCGATGATCGGAAAATCAGCATCATACAACATGGACCAATAACTGCATCTTCACATGTGCCACTACCGTGAGAAAATAAGTATAATTGAGATGGGAAATACGGCCTTATTTGCCTCCGACTCATTTATGCCATTTATCCATTTTATGGTAGAATTGGGTATGGCATTCCTTACCCAGACATCCTTCAGGTCAGGGGTTCATCCTCCGAATTATAAGGCTTCATGTATGCCTTACAAATCATCCCCAACTACTTATCTCTCTTGTTCAGATAATACACCTCGTTCAATGACGCATTCTTTCTTGTTGTACGTCCTCCTGTATTCTCCTCACAAATATATTTCCATACATTCTTCTTGTATGTCTATACCACCTCAAACCACTGAGTTACAACCTCAATCACGCTCTTTTTTACACCATAAACATTTCTTACCCAGTCGCACCTCACTTTCTCACCCTAGCTCACATCGAGCATCATTGTCAAGTTGTCTATTTGCTCTCGCTCGACCTCTTGCCTTCTCCTCCCACACTTTTGTTTCACTCCCACACACCAACGTTACCAACCAGCACACTCGCATGCGCCCCCATAAAATGAAAAACAAGGAGGGCAGCCCCGCAAGAAATCTTTTGTAAAGAGTAAAGAAAAATGGTGAAGTTAGGGGAAGTGAAGATGTGGGATTATCCAGGGTGTGTAACTCTCCTGAACTTACTATAATTCACATCGAAGTGGAGAAGGCTCTAGCAGGACATTCTTTTATTCATTCATTCATAATTTTTCTCGCTCGCTCAATCTTTCTTCTGCCATCACATAATTTATCATACACCGTTTTTCCAAACCTTTCTGGATATTTTCTTCTTAAAGCCCCTACATTAATCACCATTAAACTGCCATAAATAACCACACTAACATCCCTTTTCACTTCACAAATTTCTACAACATATTCTTCCATAACAATTTATTTGAGTATTAATTGAAAATGCAAAAGAAGATAAACGCTTTTTGTCATAATTTTATGATGCCATCAGTATTTTTTTAAGGAAAACCATCTAGCGACTACTTTCTAGGGCAAAAGTTACCGTAATTACATTACAGCCTAACACTAGAAAAGTATAAAAAAAACAACTAAAAAACAAATAACAAAAATACCCCCCCCCCCAAAAAAAGAAAGAAAAAAAAGCAAGGAGAAGAAGGAAGCACGCTCCGTCGTCGCGGAGGCAGGAACATGGTATAATGGTAGCAAATGACAAGGACTAGAAGTGTAATTGCCAAGGTAAAAAGAGATATTCCGACGTTTTAATGACTGATTTATAATATGCAAAAACATGGATAAGTGAATTAGAGGAGTTAATTAGCAGAAAGTTTAAGATTGCAGAGGATCAATATTCGCCTGTTGTGAGGAACAAAATATATTAATGAGATGAAACGCAACGTGATTGGGACGTTATTGCTGACACGGAGTTGGTGCCATGTTCCGGAGTGCAGGACGAAGATAAAATTAAGAAAAAACTCAAAATTATTTGATTAAAACTAAAAGATTATACGAGATTCGTCCGGCGGAAGATTAACGGGTCTAAATTTAGTAAGAGAGAGGTTATCGGTTCATGACTACTCCTTATATCCTATAGGAGAACAAGGAGCACCCTCTACCCGGATTGGCTTGGTCAGGTTTCTCCAATGGAGTAAGAAGAGAGCAAGTCTATGTAATTAGTGATTTTGCTCCCGATATGTGGGGTGTTTATTTCTTTGTTGCCTATTAGAGGTTTTGCTGGATGTTCTGTTGGTCGTCTGCGATGGAGCATTAGAAGAACGGCTAGTAAAGCCTCCTAAGCAAATTAAGGCCCTTGGTTGTGCTCGACGGGAGTAGATGCCCTCCCCCCTCAGGCAAATTGCGACAAGATATGTGCTACGAAAAGGCTGAATGCAATATCCATGGCGTTCTAGAACAAATCTAACAGAAATGCCATGGCTCGCACACCTAGGTGTCGAAGCCTGGCGTACGAGACATCATCCGGACCGGGGACTGTGTCCGTGCACGCAGCGAGAGCGGAACGCAACTCACTCAATGTAAACCCGCCGTTGAAGAGTTCTGCGTCTCTGGACGTAAAGTGTATTTGGCGGACTTCAGCGACATCGCGACGTACAGTGAATGCTCGCGTAGCAGCATCTCGCCTAGAGAATGTGGAGAAAGCAGGCGCGAAGGAGTTGGCCACGGACGTACGGTTTGAGATTGCGGTCCCATTCTACTGGAGAACGGGAGGAGATCCTGCGAGAACTTCCCTCGTATCATTTTAACTCGCCAGGAAGAGTTGCGGGCGTGCTCTGAAACATATGGGAACCTATTCCTAGCTGGACGAAATTCACTGACAGTGAAGTCATTCGGGAGGCGCTTATATTTCATGTAGGCATAATGCTTATGTTTGAGGTTCGTCTCGCACTCGGCTGGTTACCACAGAAACTTGGAAAACGACCAGACGTTCTAGGAATAGTAGTTAGGTCTACGTCGATGAGGTTACCGGAGAAGAGCGCAACGGCCTCATCCACCGACCTAAACTCTTCGACTGGGAAAGAGAAATTAGCTCCTGGGAATTAATAATAAAAACGGCATTCACGGCAAACTAATTTCTGAATTATTGACAGTAGTGTCCCTGCACTGCGTAAATCAACAATCTCCATAATAACCCGACAATGGAGACTTAGAAGAATAAAAAATTCCGAATACCTACAAAGGAGGATGAGGCACTCGTCCGTGATGATGCTGTGATTAATGACTAAAAACGGCCCTTATCAATTTGCACAAGTTTACCGGGTTCAAGCTTGATGGGATTCTTGTTAAAATGGCTGGTACAAATTTACGAAAATATGTCATTCACAGCCACTTTTGAAAGGTTTAATAATCTCATAATCTCCGGTACAGGCATTTTACTGAGAAAACTTTACTTTATGACGTCAAACTTTACCAACTAAAGATGGTTCCTCCCCCAAATTATCAAAGATAATCCCTCCCTACAGAAGAGGGAGGGATTATTTTTTCTTGATCCATGTTCGAGAATAATGATAGGGCATATGCTCGTCAAAAATGGATTTAAATTAGTATAAACAAGCGCTTCAACACGGCCATGGCTCAAAATTACTCGAGTTATAAAATGACATGAACGCTGCATAGCCTACCTAATCGAGTATTCGGCATAGGTGGGCGCGATAACGAAAAAAAATGTATCACGATAACCGATAAATCGATAACGATAACCCTATCAGCGATAACCGATAATCGATAACTGCGATAAATTTATCGCCCGATAAGGTCATAACCGATAAATCTATAAATCCAAAATTATAATACAATATTGATTATTGACTATATATAGAACGGAAGAAGCACGAGAACATAGGGAAAGAATCATCAAAGAACGTCTAAAACCGGTAGCGCGCAGGAGCAACACCTCGTGACCTCTCGTCCGACAGCTGGTTCCCAGCTCGGACCTACCTATTTCTCCCTCCAAGTCACGCGCGGCTCGCCCCTGTGCTAAATTGGAACCAAAAACTGAAATTATCGATTATCGCTAGTTTTGGAACCAAAAGTATCGGTGATACCGATGAATCAATAACGCGGGGAAAAAATATCAGATAACCGATAACCCGATATCGTTATCGCGATAACGCCCACCTATGGTACTCGAAAGCACGCCGGTATATGTTTATAAATCGACTTGACGCGCATTTTTGGAATGGAAATATCGCCTAGCAGATATGAAAACGCCCAGTAAAATATTAGGAAGAGTTGCCTCACTAAATGAATATATAATTTTAATGATGCCAGAGTAATTGTCCCATGGAAAACAAGTGTAAAATACGTTTTCCGTGTTTCTGTCTCACTTTTTGTCATATCTTTTTAACACTGGCAGGCGAGGTTGTGTAGAAGATCTTTCTTATCTCTCTTTTCAATGATCGGGAGATTGTTGGGAGTTTTAATAAAACCTTACATGAATCATAGTTAAGTATGCAGATAATGTGTACCGTAGCTCTAGAAATAGGGGGGGGGGGAAACATGATTCTAATTGCTACACACCGGAATGTAGTATAGTGGACTTTTAGGATGAGGGTGGCTTCTCTTTTAATTTTTTTGGTGTTGGGTTCACTCTCGGGCGTTGGGGGTTGGGGTGCCCTCTGTCACCGGAGCATGGTTTTATTTATCTTTTTTTTCATTGTTGTTTTGTTTATATTTTCGACAATTATATTTTTGGTGGTAATCGCAGGATGAAAGCCTCTAAAAAAGTAAAAATGATTTGTACACATGTGAATAAGTTGGTATCAGCTTTCTCGTCATAATATTAGTTAACGCCATCGTTGAGTGTTATTATTAAGATGGTTAATATGGTTAGGTCTCTGGTATATTTCACTTTCTTGCTTCTCGAGTTGGCCCTAGTTGACCCACATAGCCTTTGTTCTGTATTTGCTACACACTCGTAAACCTTTCAGTCATTCACTTCAGCTCTTTTGTGAAATTCAACACAAAACTAGTTACGCAAAGGAATCCATCTATCACCCAAATCACTACTTTCTAACTAATTTTCGGCTACATGTTTCTTACTACATACACACAAAAAGCCATGCTGATTTAACATAAACTTCCCCCTCCCCAACACATTGTTTGGTCATCCACATAACTTTCCATCCATTCTCCTCAGAGTTAAACATTCATGCATATACTTATGTATACCTCTTTCATTACACCATCCTTGAATACATTACATTATAAGTATTAAACCTACACTCTTCCACACACTATTCCGTCTATGGGAAACTGTCGATTGCTTTACTCTCATGCACTCCACAGCCAGTTCGATTAACTCTTTCATATACGTTTATCTAAATATAAAAATATTTCCTCATCTGCACAGCTTCCTCCAGATTAAAAAAAATTCCACACTCACACACCAAATCTCGTGTTGTTTTACGCAGCCTCATTCAAAATTCCACCATAAACTTTTCCAACCACATTAGCGAGTACTTTCCATCTATTTTTGGTACTCTTGCTTCGCACACTTTCCTTTGTAAAGCAGGATAATAACTTTGCTCTTTTTAATTCTCAAGTACTCTCTTATACTCCACGTTACTACATCCCCTCCACTTGAGCATTTCTCCACTCAACACCAGCTGTTTCTCATTCTTCCACATTCCATCACTCATTTTTATGTTAATAGGCCATCACCGATGTAACCGCCACTTATCATTTCATACATTCACTTTATTCGTACTGCATTTTGCATTATGTAAATGTTCAAAATACTCTTTGTTCTCATTCTTACTCTCAATGAGAAGGACTCTACCTAAATTCCACATCTACCAATACATGTATCATGCAAACAATCCTTTTCCATATTTCACTCACTCATTTACAGCAAATATTCGCATCTTGATTCACACAACGTTCAAACCTCTGATTTACTTCTTTATTCACTGACGAACAGCTTTTATGTTTCTTTATTTTAACCCTTTGAATAATCACGTTTCATTCCTCCTTTTCAACTGCTTCTTTCACTTCTTTCGTTATCCATTCGGTCACACTTTTAGCCGCCAGTTGTAGCACAACAACGTCTGAGACTTCTTAATTTCTTTAAAACATTCACACTTCTGCTCTAGATATGGGAGGCTCATACCACATTGATTATGCTCTTACTATAGGCCTCGCAAAGAAATAGGCTTACGGACCCTTTCAGTCCCAAGCATTTGATTTAGTCCTCACTTTCTTGACCTCGTCTCATAAACTCTTTAAATGAAGTATCTTCGTTAACTTTGCTTCTTAATTTTATGTAAACAATATTCCTAAAGTCTACAAAATAGTGTATAAAACACTTTTGTTTGAAGATTGGCGTCATACATGTAAGGTAAACATAAACAGGCCCCGCACACGAAAAACATGCAACGCGGCAGAAACCTGATGACCTAGTCTAGAGACCTACTAATAACATGAACAGGGGATTCATAGTCGTAGAATTAATTAGGACCATGTTTAATTGCGTCTAGACTATCCGACCTGCAACATCTGGTTACGCCAATATACCCGACCTTGGAGATGGATATTACAACGTGCAGTCAGCACACGATTGATAAATTCATTAAATTGTTTATTTTAATTTGCACCGACAATCATAGGTCATTCCGGCTTTTACCTCTAATTTACAAATGTCGGCATTCGCTTCGGACCATCTGAGTCTTAAATAATAATTGGTATTGTTCAGCCGTTGTCATTTCAAAGGATGGACCGACTCCTGTAATGGAAAGGTAAATAAAGGGGGCTCCTCTCATGCGCTAGCTGGTTCCTGGTCGGTTGTTCAGGAGGACAAGTGGTAGCGACCCCGCTCGCCCAGTACGGAAGAGGTAACGACCGAAAAGCTCACCCAGAGTGGGTCATTCAAGAAAAATGTGCCGAACAGTCTGGGGGACAACGCTGTCGTTGCAATAAGGCACAGACGAGCGCTCCATCAAATAGTGGTGCGTCCCGCGAGTGTGTCCGATTCAGAGACGACAGAAAGCAACCAGCCGGGATAGAGTGGTCTCTACCCGGTTTGCGAAAAGAGAGCACAGTAGCGATTCGCCAGGAGTCTTAAGGGATACCCTCTACCCAGGTCCTGATGAAAAAATCTAACAGAAAGGCCATGCCTCGCTCACCCAGATGTCGAAGCATGGCGTACAGGACATTCTGGACCAGGGGTGATGTCCGCGCACGAAGTGAGAGCGGAACGCAACTCAATCAAAGTAAACATGTCGTTGAAGGGTTTTTCCCCTCTGGAGGTAAAGTCCAGTCGGCGGCCTTCCGCCGACTGGAGCAGCATCCTAGCTAGAGAATGCGGAAAAAGCGGTCGCGAAGAATTCCGCCACGGACGCGGGGGTCCAAGATTGCAGTCCCATTCTCCTTGAGAAAGGGAGGGGAATCCTGCGGGAACTTGCCCCGAATCCTTTTGACTCGCTTCCATACCTCTGCTAGAAGGGTCTTCCCGTTAAGTAAAGACACGTATGCCCGCCAAGAAGGGCGGCGGGCGTGCTTCGAAACATGCCGGAACCTAGCCCTAGGTCGACAAAATTCATTGACCGTGAAATCATTCGGGCGGCGCTTATATTGAATGTAGGCATAACGATTATGTTTGAGGGCCACCTCACACTCGGCTGAACACCACGGGAGCGGTCAGCGTGAAAAACGGCACACGGCGATGAGGTTGCCGGAGAAGAACTCAAGGCCTCACCTACCGACCTAAACTCCTCGACTGAGACAGAAATCATTTATTTCTTGAAATAGGGACCACCTTGCCCGTGTCAAGCACCACCGGGGCGGGCCCTCAGGCAGCATCAGCCCATAAAATTATATGTGAATGGGAAAGTGATCACCGCAGCTCCTCCCAGTTGGCTCGGAGTCCGCGGCAATTCCATTAAAGGAATATGCCCTCCAGGTCTAGCTCAGAGGAGACGCGGTGGTCCTCTTCGAAGAGAAGACCCTCACGAGGATGTCCGTACGCTTCTCGGGAGCAGAACTCCGGGTGTTGTAGGCCTGACAATGTGCTGAAGGCGCTGTCGCCTTCGAGGACTTATTGGGGGAGGTTGGGCTCGCCATGCGAGTCTTTTCCTGCCTCTGGCTCGAAACCTTAGGCAGGCGGAGTGGCTTTGGAGGCGGGGGTACCTCATTTGAAGGACCCACCGCCTGCGAGTCACCCAGCCTAGCACTCGGTGTAGGCGTAGGACCTGAAACTCCTTTAGTGCTTTCCTCATTTCTGGAAGCAGCTTGAGGAAACCCCGTAAGATGGCCAAACGACCAACTTCAGGGGTGTTGCCTTCTGTGAGTCTAACGACTCGGTGTAGGCGCGCGGCCGTTTCGCCTTACGGGAAACGGTCACACTAGGGGAAGAGGGGGGAGCCCTGGTTTTAGCCGGGGCTGGGTGTGAACCTCTTATGCCAGCAGCTCTAATAGGGGAGCACCCGTGGTGGGTAGAACCCGTAGAAGGGTTCCTAATGGGCGCGGAAACGACGTGCTCGTAGGCCTGGAGGGGCCAGGAGCAGAGGGTCTCTTTCTTAACATTGAGAAATAAGACGTCCTAGGCAGCGTCTGGCGCGCCAGGACCAAGTCCTTAGCCTCGCAATATCAAACACGATCCTGGGCCTAAACGACCAGGATTTCTTTTCCAATGAGATACGCACCACCTTGCTTCGAAGAAGCGGGGTGCGGCTCTCCGCAATTGACACACTTGGCCACACACGATTTGGACTTATCGTGTGCGACCTTGGAGCAACTTACAAAGACTTCGGGTAACCCCCACTTTGCACGTCGACAAGAGTGATTAGTATGGCCGAAGCGGTGACAGTAGTAGCACCTCCGCGGCAGTGGCACGAATGACTTCACGCGGTAGCGATACCGACCGGCACGCACCGACTCAGGGAGCTTGTCACAGTCAAACGTGACGAAGAGTATAGGGGTGGGTCTCGACTCCCTCCCTGTTTTATGATCACATGTTCAAGTTTGACTGCTCTATAGTCAACCAGTTCTAAGGTGATGTCGTCTATGGAGTAGTCCACGAGTTCCCTCACATAAAATACTCCTCCACAAAGTTCATAGTAGAGTGCGGCATCACACTCACCGGCGTGCCATAAAATTTACAAAAGGCACTAATCATTGGCCGCCTCGGAGGGATTAAACGCATTCGCCAGAAGGCTCCCGTCCGAAAACGCGTCACCTTCGGCTCTCTACCAATCACACTAGCTAAAGCTCTCCACTGATGGATCATGTTGCCCTTAGCCAACATGCTGCCATCAGTGGAGCGAATAACGAGGCAGCGTTTGAAGCCAGCGAGCTCTAAAACGCAAGGTAGCCTATGAATGAAGGGCCCCGACGTAATCGAAGTTCCACTCTGAGTACTTTTGGTCTTAGTATGGGACTCCACACCCGGGGTAGCACCGGGGCTGGACGTGCCTATATTGGCTTTGTCGCATACCGAAACGGTAGCAGCTCCCGCGGAAGGAGAGTTGCTCTGAGTCTTTTTTTCTATTTCTATTTCTTTTCTTCTTAGGAGAGGATGGCGGGGAATGAACCTGTGTTTGACCCCATGAAAGATTCTACTGTTGGGGCTGGGTCACCTCAGGGACCATGTCTATCTCAGGGGGAGGGCTCCATGTAGTCATCCCCCCTCCAAGACATCAAGGGTCCCCTTCGAGCTACCTTTCGTCGCATCCGTCGGTGAAGAGAGGGGGGGGGGGGGCACGTGCAGTGACTCCCTGTAAGCTCGATATGCGCGCCAGCATATCGGCCCTGTCATCGTTCGCCCCCCTAAGGGGGTTGGTTGGTTGGCGAGCTTTCTTGGCTGTTTCCTGAGTAAGTAAAGGAGGGATTCCCACTGTAAAGAGGGAGTCATGCAAAGGCGACTCCAAAGGGGGTGATAGGAAGCCCCCTGCACCAGTAGGCATGGGAGAGGAGTAAGCTTCCTCTCCGGAAAAAGAAGTTTGGATGGTCCCGAGAAAGTATAGGGGAAGGGACCTCTTTTTCTGCAGTGGAGCTGCCCGAGGGCGGCTCCAATAGTCGTAGAGAGAAAGGTAGAGAAGAGTAGTTTTATATTCTCATCGTTGGGTGACCCTTTTTGTAGCATGGGACGCATGCGCTAATCACCCCTACGCAGTATCCCGCTCTTCGAGGGGGAAATACGGGCCCAGCAGAACCAGCTGCGGCCATTTGAGGCCACCTTTTCCCCCTAGTGACCTTTCAGGCCATCGGGATGGTGGCTCCACCTTAGGCTCGGCATAAAATCGATAGACATTGAAAGTAGAAAGAAAGGGGATATGGGAAAAGTGTGGATGGAGATGAAGCAGGTTGTTAAGAACCCACCACCCTAAACCGGAGCTCAGGGTGCGGGGGCATTGTCCCCTCCCCCCTCAGCGCCGATCCGGGATGGGTGGGTGAGAAAAGGCTTCTCAGCATCTACCCTATGAAATGAAAGGCTAGCCAGAGAAAGTTGTAGTAGAGGTTGTATTAAAAGTGAGGAAGCAAAGTAAGAAGACAGACTGTCAGAAAGAAAGAGAAGAGGCTAAGCTGAGGATGGACGGTGTTCTAGGGAGATATTGTTTTTTAATGGGACGTGATTCTTCAAGATGATTCGCCTGAGCACACTGTAAATGTCGCAGGCCATTAATCTGCTGAATGCGATTTGATGTCAAATGTTTACTCATTCTGTACATCCACCCTGGCCCTCTCATCTACACACTCATTCCCACCAAAGCCGACATAACCAGGAACCCAACAGAAGATATTCTCGACGAAATCTGACTAGCATCAGCCATGGCACCACGGATATTGTGAATCGGGAGTGTGTGGCGATTCCAATTACTCAAGGGTAGTTAACGTGCTCTGTGAATCGCTAAGGAATTACACAACCGCCTCCGAACCGGGAAAGGGGCGTAATCTACATAGTGAGTGGTATATCTATTGCGACCAGCTCTGTCGTGATGACAGATGCAGCGTTCGAAGGAGCCAGCCCCCATCAAACAAGGGGATGTAGCGTGAAAGACAAAACCCATTTCGGATTGGAGCCATCAGTGTGACACGATGTATGCTCCAAAAATACAAACATAAAGCTGTGAAAGCTTTGGGAGCAGAAACATGTGGAAAAACGTTCATAGATGGCATCCTCCTGGCTGGTGTCTTGAGCAAACCCTTCCTCGTCACTGATCAGAGTTAAACCGCTCTCAAAGTCTTAATCCTGAAAGTTTAGGACATGAATGGAGTCTCTCGTCAGCATAGGCTCAGTCGAGATGGGTCCATGACAAATTGAGAGCCGTTGGTGACTGAGGGAGACGTAAACCCTAGCGTAATCAACAGGGGGTGGGATTATCTCTCCCAAGCTTGCGAGAAGCAATTAAGGTAGCGATTCGTCAGTAATCTGGGAAGAGACCCTACAATCACAACGTGTTGAAGCGAGAGCGGTGGCCCTTAAGGAGTCTTCATCCGGCTTAGAATCCTGGCGAAGCAGAATTTGGATTGGATAATATGGAGAAAGTGATCGCGAAGTTTTCCACCAGGGACAAGCGGTCCGAAATGGTGGTCTCGCCATCTTGGAGAACGGAAAGGGGTTCTGAGTACCCTACCCCACAATCTTCTGGATGTAGTTGCATACCTCTTTGTGAGGCGTCCTCGCAATGAGTAATTACTCGCTAGCCCGCCATGAGTCAAGGTGAGCGTGATTCGAAACGAAACGAAATCTGGCCCTAGCCCGGCCAGATTCACATAGAGCAGAATCGTACGAACGGCGTTTATAGGCATATGGCATCTCTGTGAGAGGCGTTTCACACTTAGACTATCGCTAAGTAACCGGAAAACGTGCAAAAGGTTCAGACTTTGGAACAATAGAAGTCAGGCCCGCAGCAATGAGGGTGAAAGAGAACACCCTCTGCCCTGACCTATATTGATTGAATGACATAGAGAGGCCAGTTATTTAATCGAATATGGGCCACAGTTTTGGATCCAAGTACCACGAAAGTGGCCTTTAGAGCGGCGATGGCCCAGCACAAGAGATATGAATGGGAAAATGATCGTTTCTATTGAGGTCATAGAGTATTTCCCATCCAGTGTTAGTTTGAGCCTCAGCAGAACACATAAAGACATTACAAACACATGGCAAACCAAGCGGTGCTAAGACATAAATGCGTGAATCCTTCTATATTAAGGGCACTAACTTCCGCTTGTCAAGCAGCTCTGCGAAGACCAGGCCGATGATAATGATCCTGTAGGCCCCTATAGAGAGGGCTTTACTTTTAAAGTCTCAGCAAAGGAAAAACTGCCTCAACAACCGACGCATAGCACGGTCAAACTACGCCACATCAAAGCAGGCTGACGATGAAAAGCATATGAACACAGAGAAATGCTTGTTATCCAGGTGGAGCTGAACTGTTGTTGTCCGAAGGGAGGGAGGCAATTCCGAAGAAAGAACGGAGACATCACGCTCGGTATAAATTGCGCACCCGCCAACTCGGCTCCCATTCCGTGGTGGTGGTAAGGTCATGAAACTCTTGTACCCCAGTACAGTGGACAGGGAGGAAACATCCAAGATGGTTTATGGTTTCCTGAAGGCAGATAGCTAAAGTGGATCTAGGAGAGTCTAGCAAATGCTTACAATTATCCCAGAATGCCTTGTAATTCCATTGGAGGAAAATCCAACCCAAATCTACTAGGAAGGAGCTGTTGGAGCCCTCTTCAAAAAGACCTTCACTTGGATGGCCGTAGAGCGCTTGTAGACTAAGCGCCGTTGGCTGTTGGTCGCGGAACGCGCCTTATAGGCGCTGCAGCCTTCGAAATCGGCTCATCCTGCGAGCTTTCTCTTCACTCGGATGGCCGTAGAGAGCATGTAGACAAAGTGCCGTTGGCTGTTGGTCGCGGAGCGCGCCTTATAAGCGCTTCAGCCTTCGAAATTGGCTCATCCTGCGAGCTTTCTTTTTCTCACATCACAAATCCTTCGACTGGTGGGGTGCATTTGGTGTAAGCGCTCGATCGTTCTTTGAAGGGGATCAACCTCGTAATTCGCTCCGTCCAAATTATGTAAGGTCGGAGAGCATTGGTGGCTCGTGTATAGGCACTGCAGAACTACAGCCCCCCCCTATTTCCACTCGATATTATCGATAACATTCAATATAATGAGTCATTCTTTCTTTATACCTGTACATTATATAATCCTTTAGCTTAATGACAGTAGCCATCCACTAGTTTATGAAAAAATATAAAAATCCTTGTATAGAACTGTGCGCTTCACAGTTCTAACAACGCGGTATTTGGCTGTTGTGCGCATGCTCACATGTCCGAGTTAGGAAGCTGCATGCTAGGGAGAGAGAACACTGTGGCTCACGCAGGGCCGACCCTGGTGTTTTGGTGGAAGGTAGTGTTTCTTTTTGACTCCGCGTGTGTTGTGCTTAAAAATGTGTTATATTGTTGAATGTGATAAAGTGCAGAATTTAATTCACATTTTTTTCGGTTCTTTTATTTTACAGAAAATTTAACCATGGCCTCCTTGCAGCTCCCCAAAATAGGTTCTGTCACTGTAAATGAACTTTAACAGCTTAAGTTTTCACAGCTGTCTGTCCATGAAAAAGTTGCAGTTAAGAAAAGAGGCCGTTCAACACCTGATCTCCAAATACCTCAGCCAGGCCTAAGCAACAACAAGAAATATATTCGTAGCTTTAATTCGGAATGGTTGAAAGAAAGAGTTGGCTTTGCGGTTATGAAGTAAAAAATGCACTGTTTTGTTTTCCGTGTTTGTTGTTTGGAAGTGATGTAACGTGGATAAAAGATGGTTTTAGAAATATAAACAAAATTAAATAAAAAAAACTGAAAAGCATGAAAAGTCAAAGCAGCACGTTGATAATGTGGTTTCACCCTCACATTTAGGAACGGTAAATATTATGGAGAGACTTAGTGAGGCCTACGGACTTTCAAAGGTTAAAAAGAAACGTGAAATTTTATCCCAAATAATAGACTGTATTAGTAAGTAAAAAAATGTTTGATTTTGTTCTGTTTAGGATTTTATCAAGTTTATCTATTTCTCTTTACATTTTTATTATTTCATTTTACATAATATTAAAACAATGGCAACAAAATTCTGATACGCCACCCCGACTAATTTTAGCTACGAGCCGCCATTGTCAGAGGGTCGATCCAAAATCCGTTATTGGAAGACTCATTCCGGAAAGTATCGTTCGCACTGCCCAGAAACTGCTCCGCTGTCACTTTACTGGTCTTAACCTCCTCCGAACCAACCGACTCGTTGAAGGACCATGGGTATTTATTTATGTTTATCTTTGCTAAGCGGCCAAGAGGGGTTAATAGGGCAACCGGGTTTTTTATTTACCGAAGCAGGACTCGAGCTGCCCGGCGGACTGGGTTGCTGCCCGAGCGACGTAGAACCTACTGAAGGATTCTTAATTGGCGTGGAAGTTACCAGGATCGTAACCATGTAAGGACCAGCAGTGGAAGGTGCTTTTCTCGCGGGAAAGGTGTAGGAGGTGTTTGGTCGCACAGACAGTAAATGACCATCCTCACAACTCTAGGCGAAATACAGTCTACAATTTTGACTGCCAGGACCTCTTTTTCGAACATATATGAATCCTAATGCTTAGAAGAAGTAGGGTGCGACCTCCCATAATTCCTGCACTTTGCTGTGCGTAACAAAGATTTATTTGGGAGTAAGTTAAGCGATTTTGGAGTTGAACTTTCTTTGCACGTCGACATAATTTACGTGTATGGACGAAGTGTCGGGGGTTCTGGGGTCGAGACCCTTCCTCCCTTCTTCACCACACACTCAAACCTGACTGCCACCTTTTTTAATATTCAAGGTAAATTGGTGGACAACCTACACAAGTGTGCCACTGAGTGTACGAAAAACACTCAATTTGGTACTATCGGCTCCTGCCCGAAAAACGAGGCACTTTCGGTTCTTTACCCAGGAAATAAGCTAAATTCTGACACTGGCACTCAAGTCACTGTCATATAACCTTGTTCCCTCGGCTCACCTAATTTCCAGAAAGTGTTTAAAGCCAGCGGGATCGAAGACCCCCTGTAACCTTTGACTAGGGGCTGCTGACTTCTAAGGGGCTCCTCTATCTTTTTTTCGTGGGTAACGGGGTTTTCACGCATTTCCTACCCTCCTAAGGAGACCATGAGGCCGGTCGGACCTACCTACCCCAAAACACCCATAAAGAGGATCAACACCTTTGTGATATCGAGGATAGCGTCTAGAACCTCCCGAGACGACTGATTTGGGATGGGTGCAATTTGAGTAGGTACGCCACTATGTATTTGAGAGCGCATCAAGAGGTTGGTACCATTTTGGAGCACCCCGAGCACCGGTTCCCAGGAAAGTAGCCGTCTTTGGGTCAAAAGCCTGCCTCCTTCTACTCTTATATGATAGCCCTTGAGAGAGCATGGAGGGACACCTCCGCGCACAAGAGAGAGTTACATAGATACACAGATCACACGGGCCTTACGGCCCAGACTAAGGTGATCTGGCCTTAAATCTACTGCCACTTACACATAGAATAGTAGAAGTAAAGGATAGAAAAGTTTTAGGCTCTCCCCACCCTCCACTCCCTCCGGCAAAAGCCGTACATGAAATAATTTGGGAAAAGTACCTTGCAGGTGTAAGAAGACAGTACCTGAAGGAAATTTGCATTGAATAGTAATTAAATGAAATGAATATGAAAACCACTTACATAAACCTGAAAGAGTTATATTTTTGTAATATTATTTTATTTTGTAGCTTATGCTAAACAATTCCAATATTTGTTAAGTGTTTGTCTAATCTCATTTTAAATGAATCTATAGTTCTGCTGTCCACTACCTCGTTTGGCAAATTATTCCAATCATTAATAATCGAGTCAGTGAAGAAGTTTTTTATTACATCCATAGTGGCTCTTTTACCCTGAAGTTTTGAATCATGTCCACGGGTGGTACACTCCCCTGCCAGTGTGAACAAGTTATTGGCATTAACGTTGTTAAATCCTTTAAGTATTTTGAAGCACTCTATAAGCTGCCCCCTTAGTCTTCGTTTTCTGACGGAAAATAGATTGAGTTTTTTTAGCCTCTCGTGGTAAGGTTTGTTACGTACTGACGGGATAAGTTTTGTCGCTCTGTGTTGTACAGCTTCTAATTTATCTATGTCTTTTATTAAGTAAGGGGCCCAGAACTGTACAGCGTATTCGAGATGGGGCCTGACAATACTTTTATATAATGGCATAATTATCTCCTCGCTTTTATAAGTAAAGTTTCTTTTTATAAATCCTAGTGCTGTGTTAGCTTTGTTTGCAGCAGCTGCGCATTGGTTTGATGTTTTTAAGTTTTCTGTAATTATTACTCCTAAATCTTTAACCTGCTGGGTTGTGTTTATTAAGCCGAGAGAGAGAGAGAGAGAGAGAGAGAGAGAGAGAGAGAGAGAGAGAGAGAGACCCACATCGAGAGTTGATTTTGTATTTTGAAGATTTAGAAAAATCCTTAATTTGGGGCATGGGGCTCGGGAGCTAAACACTAAATGTCAGCCCCGGGTAGCCTCAGAGGTGGGCAGTATTTAAATACATTTATTTATTTGAAATTGTAGTGGTAAATACATTTGAAATTACGTAGTTAAATACTTTTGAAAGTATTTAAATACTTTTGTAAATACTTTACTGATAATAGGTTTATATAGCTGTTAAGAACGTGCAATGCATGTTTTAGCTTGTGGCAACTTGTATGACACAAACGGTTGACTGCGTGAGCCGGTGAGGAAAGATTGCTTGCATCAGTTCAAATTCAGTAAACAGATGGTCACAGTTGTGTTCGGTTGTATAGTGAGAGAGCTCAGCGTTATTTCAACTGCTGCATGGCAACTTCAGCTTCTTCCAAAGTGTGAAATGGAGAGATTAGACAATAATAAAGACGAGGAAGATAAAGAATCGTGTTGTTATAGTCATCTTTTACTAGATGGTAAATTTTAAGAGTGAAATCTTCCGACGGAAAAAAAAGTGAAGTGTGTATGTACATCATGCAATGGCGAAATCTCTGCGGCGAGCAATGCTACTTACAATCTACGCATTCATTTGAAGATAAGAATTTATTAAAGCTAATTTATGATACTTAATTGAATTGACAAGTTTCACTATTTGTTATTTTTAAAAAATGTCAAAATTGCTAGTAGCTAACGATAATGTTAAGTAGCGTAGGTTTACCATGCATGAACCTACCTGCTTCCCTTTGCAACACCTTTATTTATAGTATATGCTGATTGAATTTAACTTGAATTATGCAATGTGAAACAAATAATTATCTGATCAAGTACATTTATCAACAGAGAAAGCATCCTGCTTTGGTCCAAAGAGCGGATAACTACGTGACAGCTCAAAGAAAAGATTCAAAAAGAAAATGTTCAGTATTAGACGATGGTCCTCCATGCAGCGGTGTTAAATTAAAGAAATTACAGGAGTGTTTTGCGGTGAATACTAAGAAGGTCCAACAATCTGTTGTTGATAAGCTCATTGCAGATTTTATCATACAAGGTGTGTATCCCCTATCAACCATGAAACAATCAGCTTTTGTGAGATTAATTAAAGGTTATTTCTGAGTTACAAATGTTGTTTACAATTATAGCATTAATAGTACAGGTTAAGCTCATATAACGACCGAATACCAAAGTGTTCGGACCATTGGTCAATCCGTAAGTTATATAACGAAGTTAAATAAAGGAAGACATATACAAACAACAGAGGTTAATACATACATACGAGTATATTCTTAAAGCGCGCTATCATTTACTTAAGATATTATTGAATACAAAAAAATTCAGGAATAATTAGTACAATTATTAATCGAGTATATGTAGTTATTAGATGAATTCCTATAACGATGTATTTCGTTATAGTAGCAATATCATTGTCAAATTAGCAATTCCGCCCGTCAAAAATGTAGGAAATAAAGCTTGATAATGTATACATATATTCTTAACAATACTGAGTCATTTTTTTACTATGTAGGTCTAAATTCTTCAGTGGACGTCATTTCAAGGCGGACGCTGGGCCGAAATCTTATAGAAGAAGAGAAAGTGACAAAAGCTCTACAGAAGAATAAACTAGACAGCACCTCTTACTTATGTCTTACTGCAGATATTTGGTCAACTCGTCACCGTAGTTTTGGGGGCATTACAGTTCATTGGGTATGTTAAGATTTTGCTCTTTATGAAATATGAAATTGAAAATGTCTTTACAGTGAGGAAGTTATCAGCTCTTGGCTGAAAGCAGACCTATTTGTTGATGGAATTTATCTTGATTATATTAATATGTAAAATTTCTGGAAACATTTTCTGAGACAAACATTGGACTGTTATTTAATTTTTTTTTTAGCTTGAGGAAGCTGCTCTTCTCCATCACAGTGGAGTATTGGCATGCTGTCGCTTCAAAGGAGAACATAACTACATCAAGATTGCTCAACATATGGAGAATATCATCAATAAATACGATATCCACCTGCAGAAAATCACGAGCACCGTCACTGATAACGGCTCTAATTTTGTTAAAGCGTTTAAGGAATTTGCAGTCACTGCTGCAAATGTGCCCAAATATTCAGAAGATGGAATCCAGGTAGGTGAAGAAGATCAGGGTGAGCACGAGCTGGAAGATAGTTTCTTAATAAGAAGTGCTTTAGATATGGAAGAAGACCTTTCGTCTGACCCATGCAGCTTCAGCCTACCTAAGCATGCGCGCTGTGCTTCACACACACTCAGTCTCGTAGCCACAACTGATGCAAAACAGGCACTGAAAATATCTTCCTTTGCAAATATACGAGGGGCGGTCAATAGGTTTTGCGATTCGGATATAAGGAAACGAGATATGAGGAAAAGTGTTTTATTATTTTTCAATATAACTACCCTCGACTTCAATGCACTTGCGCCACTTGTCCCTGAGGCTTCGAATTCCCGACAACCAGAAATCTCCCAACTGCTGTTCAATCCACTCCTGGACGGTGAGCTGGACATCTTCATCGTCCCCAAATCGGCGTCCACGCAGTGCAGCCTTGAGCTGACAGAATAAAAAGTAGTCGCTAGGGGCCAGATCAGGACTGTAGGGGGGATGGTTGAGCTCCTTCAATCCGCACTCGCGCCGGGCAGCTTGTGCAACTCTGGCCTTGTAAACTTTGACGACTTTGAAGTCGATCATGGGGCGTGATGTTTCTAGGGACCCAACGGACACAGACCTTGGTCATGGCCAAATTGTCGTGGATGATGTTGATAACACTTCCATGTGATATTCCAAATTCTCGCTCAATTTCTTCGACCTTCACCCGTCGATTTTCGAGGATGATCCTATCCACACGGGCCACATTGTCCTCGTTGGTCACGTCTGACGGGCGTCCTGGAGGGGGGTCAACTTCAAGGCGGAACTCCCTATTCCAGCGAGCAATGGTTGAATAGGAAGGGGCGGTGTACCCTGCAACCATGCGTTCATGGATCTCTCTTGCATTCTTGTCTTCCTTGGTCAAAAGTTTGATCACTGCGCGGTGCTCAACCTTCTCCATTGTTGAAAAATTTGTGACTGACGATCTTCGATCAGCTACTGCTTCTTAAATAGACGAGGCAGGAGCGTGCGGCTGCATGTCCTGACTTGTCATAACTTGTCCTATCACCCCCACAAACAGCCATCCTCCTTCCTCTGTTTTGGGTAACCGATTCGCAAAACTTATTGACCGCCCCTCGTATCAATCATGTTGCGATGTGGAAATATTTAGTATTATGGAACAAAAGCGGTCGTCCAAAATCAGCAGAGATTATCAAAACTGTTATCAACTGCTCATTAAAGGTGCCTTGCATTACAAGGTGGAACTCTCTGTTTGATGCATTGTCATTACTTTTAAAACACAAGGACAAATTACATCAACCCATGATGTCCCTTGAACTTCCAGTGTTTAGAAGTCGCGAAATACAATTTCTTGAGGAGTATGTCTCAGTTTTGGCTCCTATTGCATCGGCGATTGATCGCTTACAGGGAGAACAAAACTATTTTTCTGGAGAATTGCTCCCTACCTTGATCACTGTGGAGAAAAAGCTGAAGAGCCTTCAGTCACGTTCTCTGAAATTTTGCCAACCTCTTCTAAGTGCAGTCACTAAGGGCTTTGGAAAGCGCTACCAATCTTTTTTGACCTTGGCAAATGAAGCCAGCGTTACAGATACCATTATTGCATCAACAAGCCATCCATTTTTCAAACTCCGCTGGTTGGATATCAGTATTCCATGGGACAGTTCAAGCCACCAAGACTCTGTTAAAAATATTATGATTCAAGTGATTGAGAATTTAGCAGAGGGACCCGAAGCTGAATCATCCAGTTCTGTATCGTACAATGACGATTACTTTGAATTTACAAAACCCACTCAAACACGATCAACCGCAGATTTAGAATTGTTCAGTTACCTTCAGGATTCGAAGAAAACACTTCAAAGTTTAGATAGATATTCAAACATAAAAAAGTTATTTATTAAATACACCACCACCATTCCGTAGTCAGCAACTGTGGAACGGCTCTTCTCTTTAGGAGGATTGACCTTATCTCCAAAACGGAGTTCTTTATCTGACGAAACATTTCAGTAACTGATATTACTTAAATGTAATGCTAATATAAATAGCTAACTGAAATTTCATTCTATAGAACTTTCTATTATTTTTTATGTACCTAAGTTCAATTGTCATCAAATCCTTCATTAGTAATTATAATATACAATTTCATTTTAATGGATATTTTTTCGTTGTGCTACCAATGGTCCTTATCGATTGTCATTATATATCATGTATTTGAAATGTATTTTAAAATGTATCTAAATACATTAGCTGTATTTAGTATTTAAATACTTTAAATATATTTAGTGCCTACCTCTGGGTAACCCGTGCAGGAACTGGGGTTTATGGTGACCGGTGGCTAGCTGTACATCAGTAGGGTCTATTTTTCTCGCCCGGTTGCCAGGGTTGGGAAACCAAAAAACCCAGCCATAAAAAATCCGGGTTTTATTCCTGGTTTTGGGGGTGCTTTTTCAAGTGAAATTTGAAAACCCCCCGTTTTTTTCAAAATTACTCTTTTTTCTTCAAGAAATAAATGCTACATCATTATTTTATTCAAAATTCATATTTATGTTTATAATTTCGACAAATACGTGTCAAATTAAGGTCATTTCTCTGATACTGACTCAATAATTCATCTCTCCTTCTACAGGTTATGGCTATCATGGGTACCCACAATTCTCAATCAGTGATCTGTTCTTACCTTAATATAATTACTAAACTAATTAATTATTTTTTATAAAATTAAAGATACGTTTATTTTCTATGCTATTCTATTAATACTTGTAACATTTGTTTTTTGAAAAAACCCGAGATTTGAGAAAACCCAGAATAAAACCCAGTTTTTTAAAAAAACAGGTTTTATTGGGCTTTTCACAATTTTGGGGGGTTTGCCAACCTTGCCAGTAGCCAAACGTTCCGCGCAGGGGCAGGGGTTGCCACCGGGGAAGATAGAGCAGGCGAAGGGAAACCCCATCTGGAGCCAAGGGGAAGGTAGTGATCCACACTTTCGGTCCTGGATTTTAAGATCGTCGGCGACTAGCCTTCAAATTAGCCGCCGTAAAAAAAATAGGGGTGAGAAGGGTTTCTAAGGGAAGTGATAAAAAGAGGGTAAAATAGGAATGTCTAGAAGAAATAAAGCTCAGGTAGTTTCAATCCATTTAGAGATTTACCGAGATACTGGGGCCAGGAAGTACCATTCCTCCAAGTACCAGGTTTAACAGGTTAAATATGGTACTTACTTACGGGGGTCAAATGTAGGGATTTTTAAAAATCTATGTAGTCCGTTTGGCTACATAACCTGGATCTACTCTTCTGCTTGCTAGAGATTAAGGACCCGCAACTCTCCTACGCCTTGCCCCATTGTGAAATGATGGCAGGGTTCCCTGCAGGGTCTCCAGATACGGGCGATGGCTTGTATTTCAAAAGAAGTGTGGTAAAAGTGTAGTAGTTGATGCACAAAATGCAAAGTTGGTTTAGTTCTATTAATCCATAAAACTATATTTTAGGAATGCAATTTTTTGAACATTTTGAATTTTAGTTTGCGAGTCACCAAGTTCTATTTAAAGCTTTTATCTAAGTTCTTTCTGAGCTTTTCTTTACAGTTCGCCGGGCTGTTTTTCATATATTTAAAGCTTTTATCTAAGTTCTTTCTGAGAGTTCCGAAAAAATAAATATGATTATGGAATGTTTTAAAATTTCTTAAAACAAAAATAAGTAAAAATCGTGAATTTCAGAAAATGTATTAAAATTAGGCAGAGCTGTTTTTTTTGTGTGTGGGGGGGGGGGTCGTATATCAAAGCAAATTTAGATGGGAAAAAAGAGCTCTGAGGATTATTTTTTCCGTATATCAAAAGAATTCCAATAAAATATTTTTGACCTTTATGCCTAGAAAATAAGCATGGACCTGAAACAAGGTCTGCTGACCAAAGTCGCCTGCTCTCACTTATTCTGATTTATGACCTTGCGACCTTCAAAACTTTCACTAATTCCAGGACTAACCTGGGATGACCTTGGCAATTATATCATTCCAAAGAGAATGTAAAACAACATAAGGGTTTCAAATGTCGTTAGAATCGGCCAAATAGTTATGAAATTATTGGCAAATAATTCCCCAGCTAACGTTGGGATGACTTTGGCAATTATATCATTCGAAAGAGAATGTAAAACAACATAAGGGTTTCAAATTTCGTTAGAATCGGCTGAATAGTTACAATGTTATTACAAAAACAAAGAAAAGCTAAGCGCGACCAGCCGACCGCATAGTGACATGTAGAGTCGCTCGCAATTAATTATTAGGAGATATGTACTGGATACCTTTTATTTCTTTTCAGATCAAAACCCCGTTGCTAGAGTCAGGTAGGCAGTAGGCCATAGAACGGAGGTCTGCCTGCGAAGCGAAGGCTTCTCTTGTCCATAACACTATATTTTAAGAATGGGATTTTTTGGAGGGGTGGAATAATAATAAATTTTTTTCACTTAGTTCGGTTGTGACTTTTATCAAAGTTTTTTCCAAGAGTTCCTTTAGAGTTTGAAAAAACAAAATGGTGAAGTTCGGAAAAAATATATATGATTATCAAATGTTTTGGAATTTTTTCAAACAATTGGTGAAGGTCCGAAAATTGATTAAAATTTAGGCATGGCTGCTTTTTTATTTAGTTTTTTCGTATATTCGAAAGTTTTATCGAAGTTATTTCTAAAGTAGATTTTCAATTTTAATCTTTATCAGGAGGAAATAACTACTGGCCCTTAAAAACGAATAAAGCAAAATGAAATTATTAAAGCAAATTTAGATGGAGAAAAAAATTGTGAGGATTCTTTTTTTTCCTTATGTAAAAAAAAAAATCCGCTAAAAGCTTTTGTTTGCCCTTTAGGCCTATAAAATAACCAAGAGTCAATTATTAGGAGATATATACTGGAAACTTTTTAAAAATGTTTGTACCAATAGGCCATTACCAAAGCGTGATAGGCTCTAGGCCACAGAACGAAGGTCTGCCCGCAAAGCTCAAGCTCCTCCTGTAAGGTGAAGTGGCGAAGACCCTCATCAGGTTATAGGAAAAATCTAGTAATCTGAAAACATTTGGCTGTGACTATGTTCCTTTCTTGCCCCTTGCCATTTCACCAAATACATGCGTTCATGTTTCGGACATCTGTAAGAAGCTCACTTTAATATCGTGAGACCATGGCTGTAAATTAACGGCAGGAAAGGAAAATAAGATCCCGCGTGTTTTCCCTTTTATTAAATAGGCCTCATTCAGGAAAAAGAAAATAAGTTTCCGAGTACTTTCGCCTTTATTAAACAGGCCTCATTCGGGGAAGGAAGCTTGTTGAACAGAGGCGAAAGCTTACGAAATCTTATTTTGTGTTTCCTGCGGTTAACTTACATATGTAAAGACGACCAGCACTTTCTAATGGCCCGTTTACAGTTGCTTCCTGCCAAGATAACGGTTGGTCACTAATAAATGGGCAGGAAATTTTCCTCATTAATTGGGTGTCTATTTCACATAAGGATTGGGGATGGAGGATTTGAGGCGATATGAAAGGGTATCTTTCGGGCTCCGCCCTTTCTACTAATCCTCCGGACTGCCAAAACTTCCTGGCGGATATCTAACGACGTAAGTCGTTAGATCTCCGCAGTGGGCCGCATTGAAGCTTATGTATATAAAGCTTTGCGGGGCGCACTTAAACAGTAAGATGCAAATTTTGAACACATGTAGGTGAATTTCATTTACCTTCGTTTATTTGTTTTCATATACTACATAGACATCGATAGAGCTACATTTTAATAACTGAGGGTATTTTTTGTGCATAGTTCTGCCACCCATTTTAAACTGTTTGCAGCTTAACATAGAATCCGAACTACGATTTACAATACTACATGTGATAATAGCCCACGGGTCTCCCATCCAAGTACTAACCACAGCCAACGTAGCTTAGCTTCCACGAACGAAAGAGAGCGTGTATATAATGTTTACTTTTCAATATTTTGTGGAATTCTGAAATGAAACGCGGGGCACATGAAAAGCCTTCGCGGGCCGCAGTTTGCCCGCCCTTGAAGGAAGTGATGGTCGAGTATGACTCCATCTGGTTTGAGAACGAGTGTTTCTGTCGCTAAAGGCTCTCATTGCCTCCTCGGTCGCCTCAAAAGAGGGAACTTTTGCCTCGTTAGGAACAGAGAGATGGAATCAAAGGGAGCAAAAAAGAAAGAAATAGAGATGGAAGGAAATAGAGCAAAAAAGAAATAAGTAGAGATGGAAGGAAATAGAGCAAAAAATAAATAATTAGAGATGGAACGAAAGATAGAAAAAAAATAAAGAAAACAAGTTAGAGGGTGGGTAAAGTTTGCAGTAGAACATTAGAGTGTTTTTAATGATGCTGTGAATTCCAGTAGCAAGTTCGTAAGAAGAATACGGCGATTCAATCTAACGAACTTAAATCCTATTGTGAAGGGGAGCGGCAAACCCCTGCTCCCCCTTTCTCTAAAATCGTAATGGGGGGTTGATGGAAGGGGACGTCGGATTGGCAATTATTTGAAAACGGGATCTACTCTGGAAACACAAGAATGGCGGGACAGTTAGTGCAGTAGTGTGGAAATTACAGACAACCAACTAATCCCTTTCGACTAGACTCACGATGTCAGCTGCCTTCAGAACAGACTCTCTTAGTGCAGTAGTGTGGAAATTACAGACAACCAACTAATCCCTTTCGACTAGACTCAAGATGTCAGCTGCATTTAGAACAGACTCTCTTAGTGCAGTAGTGTGGAAATTACAGACAACCAACTAATCCCTTTCGACTAGACTCAAGATGTCAGCTGCCTTCAGAACAGACTCTCTTAGTGCAGTAGTGTGGAAATTACAGACAACCAACTAATCCCTTTCGACTAGACTCAAGATGTCAGCTGCCTTCAGAACAGACTCTCTTACGACTCGATCATAAACATGTCCTTGTTAAAGCAATAAGCCTATTTAATTTCAAGGTTAGCTCGGAATGTCTTTCATTTTAAGAGGCCTCGCGAGAGGAAGGCTTTTTATAGTTTCTTATACCAGTGACCTCGCTTATTTAACACACACAAACACGTGTATACTTGCTTTGACTTACATAAAACACAGGTTTATATAATATTGTATTGAAGTGCACACGCATTAAAAATTTGAATTCAAATTAACTAAAACCTGATAAGAATTGGAGATTGTATTTTATTACGACCTATTATTTATCCATAGAAACATGATCTCCACCCGTCCCAAATTAATTGGGTACGTTAAATACTTTGAAATAACCAATTAGTCAATTAATTTGGTTTGGGTTTCAGGTCGCTATTGTAGGGCAAACGAAGCAAGCGCCAATTTTTTTTAAAGTTTTAGGTTTTGTGAGGTTCAGACGTACGTAGCAGATTTATTCGAGACGAGACTTTGATTAATCGAATAAAAAACCTTTTTTTTTAATTAAATTTCAACCGAAAGCCAATGAAGGCGTATCCCACAGAAACCCATCGAAGGCGTATCCCACAGAAATTTTGTGAGGAGAGATCGAACTAGAAAGTGGAGAAGAGAGAAATTAAAATATGTGGAAGATACACACACGCAGTTCCTCATGCGGGTATTGGGGTGAAGAGGGCACACAATCCTCCAGATATGAGCTGAAGCACATAGATGATGCCGAGAAATGTCAATGTTGGATTATGATTTCTGAGTAAATCTTTTCTGTGAAATAAAAGATGCGCCAGAAGGAGTCTTAATACTGCCAAGGCCGTCTATTTTTCGAGGTCGGATCGAGCGATTAATGCTGCCAAGATTGTCTATATTCCGAGTTAGTTAGAGAGCGATTAATGCAACTAAGATCTTCTATATTTCAAATTGGTTAGAGGGCGATTAATGCTACAAAGGCTGTCTATATTCCCACTTTGTTAGCCAGCGATTAATGCTACTTAGCCTCTTTATATTCTGGCGTCTATATTCTAAATTCGTTAGCCTGAAATTAATACTACCAAGGCATCTATATTCCGAATTCGTTAGCGCCCTATTAATGCAACCAAGAGCGTCTATATTCAGACTTTTTATCGGGTGATTAATGCTACCATGGTCATCTATTTTCCGACTTTGTTATCTGTTTATTAATACTACAAATATTTTCTATATTCCGCCTCGTTATCGGACGATTAATGCTACCAAGACCCTATATATTCCGCCTCGTTATCGGGCGATTAATGCTACCAATGCTGTCTATATTCTGGCGTCATTAACGGGCGATTAATGCCATCAAGCTGTCTATATTCCAGCTTCGTTCGTTGGAGATTAAGGTTATCAAGGGTGTTTATATTCCGAATTCCCTAACGAACAGTCGATGATACCAAGGCCGTCTATATTCTGAACTCGTTAGCGGGCGATTAATGCTACCAAGGCCGTCTATATTCCAACCTCATTAGCGGTGCAATTAGTGCTGCCAAGGCCATCTATATTTCGACCTCGTTAAAGGGCGATTAGTGCTGCTAAGGCCGTCTATATTCCGACTTCGTTAGCGGGCGATTAATACTACCAAGGCCGTCTATATTCCCATTATGTTAGTGTGCGATTAAAAATTAAAACAGGGGCTAAATTTAGTCCGCGGGAGAGAGCTTCCCAACCTCCTTTGTAGAAGCACTTCCAAATTGAAGTAGTGTTTGTGAGAGTGCATTCCAGCTAATTTGGGAAGAGAATAAAAACTAAAATTGCTAGGAATCGCGGATGGACAGAGGAAAACTGCCTACAAACATACACGCATCTATACGAACAGCATCTGAAAAATCAAACGGGTGTTTGGGAACTCCATCACACTTAGCATACGAATCGTTGATAAAAGCTTAATAAAACAGAGCCTAACTAATAGTGCGAGTGTTAAATTAAATTCGCGTTCAGCCACAATGCACATTCCCCCACCTGGGGCAGGAGGGGTAAGGGGAACGAACGAGGCACTGGCGACGAAGGTGAATTCATACCACCCATGCACGTACAGCGCCTCTCATGAATATTTATAGGCATCGGCGAAAGAAAAAAAAATAGGCTTCTGGCTGGCTCCGGTCGCCATTACGAGAAGACGTTTTGTGCCAGAGGATGGGGCAAACAGGAGCATGCAAACGCGCTGCCAGAGTGTCGCCATTTGGGAGGGGGAGGGGTTAATGATTTAAAAAAGCGAACACCAACGAAAGCACCGGTGTTAGAAACATCTTGAAGAGGATCGTATTGAAAGTCATGATGTATAAGGGACCCCTACTAGTGTTAAATAAAAACCCAGCAAGGTCATCTCAAAAAGCTTTTGGAAAAAAGGTTTCATTGGAAAATCGGTGAAGTCGAAATCAACTCGCCAAAACTAAGCAGCCAAAACCTAGCCGGTGAAACCAAGTCAACTAAACCAAGCCAATGAAACTGAATCAAAAATAATTACCAAAACCTTGCCACTGAACCAACTCGACAAAACTAAACAAACAAAACCACGTCCCTAAAACTAAGTAGCGGAAACTAAGTCACCTGAACAAAGTAGCCAAACCCTAATAAACAAACCAAGTCGACGAAACTAAGCTAATGAAGGAAAGTAAACAAAAATAAGTAACCGAAAGCAAGTTAGCAAAACTAAGTAGCCTAAATCAAGTTAGCAAAACTAAGTACACAACACGAAGTACTAAAATTAAACAGCTGAAAGCTAGCCACTGAACGAGACTTGACAGTGAAACCAAGTCTACCAAACCAAGTCAATGAACCCAATTAACTAAAACTGACCAAATCTAAGTAACCGAAACAAGCCTCTGAAACCAAGTCATTAAAACTAACTAGCCAAAACAAGTTACCAAATCTAAGTAAAGAAACAAGTGACCAAAAGTTAAGTAGGCAAAACCAAGCCAATGAAACCAAATTTTCAAAACCAAGTGACTGAAGCTATGTACGAAAAACTAAGTAAGAGGTATAAGTCACTTAAACCAAGTCATCAAAAGTAAGTAACCAAAATTTAGCCACTGAAACCAAATCAAAAACTAAGTAACCGAATCCAAGCCACTGAAACCAAGTCATTCAAACTAAGTCACTGAAACTAACTCACTAAAACTAAGTAACCACAACCTAGCCACCAAACCCCATCCTCCAAAACTAAGTATGTACCTAAGGACATAAGAAAAGAAGGAGTCTGCAAAAGGCTAATGATTAGTCTATACCAGGGGTCTCCAAACTACGGCCCGCGCACCAGATCCCGCCCGCCGCTGGACTGTGGCAAGAACATTAATATAAATAAAAAAAAACAACGGCTCCAACACCGACCACTGAGGAACCCTACACAGATTTAACCCCATCAATACTAACTATTTGTTGTGTGTCACTAGGCCACGGATGAATCCACCTAAAAATAATTCAATCGATCCCATGTGCTTTAATTTAATTTAAAAGTCGTAAGTGTGGCACCCTGTCGAAAGCCTTACTAAAATCCCAATAAACAATATAATTCTGATCTCTATCAAGCATCATACACATTTCTATAAACAGACACTAAATTAGGGAAACACGGTTTGCCCTTAGTAAAGACGTGTTGAGATTCCATAATCAATTTATGTTTACCTAATAAAAGTGATCACTAATAGATTTCGCTATTATAGATTCCATAATTTTTCCCACCATTGATTTCAAACTCATTCGCCGGTAACTGGACATCATCGTTTTATCTTCCTTCTTAAATATACAGCCTTGGCCCAAAATATTAGGCCACCCCAGTGTTTCTGGGTTCTGCTATCTTAATGTTAATGAAACACGTGTACATAGTGATTTATGGTATATTACACAATATACATTAGTTTAATATCTTTTTGACCCTCCTTTAGCTTCAATTATCGCTTTTAGACTGTACTGTACGTTTGTAACCAATTATTTGTAAAACCTAAAACAAGGGAGTTGAGTGAGTGTGAGTGAGGTCAAATCGTAGCTCATCATAAAGATGGAATGTCTCAAAGGCAAATTGCTCAGAAGATGCAATGTTGTCGATGTGCGGTGCAAACGACTCTCAAGCGTTTCAGAGAGACAAAAGATGTGAAGACAATGCAAAGAACATGTAGAAAAAAGGTTACAACGCCTCGTGATGACAGATCCATCAATCGTCAGTCGCTCAGAAGCAGGAGAAAAACATGGTCAGAGCTCTGAGCGGACTTCAACGCGGCAGGTACATCACAACTATCAACCAGAACTGTTAGAAGAAGGCTTGTAGAGTACGGTTTGAAAGGCTATAAAGCCAGGAAGAAGCCATGGATTTCTAAAGCGCAAAACCACTCAAAATGGACCAGTGAGCAATGGTCGAAAGTCATATGGTATGAGGTAAGATAGTACAAGTATTCAAGCAACATATAAACTCAAAATATCTTGGGGTTTTGCCCCAAATATATAAAAAATATCCAACATAAGGATAATATTATCGTACATGTTTTCTGGTCAGGGTTTCGGCACATCTGGAGCAACTTTCGTGCGTTGCAGAGTTGGGTAAGTATTTAAAGCTGAATGTCTGGTACCAACCGTAAAACATGGGGGTGGTTTTATCATGGTGTGGGCCTGCATGTCTGCCACAAGACCTGGAGAAATGTTTTTATGTCAGGGAAGGATGAATTCAGCTACCTGTGTTTCCATGTTATCGGATGTTTAAGAGCCATCAATTGCTAAATTACATCCAGGAGTGTCGAAAAACAATGTTATCTTTCAACAGGACAACGCTCCATGCCATACAGCTAAGAATACTCGTCAATGGTTTGAGACACAGGGTATTGTTCCCATGGACTGGCCAGCTCAAAGCCCCGATCTGATCTGAATCCGATCGAACACCTAAGGGTAACTCTTGGTAAAGCTATCAAGAACATAACAATTAAAAATAAAGAGCATTTGTACCAAAAACTTAGAGAAGAATGGAGTAAGATTGCGCCTAGCACCTGCAAGAAACTAGTTTATTCTATGCCTAACCGTAGAAAAGCGGTAATTGAAGCTAAAGGAGGGTCAACCAAATATTAAAAAATATACCCTAAACCACCATGTGCACGAGTTTCATTAACATTGAGATAGCAGAACCCAGAAACAATGGGGTGGCCTAATACTTTTGGCAGGGCTGTAGGTATCACATTACCTTTCTTCCAAGCTGTTGGTACAAATTATTGGTAGTCTCGGCCCTTTTTTGTTTAGGGAACACAAACCAAAAATGGCTGGTGACGTCACCAGCCAGAAAAGTCGACTGGCCCCTGTGACTCCCTAATAATATTATGCGAAGCTGCTTCGCTTGGACTTGGTTCAGCAAATTTATAAAGACATACGAAATTTCTATTCTTTAAAATAATAATTTTTTGCTGCTACTTTACTTTTCATTTTCACTAAATTAGGTTCAATCGGTCCATTACATTTATTTTTTAGGTTAAGGTTAGGGTAAGTTATATAACCAAAAAAGTAGTACCAAAATCGGGAGTTTTGTCTTTATAAGAAAAACGCGTTTATAAGCTATTCATTCACTCTCGTGGATCACATGGCTGTCTCACAGACAGCCACCTGGTGACGTCACCAGCCAATTTTGGTTTGCATCCCCTAAACAAAAAAGTGCGCTAGTCTCTAACGATTTTCTAAATAGGCATGTTAGAGACACACTTAACACATCTTTACATTCCTTCACAATCCAATAAAAAATCTCATCAATGCTCGGTGCTTTACTCAATATAATTCTATCTATTTCTTTTGAGACTATCTCGTTTGTAGTTAAAATATCCTCTAATTTCTCCTCTTCATTATCCCCTGAAGATCAACGTCCCATTAGGTACAAGTCGAATATCCTCGAGTGTAAATACTGAAAAAAAATAGTTATTTAACATCCTAGCAATTGCATCACATCACTCACTAACTCTCGATCTGTAGTTTTAAGTGGGCCTATTTTATCTCTAGTCTTAGTTCTGTATAATTGAAAGAAACCTTTGAGATCTTACTTTGCCTTATTTGCCACTTTAATTTCATAATTTTTCTTTGCTTCCTTAATTAACTTTTTAATGTCCCAAGTTTGCTCATTGTATCTCTGCCTTAATTGACCCTCACCGTTTTTTTATTTTCCAATAAATGCCCTTTTTAGTGCCATTATAATGCTTAATTATATATGATATCTATTTAAGGTCGACAGCTTTGATTCTAAATTCCCTATATGGAATATTCATATTTTGTCTGGCAATTAACTGCTTAATCATTGTCTCATATTCCTAATCTATACTGTTCCTCTCTACCCGAGGGTTATCTTTCCTTTCTACTGCTTTCATTGACCTCACATTTCCTGACCTGACCTCACTCGCTAGTTTCCAAACAAGTCTCCAGGTACCTCCTCAGACCACTATAATCTGATTTCTTAAGTTTCGGATTTTAACCTTATTTATTTTAATGAGAACCCCGTTCCATTTTAACTTAAATCTAATATCGCAATGGTCGCTATTTCCCCAATTTCCCCCAATCTGTGTATCGCTAGTACCCTCTTCCCTAGTGGTTAGAACTAAATCCAATCTATTATCACCCCCTAGTGGGTTAGTTTACAACCTAAGAAAATTATCCGAAATCAATCCACTGAAACCAAATCAAAATTAAGTCACCAAAACTAAGTAATCAAACTTATGAAACCAAGAACTAAGTAGCCGAAACCAAGTCTCAAAAAACAAGCCACTAAGACTAAGTCACCATAACAAGGTATCCTAAACTAAGCTATTCAAACTATCTCCAAACTGAAATCAGTGAAACTAAGCCACCTCCGACGCTGGAGCCCGCTCCCTTGTTGCCTTTTCTTTTTTTTTATTTTTTATCATTAGTTATTTATATATTGTTATTTGTTTTTGTTTTTTAATATAGTCTAGTAGTAGGTTTTGGTGAGTACGGCGACCTATGCCCCAAGTAGGCAGTCGCCAAGTTGGCTCCTAAATTTAAAAAAAAAAAACACATTCGCATAAATAAGCAAAGTCTGAATAAGGGACATGCGGAAGGCACCGGTCGGGAGACAGAGACCAGTGTGGTGGATCGAGTCTACCTTCCGCAATTTCCGCTCGGCTGCGGGTGCATAAAACTACCCCTCGTAATCGAGCTTCGAGCAAAGGAACAGGTGAAGACCAAGGAGGTAGCCCGATTAGCACCACAGGTGATGAAAATCACGTAAAAAAGAATGTTCGAGTACAAGAGACTTTAAGGCTGTGAATATGGGGGATTGAAACGATGCGAATCTACCGCATCCATACGTCCCGCATTTAGGAATAAGTCTGGATAGGGTTAGATCTGTCCATGGTAAAATAAGGGCACTATCTTCGTCTTGGCCAATAAAACTAAAATCCATGCGCTTCGACGTAGCGAGACAAACAGTTCAATATGTATGTCGGAGTTGACGCTCCTGAATTGACATCTCGGCTGCCCACAAAAGAAAACAAAAGGTCGTCTGCGTAGAGCATAGCGAGAACATCGTCCGGAAGCAATGAGGTGATGTCGTTGAAGGCCAGGGCAAAGAGAGTGAGCCTAAGGACATACTTCCATACGGGAAGCCAACCTACTACCCTATTCGACGGGGAAGAACTCCCACCACCGGTCCGCGGACGGGGCGCTATTGGAGGAACTTAGATCGGAAAATTGGGAGGCGTTCTTTCATCCTTATATTGTGGAGTATAGCCATGATACCTTATGAATGCAGTGTTATAGACCTTATCCAGATCTAAAAACACCGCAGCAAAGAGCTGTATATGAAGGGAGGGCTCGCAGATAGAATTTTCCAGGTGGAGCAGAGCATCCGAAGTGGGGCGGAACTTTTGAAAGCCGCATTGTGCATGAGACAAGCGGCCTCCGCAGTCAAGGAAATACGCTTACCTAATATTTTTCCAAGTTTTCCATCAACTTGCATACTCAGGATGTTAGAGATATTGGGTAGAAACCAGTCATGGTAGAGTGATGTCTCCTCGGCTTTCAAAGCACGGTAGATATTCACCAGGTGTCTGGAAGAATACCATAATTTCAGATCATATCTAACAAACTAAGCAAAATGGCCGTGGCTCGCTCAACCACGTGTCGGGCATGCGGTACGGAATATCGCAAATACCAGGGGCGATATCCTCGCACGAATCGAAAGCAGAACGCAACTTGCTTAGCGTAAACAGCGTCTGGAGGTAAAGTCTAGTCGACAACCTACAGTGAGAACATAACGTGCAATGTGTTGATTTATCATCATACTGGCTAAAAAATGCAGAGAAAGAGGTCACAGACTCCGCCACAGGCGCATGGACCAAAATTTCGGCCCCGTCATCTTTTAGTAGTTAATGGAGGCTACCCAAATTCTTTGAAACCCTTCCAAAGATCTCCAAGAGGGTTCTTTCCGTTGAGTGAAGATATGTATTGTCGCCAAAAAGTGCGGCGGGCGTGCTTTGAAACATACCGGAATCTAGCCCTCACTTAAAGAAATTCACTTAGGGTGAAATCGATCAGACGACGCCTATAACTCATATTGGCTATCGCTTCTCTCCGAGGGCCTTTTCACACTCGGCCGAGCACCAAGGAAGCGGACGGCGTGCAAAACGGTCAGAAGTTTTAACCACCGCCGAAACGGTTTCTCGGTTGGCAGCAGCACGAAATGTGATATTCTGGAAGGAAACTGGTCACTACCATGATCATCAACCACCTCCCACTCAAAATCAGGTTGTGCATTCGAAGTGTATAGGGAGATATATAGACAAAAAAATGAAACGGTTCTGGGATAATGATGCGTAGACTCATCCACATTTAAGACACTAATTTCCAATTCTTTGATCTGGTATGCAAGGACTTCACTCATATGGATTATGTAGTGCTTCGAGAGGCGTTGCCTACCGTTTAAACTCCCGAGGATGAGAAAAGGCCCTGGTAACCGTGCCGCGAAGTGGCAAAAGTCCGCTACATCCAAGTGTTGTGTAACGGTGGAATGTACGCTGAGATGAATGTATACCAACCATCCAGGTTTAGCTGACCTGCCATTGCTCAGAAGGAGGCATTTAAAGCAAAATAAAGAACTAGGATTTACACATCATCTCTGGTGTAAATCGCGCATCTGCCTACCCTTCCCCATCCCGCGGTTTTGTCCTTACAAAACCCTTATAACCCCGTAAGATGAACATAGGACACGTGCCCAACAACGTGACCTGGAGACAAAAAGCTAAAGGGTAATAGGAGTAGACGAGCCTCCCGCAACTAACTCACAGTTAGCCCGGAGTCCATGGCGATTCCAATGAAAGAAAGTGCCCTTTAGTCCTAACTCTAAGGATCTTCGGAGCCTTATTGGAGTAAAGAAAAACATCTTGGGGATGGTCGTAGCCTTCCCGGGGACAGAACTCCGGTACTTTTGGACTGAATTAGCGACGAAGGCGCCGCTGCCTTTGAGGTCCTCCTGGAAGAGGTTGGGTTCGAAGTGCGCGTCTTTTCCTGCACCTGCCTTGAATATTTTGGCAGAGCGGGAAGGGGGAGGGACTTGGTTTCGGGCTTCCCTAGTTTGGGGGGTGAGTCTCCAAGGCGGCTCGTCGAGCCTAGAACAGGGGCGGACGGAGCCGAGGATCCCTTGTTGCTGGCACCTCCTTTCGGGGGTGCCATTGAGACTGACGACTCAAAGTTTGCGTGCGGCCGCTTCGCCTTATAGCAAGGGGGCGCGTGGGGGAGGGGGGAGGGAGTCTTGGTTTTAGCCGAGCTTGAGCGTGAGGCACTAGCGATCCAAGTGTGGCGTCCTGGGGATGTAAAACCCCCAGAAAGGTTCCGAATGGGAGCAGAGAAAGAAACGGCGAATACCAAGCGCTGCCTTCCTTTTATACCCGTCGAATACTATTAAAAAATAAGATATTGCCCCCCCCCCAAAAAAAAATTGTCGTTTTTTCGAAGAAAAGAAAATATTTTAAAATTTATTAACTAGGAACTATAATTAACAAAGTAGCAACCATTATTAATATTATTATTATTATTAAGAACGCTATTCCAACGCGTAACTCTGCAGTCTATGCTCGACTGCAATAAAAAATCCGGTTTGATGAAATATAAACATTGATATCTCCCATCAGCTCTATGCCATTTTCCATTGAAGTGATGCAGAAAAGAGAATTAAATGATAAATAACACTGGCCTGCGTTTCAAAACTTTTTTTTCAAAGGTCAAGGGTTTTCCAACTGATTTAGGATCCTTTTTGCTGAATTAAAAAAATATCATTCATTTTCTTTGGTCAAGTCTGGTTTCTAAGATACACTCGATTTTTCTTACAGCATTTTTTTCCCAAATGGCGCTATCATTCAAGCGTATATGGGCTTTGTTTTTGCCACAGATGGTCATGGGTTACCTTAAATAACTAGTTATTCTTTCTCTTTTCAGGTCTAGTTGTGCAGTATGATGGATCGGAAGTGTAAGAACCATCCTAACAAATTTTGTTTCATCTGCAGACACGTGGTTCTTCCAGACCGTCAAGCGAAAATCACGGATTTTGTGAAGAAGGCTTATTACGCTTATTTTGGAGTCAAACTAGGGGACCAGGATAAGGCATTTGCTCCCCATATCTGCTGCAAAACATGTGTGGAGAACTTACGGGATTGGAGGAATAGGAAAAGAAAGAGTATGCTATTTGGTGTCCCAATGGTGTGGAGGGAAGGGAAAGATCACGTTACCGACTGCTACTTCTGCATGACAAATTTAAAAGGTATCAATCGCAAGAACAAGCACCATGTTCAATACCCTGATGTTCCTTCTGCCACAAAGCCAATCCCCCATGGACCAGATGTTCCTGTTCCTGAGCCGGGTGTCATCATGGAATCTAGTTCTGATTCCGAATCTATTGACATGACTGATACAGGTGAATGTGGCGCATACGAGCCAGGAGAGGACGACCGATTGGTGCCATTGACCCAAACCGAACTCAACGACTTGACACGAGACCTGAACCTATCTAAGGAATCTGCCCAGCTGCTGAGTTCTTGTATTCGAGAGAAACATCTACTTGCCCCAGGAACAACGTTCTATTAGTATCGGAAACGCGAGATCGAATTCAGAAAATTCTTTATGTTAGATGAAGTGTCTTTACTGATCTACTGTAACAATATTGCTGAACTGATGAAATTAATGGGTTTAAAGTATGTTGCCATGGAATGGAGACTTTTTATTGACTCGTCTAAAAGAAGTCTCAAGGCAGTTCTTCTGAATAACGGAAATAAGGTTTCATCAATCCCTGTTGGACACTCGGCTGAAATGAAAGAATCCCACAACAGCATGGAACGTCTGTTGTCTGCTCTCAATTATCAGGAACATAAATGGTTGATTTGTGGAGATCTTAAAGTTGTTGGACTCATCCTAGGACTTCAAGGTGGGTACACAAAGTACCCATGCTTTTTGTATTGTGGGATAGTCGGGCTGACGACCAGCATTATGTCAGACAAGAGTGGCCATCAAGACAAGGATTAGAACCCGGGTCACACAATGTTCTGTCCCACCCTCTGGTTAAACCGAGCAAGGTGTTACTTCCACCCCTACACATCAAACTTGGCCTATTGAAGAACTATGTAAAAGCACTAGAGAGGGAAGGTGGAGGATTTGCCTTCATCTACCTCAAGTTCAAACGAATCAGCATGGAGAAGTTTAAGGTGGTCCTCAGATAAGAGAACTCATAAAAGACTCTAGTTTTATGATTCATTAAATCCTACTGAACTCTCTGCCTGGCTGTTCCTTAAGTTGGTCATGCAAACTTCCTTGGTAACCACAGAAGTCCTCAGTACCAGAAGATGGTTGATGACTTAATTGAGAATTTCCGCAAACTTGGTGCGCGTATTTCAGCGAAAATGCACTTTCTTCGGTCCCATCTGGACTATTTTCCAGAAAATTGCGGAAACTTCAGTGAAGATCAGGGTGAGAGCTTTCACCAAGACATCCGTGTCATGGAGGAACGCTATCAAGGCCACTGGGATGTGAACTTTCTGGCTGACTACTGTTGGTTCCTTAAGAGGGATGTGGTGTCTGCTCGGCACAATCGGAGGTCACTGAAGAGACCATTCATCCACGAGTAGCTTATTTTGTGCATTGTACTATTCATGCTATCTATTAAAAATATTCTGTAAACTTTCTATGAGTAAATTGGTCCAATATTTGCTATTATGTGTTTCATTCACAACAAATATTTGGAAATATACGAGTTTTTGGTATGTGCTCATATTTCAAAAACCTGACCGGATTGGGTAAAATGAGCATGATTTTCAGATTCAGTGCAAAAAACTGAACCAAAACCAGGTATTTGACCTTGAAAACAACGCAGAGAGTGTAATATATGGTGGATGAGCAACAACATCCGAACCCAATAAACGTTTTCGCTGTCACACTTTCCCCGTGTGATTGTCCTGAAAGAGAATTAATCTCTCCTCGAACCATCGCTGATAAAACTCAAAGCTAATAATTCCTTTATATTACCAAAGCTTCTCTGAAGTAGTTTCTATTGGCGTTGGATCTGTTGTCAGTAATATAATTTCACGGATGACAAAAGCCACAAGGGCCTATCAAAGGTCATCCGCATCTGTCAAAACCCACCTACAAAACGCATCCATAGGATTGTGTCAGATCATGCATAATATAACATAATTTCACGGATGACAAAAGCCAAAAGTTCCTATCAAAGGTCATCCGCATCTGTCAAAACCCACCTACAAAACGCATCCATAGGATTGTGTCAGATCATGCATAATATAACATAATTTCACGGATGACAAAAGCCACAAGGGTCTATCAAAGGTCATCCGCATCTGTCATATCCACCCACCAATAGGATTGTGTCAGATCAAGCATCTATTATATACAATTTGAACTATCCATAGGAAAGCGTCATAAACAAAAAGTATCTTCATCAAGGCTCGTCAAAATCCGAATCACCCATAATATACAATAATAAAAAACTGCATCCACAGGAATGAGTCCAGAATCCCCCCCCCCCTCCAAAAAAAGTTAACCCTCCCTCCCCATATAATCATCTAATCTGCGTTTGAAAACATTCAAGTTTGGATTGTCTACCGTCTCAGATGGCAAACTATTCCAGTAATCTTCCAATCTATTGGTGAACAAAATAATGGGGAAAGCTCTTGTAAACGTCATATCAAAGCAACATTTACCCGCGGCAGGACAAGGATACATTTTTAGTCGTGTGCACCCGACTATGCCCGTCCGTAGGTCGTTCGGTTGGGTGGTAAAAAATTAATTTTCAATGTTGAAAGTTTTGAAGGTCGTAAAGTCTTATGACCATAAGGCCATATGTCAGAATAATTGAGAGCACGCGACTTAGTTCTGTTGACCTTGCTTAAACTCTAGGCACCCTTTAGGGCAAGAATAGAGTTGGAGAGTGATCAGTCATTCCCAAGTGGATATGGCACGACCCCCCTCCCCCCCTATACTTGGGTGCAACCCTGTACTGGGACCACCCTACTTGGATATATATCACGTGATGTTAAGATGCAATTCAAGTTCCGCTTCCTAGCTGTTACATGGACCACTAGCACAGGGGAGTCTTATAAGGTTCCCACAGCATGCAACAGCCTCCCTCCATTCTAACCTGGATTCCTCAGGACAGCCTTACAGAGAGTCGCGGCGCCACTTAATTGCGGTAATGGCGGGGATCGTACATCACAGGCTGTAGGATTCAAGCTTTCTCCCCCTTAATCTCCCAAGCGGTCGGAGAGAGCGGAGACCCCATCTGCTCCCGGGGAGATAAATAAACATCATCAAAACATTACATTTTTGGAAACCTAATACTTTCGTAATGCCATGGAATTACACCCCCTTGAACCAAGTCTTGAGGTGGTGAGGAAAGTAAAAACGAAAATTTTTCGTGTAAAGTCCTCACGAAGTAAAGAGAGAAATTTTAAAAGATTCAATTAGGAAAGAAGAAACTTGTAGGATGTTTGAAGGATGTGTGGTGGTGTTGGTGCTTTGTTACATGCAATAAAAAAATTATATAAAGAGGGTTAGGCGTGTGTAGGAGTGAAAGGAGAGTGTGTGGTTTAGTATGGATTGTGGTTTTCACCAAAGATATGTATGTTGCTCTGGCCTTGTAATGTGTTTATGGATTATGTAATGAAAGACACACGAAGAGTGGTGAGAAGGGCAAAACTGAGGTGAGAGCTGACACTTACTGTTTGGTAATGACCTTGTCGTCCTATTTGAAGCTGGGAATGAAATGAAGTAGATAGTGAAATGTTTAGGAATGTGTGAGAGAGAGGCCTGGACATAAAGGTAAAAAAGCATAAAAAGGTAGTAGTCGATTGAGTATAATGTGTTGAGGATTGCGATGTATTGGAGGGCGTGAAACTCACGTGGGTAAATCAGTTGAAAGCGTGGTGAAATTGCATGGATGAAATTGAATTCGAGTTTAGAGTAAAGAGCATCAGCGCACTTTTAAATCGCAAGAGTATTAAGTGTGATAGGTATAAAGACTATGATAAAATGCCGGGAAAATATGTGAGAAAGATATGTTGAGTAAAAAAAAATAGTAAAGTGATTGACATGAATATTTCGACGGGATACAAGGCGTGTAAAATAAATGAATGAAGAAAAGGTAGTGTAGAAAGTGCAGTGTATGTATTGTCAGGGTCACTTAGATGAGAAAAATGTAAATTAATTCTGAGAGAATGTGAGCAAGAACAGGATGTATTACCTGAACAAGCCAGATGAATTATTTAAGGGGATGGAGGGTTCCTTGGTCTCCAAAGGCTCGGGGCTGAACATCCAACACGAGGTATTATGATAATGCATTGCTTACACACAGTTACAACTTTGTAAAAAACGACGATGATGAGTAATTGCGTAATCCAGACTCCACATTGACCCCCCAGTGTGAGGGGATTGCGGATGAATCCGCATCAGATTTCGTTGAATAGGTAATAAATAGCGAAAAGATTGGAATCATGATTTTTACAAAATCAAAAAACAAGGAGGAAAGATCAAAATCTTTCTCGAAGCTTCGGATCTAACATCCTCCCTCACAAAGAAGAACGAGAGGCGCATCGGCTCGCTAACAACGAAAGGGCCTTCCATTTTACCCGTCTATTTAGCATCCTTTGACGTCCTTTGAGAATCAGAAATGACGGATGACAAATGTGACGCTGAATAGGCGAGTCTAAAAGGCCTCGAAAGCGACAGAAACCAAGCGCAGTACAAGAGAGAGAGAGAGAGAGAGAGAGAGAGAGAGAGAGAGAGAGAGAGAGAGAAAAGGTTATGGGATTGAATACAGTGAGTGAGCTGGTGTGTCTGAAACGCGCTGAATGGTATGGTTGGCGGGGGATGGGAGGATAAAATCATTGCTAGCTCTGGACACACACGTCTATAAGGTTGGTCTGTCAGTGATTTCTAGCGCAGTCCTTCCAATAAATGAAATAACGTCAGAGGATTTTTGCACTGCTTCCCCCCCCCCTCCCGCCCCGTAACGAATTAATAGTGTTACTTGTTATTGTTCTGAACATGCCTAAGCTAACTCAGCGATAGCTTCGAACGCTATAGCCTAACCTTAAACTAACGATAGCCTCGAACGCCATAGCCTAACCTTAACCTCGGGATAGCCTCGAACGCCATAGCCTAACCTTAAACTCACGATAGCCTCGAACGCCCTAGCCTAACCTTAACCTCGGGATAGCTTCGAACGCCATAGCCTAACCTTAACCTCGGGATAGCCTCAAACGCCATAGCCTAACCTTAAACTCACGATAGCCTAACCTTAACCTCGGGATAGCCTCGAACGCCATAGCCTAACCTTAAACTCACGATAGCCTAACCTTAACCTCGGGATAGCCTCGAACGCCATAGCCTAACCTTAAACTCACGATAGCCTCAAACGCCATAGCCTAACCTTAACCTCGGGATAGCCTCGAACGCCATAGCCTAACCTTAAACTCACGATAGCCTCGAAAACATCGAGGAACTTCTAGATGTCATAAAATACAATTGGAAATTATCTGGGCACTTGGAACTCTGATATGTTGATGTAACTGCAGTCAGGCTTCACAAAACAGCTGTTTTCTATGCCACTGGGACAGTCGAGCGACCTACTCTTTGCGTGTACTCGAACTGGCCTTAGCGAGAAACACACGTACCAGGAATATCAAAATATCTATAATGAACCTTTGGTTGACTCGCAAAATGGTATGTTCCCTCCGCTTCATATAAAGCAATTCGTGAAAATACAGTAGAAAAGAAACTCGAAGGTATTAGAGTACACAGTAATTTTCTGAAGATCACTGAAGCAAAGGGGAAGGAAAGGCGTCTTCATTAGGTGCACAGATTAAAGATCTAAAGGATCGAAACTTCAGCACACGATCTGGAGGTGGAAGCCTCGAACTCATTTTGCGTGGCTTTGTTATTTTTTTTTGTGAAAAAAAGAGGTGCCCAGATTTTAAAATTACGTTAATATTATTTTACCAGCATAATTACTCGGTGTTGCTCGGAATAAAAAGTCCTGTCGAAAATAAATACAGATGCAGATTTTTTGAAATTCTTACATTGGGGCACAAAAATATATATTCTTGATGAATATTATTATTATTTGCGGGTTGAAGGCCGTTTCAGGAGAGTTGCGCACTCTCCTTATATAATATCATAATATATAATGAGCATACGTTTCATCACGCGCGCTCGGCAGTTTACGCGCACGCGTAAATGACCGCTAGTTATGAGCGAACAACATTACGGACGCAGGACCAGATCGAGCGTCTTAAAGATACAGAAATATACCCGAAAGGAGGCACCCATTGGGAGTCCTCAGACGACAAAACCCAAGTCCCAACGAGGCGCTTCAGTCAGAGGAGAATTTTAACAACTATAAAAATGGTATTTTTTAGAAGAAAAAAAAGTCCAAATTGTGTAGGACTCTGAAGGTATTAAAATATCTTACAAAAGGCTTCTTGAAATTTCTCTTTTTAGAGAAAGGGGTGGTTGCCCTGTCATATGGGTGGCGCTCCTGAACAGGGTTGAGGAACTCCGGGAGACTTTTTTAGCGGATTAACGAATTCGCACTAATACCCTTACTTTAACCCCATTAAACTTTGTCTTAAAAGGATTTACACCATCAGATTCATCGAACCCCGCAAGGGGTGGATTGAGTGGGAAGGGTAATAGGCCAGCTACAACTGAGACCTAGGGGAGCAGCACGCCCTCCGACCCCAGTGCCTCAAAAGAAAGTGGCGGTCTATCTCGGGTCATCTTTTGTACCTCCTTTAAATCTCCCACTCTCTCTTTTCGCCCCCCCCCTCCTGTTTAGACCAGGCAAAGGGGGACAGAAGGCGTTTAACGTTCTAAAAAAGCAGCGTCATCGAAACTTCCGAGTGGAGGGGGTAGGTAAAATGTATCCATCACAAAGGCATTTGATGAAGTACCGAACTTATTACTTTGATCACCTACTTCCCAAAGAATCTGGTAGGCACGAATCCCAACGTTCGTTGTCATTAGCAAGCTTCACTCATAAACCAGTCCTTTCCCCTCCAATTGGTATATATATATATATATATTTTTTTTTAGGATAAATAGGCAGGCTAAATTTAGGAAGTTCATTACTATATTATAACTTCTTGGTACCGACGTTTCGGGTAGGAATCCATTCTCAAGGATATGAGATTATAAATATATACAAACATAAGAATTTTTTAGAGAAGTTATCAGATATATATAAATTAACTATATGGGAAATGGGAAGCAGCAGAGGTGGTAATATTCAAATTATAAAAATGTAGGGAATCGGAAATATCTTTTTGTTTTAAAAATAAAAACTGAAATTAATTAATTTTGGGTGTCTTCATTGTTACCCTTTAAAAAACAGGTTTCTTGTCTCATTTGCTCATTCGTGTCCAATTCTTCTTTCTCTTATATATATATATATATTTATATATATATATATATATATATATATATATATATATATATATATATATATATATATATATATATATATATATCATCACTAACTCTAGAATTTAAGAAGGGGATTTGTTTGAGTATTTGAATAATAATTTCATCTTAGTTTATTTATAACTTTTGTTTTTTTTTATCAAAGTTATTTCTAATAATTCTTTTATCATAAAAAAAATGGTGAAGTTAAGAAATAAATATAAGTATCGAAATTTTGTGAATTTTTTAAAATCCAATGAATTACAAATGGTGAAGTTCAGAAAATTTATTTTTATATATCTTCTTCAATAACTTTATATTTTAGCAACGTGATATTTTGAAAGGGGGGAAATTTAGGTTAGAGTTCCTTTTTATAATTATTATAATTGGCGAAGTTCAGAAAATTTAGAAAAATTTAACCATGGCTGCTTTTTTTTTAGATTTTAATTTTAGTAGCAAAGCCATTGCCTGCTATGAGTATATTTTAACTTTGGATTTTTTAAAAACAAAATGGTGAAGTTTAGAAACAAATGATTATCGAATGTTTGGGATTTTTTTAAAAGGCAAAGTTCAGAAAAAATAAATATGATTATCGAATGTTTGGAATTTTTTTAAACGAAAAAGAATACCAATTCGATGGTTTTATCAAGGTTATTTCTAAATGTGATTTTCAATTCCTCTTTCTCGTTCGCTCTCTCTCACTCTCTCAATCGCACTTTCTCTCACACTCAAAGTATGTATACAAAAAATAAAGTAGCTTTAACTTTGTGATTTCAAAAGTGATGTTTCTTCGGGCTTAATGAAACCTCATACGGCTAAAAGTGCCAGATTAAGTCCATTAGCATTTCTTCACACCAAAAGGAGATATATTTATGCTAAACAGAGTAGACTCAAAAAGTTATGACAGTTTTCCATTTTTCTGAATGCACCCTTAAGCCTTAAGGAGTGAATCAGGTCTCACTACAGCATATATACAAAATGAAATGTAGGACCGTGCCTTACTAAGCAGAGGAACTTTTTATTTTTTAATACCACCCAAGATAATGCTTATAAACTACCATTCGAAACTAATGGTCGAATATTAGGCCATATAGAAATTTAACTATTGGTAACTTTGGTCTAATATTCGACCGTCTTATTTTTTTTTATTATTTAGATAGGAAAACTGCCTTTTATGTATTTAATATAGTCAAAATAAAATATTTTAATGCCATTTTTATAGCGTAAGATCCTAGAATTCTTTCTTGAAATGATTTTCAACTTTAATAAAATCAAAAATTGGATTCAGAATAGCCGAAACCGCACACAAACGACCTAATCCCTAACCTTGTTTTTATAGTATTTAGAAAATATCCCCCAATTATATCATAGATGCTTTATCCTATAGGAAAAAGTCATCGGGATATAAAATCCTTTATTTCTTAGCAGAGCATACACAAAAAGGTCGGCGCTGCGATATACCACAAGGAGACGAAGTTCTCGATTTTGAATCGAGATATAAGAGTCTGGGTTAGTTAGCATAGCAAAACTATAGATCGATAAGGATAAATAAATAAAGTACCCCCTGAAGCAGCAATGCCCAACTCTGCACGTCTAAACATGTTTATGCCCGGTGATATTTTATGGAACTTGAGCTTACGGAATCTGAGCCTACGGAATCTGAGCCTAAGGAACTTGATGCAACAGAATCTGAGCCTACATAAACTGAGATACTTTGTTGTGCACCCCCCGTTTAATTTCAAAGGATCAAAATGAAAGAGAATGATTAGAATTGCCGAGAACAAGCAAAGAGTTTATGACGGCAGGTAGATTTGATTTATCGAATCGTTAGAAATTTCAGGGTTTCGGGCGATGCTCTGACAGCAATCATTTAATCTTAATTAACTTCAAAAGTCATTTTATCTTTATAAATAAGGCGACGCTCGGAGTTTGATTAGTAGCTCATTCTTAATGAAGTTAAAAAAAGTTTCCATTTTAATGTTAATTAGTATAATGTAGGCTTTGAAAAAAATACCAGTGTTTGTTGATAAGTAATCTAAAAATATTGATATTTGTCATAGTTTATATTGTAGCGATATCTATGTTATAATTATGATTAATTATTTTCCAATTTGTTTGTTAATTAGTCTATTCATTTATTATACACAATTACTCGGATTATATTTTCCACGTTGTTTTTCGTTTGTTTTTTAAGAAGGAAAATACAAGATTACGAATTCTATGAAAGAAGATTCATCCTAACTTCGAATCACAACAACACAATCCCAACCTAATCTTCATTGGGACAATAACAGTGATTGCCACATATTGACACTCATATACTTGTATGTACCCAGGCTTGGTCGAGGAATAGCATTAATAAAAGTCCACTGATTAACATTGAACCGCGTGTTTGTAGACTCATTTATATAATAATTCCACAAATGACTCGATTGTCATCGTCATTTTCTCTCGCTTGACGACATGCTAGGGCAAATTACCACTCGTTAATCCTCTGGTGTGTTCACTTCCACCATCTACGATTCTTCGGGAAGTCGTGGCCGACTACAGTAGCGAGTAAACACTGACGTAGATTAAGAAAGGTAGATTAGGTATCGCACTAGATTGAAGAGGGATTCTACGGTCGCTGGGGCGCGAGCAAAGAGCAACTTACCATCAAAGCGTATTTGATGACAGGACAGACAACTGAAGATTAAGAATTTTAAAGTTCACCGTGGCAAGGGAGGATATGATGGCAGACGACATAGGGCAAAGGATTAATTGATCGAAGCATCGTGGTGAATGGCCGTTGGAGAGAGGAAATTACAATGGCAGAGGATGGAAGATTAACGTGTCGAAACCTCTTGTGAATGGCTGCTAGCGAGCGAGGGAATGACGATGGCAGATTAGCTTCTTGAAATTTGGTCGTGAATGGTCATTATCAGTGAATAAATGATGATGGCAGACGATTGACCGAACTAAAGGTCCCTGTGAATGGTCGTGAGCGATGGAGGAAAGGACGATGGCAGAAGAGGGCCTATGGCAGGATATTAGAGTTGACACGTTTTTGTGAATGCCGTCGGTTCTTTCCTTGAATTGAAAGTGGAATACCATCGAGGGCATCTCCCCATTAAGTTTGTATGGAGAGATGCGTAAAAGAAGCGGTGAAGATGGGGGAAGTGAAAACGTGTGGAGACAGATCACAATCCTCTAGATGTCAGCTGCAGCAAGGGTGCCCACGCTACACAGCACCTAACCTTGTGCATTATAAAAGGAAAATAAAGATGGGGGCTGTAGAAAGGAAAAAGGGGGGGAAGAAAGGGGGGGGGTTAAAAAGACCCCAACTGGCAGCGAGCAGGGATGAGTAGATGGAAGCTGCTCGGCGACTAGCCTGCAACATTAGCTACCGGCCAGGAAAAATAGGCGGAAAGAGTCTTGTACAGAAAGATGTGTAGAAGGAGTAAAGCCCAGGTAGATTCAATCTAGTTCAAGACTACCGGAAGAACAAGGGCCAGCGAGGGCGTGCCGCTCCTCAAGAGTGACAGAAGGCAAAAGATTAAGTGGTCGTTGGAGAGGGAGGGAGTTAGCGAGGGAGGGGGTATCGAGGGAGGGAGGGGATATCGAGGGAGGGAGGAAGGGAGGTAGCGGGGAGGGAGGTCGAGAAGGAAGGAGGGAAGTAGGGAGGGACGGAAGTAGTGAGGAAGGGAGGTAGCAAGGGAAGGAGGGAGGAAGGGAGATAGGGAGGGAAGTAGCGAGGGAGGGAGGGAGATAACGAGGGAGGTCGAGAAAGGAGGGAAGCCGTGAGGGAGGAAGGGAGATATGGAGGGAAGTAGCGAGGGAGGGAGAGGTGAGGGAGTCACTATTGCAGGGGAGGGAGGTTTGGAAAGAAGGAGGGAAGTAGCGAGGGAGGGAGGGAGGTAGCGAGGGAGGGAGGGAGGTAGCGAGGGAGGGAGGTAGTGAGGGAGGCAGCGAGGAAGGGTAGTAGTTAGGAAGCGAGGTAGTGAGGGAGGGAGGGAGGCAGCGAGGAAGGGTAGTAGTTAGGAAGCGAGTTAGTGAGGGAAGGAGATAGTGGAGGATAGAGGGCGAGGAGGAAGAAGGGAAGTAGCGAGGGAGGAGGGTAGCGAAGGGGGAGGGCGATAATGAGGGAGGTAGCGAGGGAAGGAGGTAGTGAAAGAGGGGTAGCGAGGGAGGGATGTCGAGAAAGAATGACGGAAGTAGCGAAGAAGGGAGGTAGCTAGGAATAGAGAGAAGTAGCAAGGAAGGGCGGTAGATGGGGAAGGATGTAGTGAGGCATGAATGTAGCGACGGATGGATGTCGAGAAGGAAGGAGACAAGTAGCGAAGAAGGGAGGTAGCGAGTGAGGGAAGTAGCGAGGGAGTGAGGTAGAGAGTGAGGAAGGTAGCGAGAAAAGGAGGTAGAGAGGGAGGGATGCATCGGGGAGAGCGGTCGAGAAGGAAAGAGGGAAGTAGCAAGGAAGGGAGGTAGCGAGGAAAGGAGATAGCGAGGGGAAGGTGGTACCGAGGGAGGGAGGTAGCGAGGGAGGGAGGCATTGGGATGAATGGGTTTATAATGTTCTGAAACCTGTTCAATGGTGCTTAGTAAAGGATTGAGTTGGAAAGAAAGAGTGTGTATATTTGATAGGTCGAAAGAATGACCTGGTTCGAGACTAGTTGTATTGACTCGAAAATTGTAATGTATCAGTTTGAGAGTAAGCCGATAGCTGCATACTTGTCGAATTAAAGTGTAAAGAATGAATTAAAGTATAAAGTGTGAAATTTGCTAATCTGAATGAAAGTTCTTGTATATAATTCACAGTATTGACAGGCTATGGATTTGCTGCTGGTGGAGTGGGGGAGTAAATATTGGAATCGAGAGTTGCTGTTTCATTCTTGTTTCTGTATTGTAGCGTGAGACAGTAACGAGTACAGCTGCTATTTGTGTTGGGTCGTTTGCATATCGCTCTGTTCTCGACTCTGGCGATAATTATTCGGTGTGGTTCGCTTCGGTTGTTCTGGTAGAATCCTTTGTTTGCACGGTTATTATAGTTCACTCAATATAACCTGGTATAATCCAAGTACACGTGATCAGTAAAACATGCATGAATCCATATACTCGGGATACAAAAGTAGCTTCAAGTTGAAGCAAGCTGGGGCACTGCTCCTTGTTCGCTGCCGCTAGAGGAGGTGAACGTTTAGAAACAGATTTCGAGAGCCCTGACAACTGTAGGGAACCTGTAGTCTCTGATCGAGACCACGCTACTGTTAGGACGCTCTTCGTTTTTACTTGTGTTCTTCTGGTGGGCTGCCTGGTCTCATTGTTTACAGTCTAAGGCGAGCCATGATAGACGGTATTAACAGGGTGACGTGGAGTGCTCTTAGTCTTCTATGCCATAGCTGTACTTGGAGTAACGAGAATTAAATTTATATAGCATAACTAACTTATTTTGACGCATGTAAATTTGTATTAGCGTTTTATCAAAGAATAGATATGGAAAGATAGCTGACTACATCTGGATAGGAGGGGTTTTCTTTTCCGGCAGTTTTTATTTGTGCGTCTGATCGAGTTTTTCTGAACTTTGAGCGGCAGGATGAATTCTCTTCTAGAGGATAAAACCCTCATAAGATGATAGTAAGAGGATAATCTTGGGATAAACGCCTATCCCAAAATATAATATTTAGTTAAAGTTTTTTGGATCTTGTTGCACTATATTTAAATCATTTATGAAAGAAAGTTTATGGGCCAATAATATGCGTAAAGTTTCAGCTAAATTGTTTGCAAAAGTACAGGCTGATATATAATATTTTGCTAAAGAATATATATATATATATATATATATATATATATATATATATATATATATATATATATATATATATATATATATATGTGTGTGTGTGTGTGTGTGTGTGAATTTGAGAAACTCACAAAGTAGTGGGTGAGTAGAGTAATAAATGCAAAAAATCACGCAAGAAAATGAAAGGAGGATTCCAAGTACTTTCGAACTACTTGTTCAGTTCATTGTCAAGGAATGAACTGAGAATGAACTGAACAAGTTCGAAAGTACTTGGAATCCGCCTTTCATTTCCCTGTGTGATTTTTTGCATATATATAATATAAATATATATATATATATATATATATATATATATATATATATATATATATATATATATATATATATATATATATATATATATATATATATATATATATATGAGGAATTAAACCACATTCTCCGAAGACAATTTAATTCAGAACAGTTTCGGTGTATCTCACACCCTTTTTCAACTGACACTGGATAGAAAATATAAGAAAAAAATGCATACAAGCATAACAGGTCGTGAAATATCCCCTCTTTTATCCCCAATCCCCAACTTGTGGCTAATCGGGGGGGGGGGGGGGGTAGGCCTAAACATATTGAAGGGCTGACAGTTTACTATTTTATTTTTTTGCGATCTTATTACAGGATTAAAAGAAAATTGACCCTCAGATAGATTTAAATTAGGAACTGACGATATCAAGCTCGATTCTACGATTCTTCTCTTAACATAGTTAGCCGATTTAAATACCATTTTACTTCCATTGAAATCGATTGTATGATTCTTGTCTCTAACATGGCAAAATATTCCACTGCTTTCGCTGAATTAAATTGTCTTCGGAGAATGTGGTTTAATTCCTCATCTTTTCTTGCGATATTGCATTAATTTTCATCATATATATCTTTTAGGCTTCCAGGGTTTTTTTTTGTTGAGTTCAAGAATGAAGGGTAATTTGTGTCTTTGCTTTTAAGGTTTCTGGCCAAGAAATTATATCGAACCATAAATATACTTGGTGTGATTTATGAAGTTTTGTATTTGTTTGCAGTGTTGAGTAGCCCTCTGTGGCACTTGGAACGCTATGTATATAACCCAAGTTGTCTAAAGAGGAGACTTCTTGGTGTGGTCGGAAGATGTAATATGAAACATATAGCTCTCTGTCACAACTAATTAATGATAGGTCCCGATAGGTACACATGACTCTATGGATAGTGAATAACAGCCCAAGTGAAGGAAGGGTTTTCTTGGCTTGAAAAACCGACATAAATTCCTCTTTCGTGAGCAGTGATCGAATGCTTTTCTAGCGCCCTTCCTCCTTCCGGGGGGGCTTTGGACCCATCTGCGGAATGTGACGCAAATTTGAAATCTTGCGGTTGGGAGGAAAGTGAAATTGCTTTATAATTAAGGGGGTTTCACCCCAACTCTGGATTTAAGGTTCGCCCTGTTGACACATTCCATGAAAATTCTTGAAGGGCGAACGAAAATCTTCATCTATCGCTGGGTGCCGACAAGTCTTTTTTTTTACCTTATTTTTTCTTTTTTTTTTCTAGAATAATAAATACGGTATTCGATATTAAAATCAATCGATCAGCTGTTAGCCAGTGCCAGACGTACCATTTTAAATGGTTTGGCAGCGACTTGTTTGTAAACATTGCTATTTTGAAAACCGCATATTGAGTCATTCACTCATTTCTCTTCATTTCTTCAATTATAGGTAAGTTTACATAATGCCTACCATCGTTCTTTATAAATTGTATACATTAGTAAATAGTAATTATTATAGATGGTTTGGAATGGTTGCCTTTGTGTCATTGCGTGACCACTGTTCTAGGCTTATTTGTTGAATTTTGGGTGCTGCTATAGTATGTATCCTACCTTTGCCGGTAACTGCTATAGCATGTATCCTACCTTTGCCGGTAACTGCTATAGCATGTATCCTACCTTAACATAGGGAAATTTCTTAAAAAGAGGGAATGTTACCCCAACCTCCAACAAAGGGAATTTTCTGAAGAAAGTTTTAGCGAAATTATTTAGTCTCCGTCTGTACATAGTTTGAGAAAGTTATTTATTTCTGAGCTAAACACTTCAATATGTTGCTCCGTGAAATTTTATATTAAAGTTGTTAGTGACGAAAGTACTGCTGCAAAGTTCTTACTAGATAAAGGTATTTTAGCCGAAAAAGTTGAGTGCAACAAATGCAGCGGACCACTTAATTTCGCAACTAAGAAAGTATGGAAGTGAAAAAGAAAGGGTTGTCAAGCTATTATTTATGCGAGGAGTGGTAACAATTTTTTCCATTACAGAGATTTAAATGGCAAACTTAATTGCAACTTGAGTCTGTGTTCGATTCTAGAAATTTTGTTCCTGTGGTCCTCTGAAATGCCTTTGCGAACAGCAACGAAACATACCGGTATTTCTATGAACACTGTGGTAGACTGGTTTAATTACTGTCGTGAAGTTTTTTCATTTAATGTATCTGTGAATCGTCGAGGTCAGATGATTGGTACAGAAAACGAGCCAGTACAAATCGACGAATCGAGGTTTGCTGGACGAAGAAAGTATAATAGAGGTCGCATTTTGGAAGGTGACAGAGTTCCGGAGGAATTGGATCAAAACCTTGTTATCAACAAGTGAAATCATGGATGACGTATTGATGGCCCTTGGGTCTTTGTATGCCATAAAAATGATTGGCGCTATTTCCATGTTTACCGAAACGATGACGATACTTTGTTGCAAATCATTCAGAGGGAAGTTGCAAGTGGGTCCTACATACACTCCGACAAATGGGCCTCATATAGTAGGCTTTCTCAATTAGGCTATTATGACCGTACAGTCAATCCGCAGTTTTGCGCAGATCCAACAACTCAAACTAAAACTCATCGGATTGAGCGACCATGGCTGGAGAGCAAAATTAAGATGATAAAGAAAAAACGTGGAGTACCACCAACCCTTCTGCAAGGACCCCTATATGAACTGTATTGGCGGGCACTGAAAGGCAAAAATTCATTCAGACCTTTTCATTCATATTTTGCAACATGTCAAAGAACAGTTTTTACACTAAGATTTTTAAACTTTTAATGTTTTAACTTTTTTAGTAAACTAGAATAAAATTTTTACTTTTTAATTTAATGTAGGTAGGATTCAAATATGATGGTAGGATACATGCTATAACAGAGTTCGGCAGATAGGATACATCCTATAGCAGCACCGTATTGTGTTCCGTTGTATTTTTACACTTATGAATTTTTATTCTATTCACTATCTATCATTGGCTGATCTACAACTACCAGTGAAACATATATAATAACCCATTGCAATATACAATTCAACAAATATGTTCCATTGTTTTTAAATTATTGATAATATAATAAATCATAAACTATACTAAATTCAATAAAATATATTTTTTATATTCAATAAAATTTCATGTGTTTCATTTACACTCATAATTTTTTACTCATTCCATTAAATCCATCCCAAAATAAAACTGGGTGAACAAAATTTCAATTTGTCTTGTCCTTGGGTTAAAAGTGTTCTTTCCCAATTCGAGCGGTTGTCTTTTTGTGAGTTCACATCTGGTCGTGGCAGAAAGTCAATTATAATCCCCAAACTTTGCTTTTGTGGCGATACAATGAATTTTTAAATTAGCCAATTTATAGTAAACAACATTATTTTGATGCAAAGAGTTAAACTCTTTTTCTTTAAGAGCTCATCTGGCGACTGCCTACTTGGGCATAAGGCGCCGTACTTACCACTGCCTAGTACTAGGCTACTTTAAAATAGTAACATGAACCCCCCCCCAAAAAAAACAGCAATAAAATGAAAAAAAGGAAGAAGGCAAGAAGCGGGGGCAAGCTCCAGCGTCGGGGGGGGAGAGGTTCGCCTCCCCATGGCGAGGGAACGTGCGACCTACAAAAATAACAAAAAAACAACAACAACTAGTTAAATAAAGGGTAGCAGGCCGGCCTCTTCCCAAAATTCGGTAAGTCAATGTGCACGAACTCGTCCCGAGTACAAGGGACAGGTAACGTGCGTGGAGATCGCCCAGAATGGGACATTCAACAAGAATGTGCCGTACAGTCTGGGGAACAATGCAGTCTTCACAGTAGGGCGCAGGCAAACGCTCCATCAAATGGCGGTGCGTCTCGCGAGTGTGCCTAATTCGGAGACGACAGAAAGCAACCTGAAGCCCTCGCGGCATTGGGGGTTAAGTCCATGGGAACAGTTGCGGCGCAATGGCACGCAACTTTAAGTTCCTTTCGACCGTCTCCCATCTTTTTTGCCAAGCAGCCGGAAGAGCTGCCCGTATTCTGACCATGTAGTCGGTGTGAGGATGAGCGAAACGCTGGTACGGTCGCCCAAGTCTCGCGGACTCTTTGGCGCGTTCATTCCCCACAATTCCTACATGTCCAGGAACCCGGCAGAAAATAATCTCGACATCCACCCTGCTTGCTAAAACCATAGCCTCAGAGATTCCAATGCCCCGAGAGCACTCAGGGCGCTTTGTGAGTCGCTATAGATCACAATCCGATCTCCGAACCGGGCACGTCGCGTAATAACCCGTACCGAGTGGTGTATTGCCACCAGCTCGGCCGTGAAGACAGGCGCAGCACCTGGCAGAGCCCCGGTGCCTTTAAAAAGAGGGGATACGGCGTGGAAGCCGAACCCCTCTTGGGAGTTGGAGCCATCCGTATAGACAGGCACAGCCCCAGCGTGAAACGAGTTGTGCTCCAAAAAGGTCGAACACAATACTCCCGGCGCTGTACAAGCTTTGGGAGCAGAGGTGTGGCGACAAGTAGCCAAAGGTGTTACCCTCCAGGGTGGCGTCTTAGGCAGAAACAAGGGCGCCACCGGCCCGAGAACTATACCTAGCTCTCGAAGGAGTTTCCTAGCCCTAAACGCAAAGAGCTTAGGGTATGACTGGCATCTCTCCGAGGCATAGGCATCGTCGAAATCAGCTGCGGATGCAGTGAGAGCTGTTGGCGACTAAGGGAGGTGCCGGGCTCGCGCGTACAGGCGAATAATGCACTGTGCACGGCGTAGAGCGAGTGGCATCTCTCCAGCATTGACAAGTAGGCTCTCAATGGGAAAATTGCGGAAGGCACCAGTCGCCAGTCGAAGTCGAGGGGTGGATCGAGTCCACCTTCCGTAAAACACGCTCAGCTGCGGATGCATAAAACGCGAACCTGTAGTCGAGCTTCGAACGAACAAAGGATCGATAAAAAGTAAGGCAGTAGCCCTATCAGCGCCCCAAATGACGAACGTTACGGAACGGAGAATGTCCATGGCGCGGGTACAAGAGACCATGAGGCTGCGAATATGAGCCTCCCAGGTGAGGCGTCGGTCAAATACAAGACCAAGGAAACGGTGTGATTCAACTACATCCAGACGTAACCCATTGAGAAACAATTCTGGGTCAGGGTGGAGCCATGGTTGGCGGCCCAACTGCACCCCCTTAGTCTTGGCTAAGGAAAACGGAAACATGGGCGCTTCGACATAGCGAGAGACGCGGTTCAATGCCTGTTGGTGTCAACGCTCCAGAGTTGGCATCTTGGCCGCGGCAAAAGAGATTGAAAGGTCGTCCACGTAGAGCGTAGCGATAACATCTTCTGGCAGCACCAAGGTGATGCCGTTGATGCTCAGGGCAAAGAGTGTGACACTGAGGACACTTCCCTGCGAGACACCCTCTTCCTGCTCCATTGGACGTGAGGAGGCTCCTCCCACCCGTATGCAGAATCGATGATCTCGCAAAAATTCAGATATAAAGATTGGCAGGCGTCCCCTCGCCCCCATCGTGTGTAGAGTCTCCATGATACCATATCGCCATGAGGTATCATAAGCCTTCTCCAGATCGAAAAACACTGTAGCGTAGTGCTGTCTACGAAGGAAGACCTCGTAGACGGCATTTTCCAGTCCAGTCTGAACAGAGCATCCAACGTGGAGTGGAACTTGCGGAAGCCGTACTGTGCAGGAGACAAATGGTCTCCACTGTCCAGAAAAAAGGCTAATCTAACATTTTCTAATTTCTCTATTAACTTGCACACGAAAGAGGTTATACAGATTGAGCGGAAACCGGCCGGGGTATAGGGATCTCTCCCTTGTTTGTGAAAGGCGAGCACAGCAGCGTTCGCCAGGAATCCAGGAGGAGACCCTCTACCCAGATCCTGTTGAACAAATATAACAGAAAGGCCATACTTTGCTCACCCAGGTGACGAAGCATGGCGTACGGGACATCGTCCGGATCATGGTCCGTGTCCGCGCACGGAACAAGAGCGGAATGCAACTCACTCAGAGTAAACCTTTCGTTGAAGGGGTTTCCGCCTCTGGAGGTAAAGTCCAGCCGGCGGCCTTCTGCGACATCACGACGCGCATTGAATGCTGGCGGAGCAGCATCCCGGCTGGAGAAAGCGGTTGCGAAGATTTCCGCCACCGACTCAGGGTACGAGATTGCGGTCCCATTCTCCTGGAGAACGGGAGGGGGGTCCTGCGAGAACTTGCCCCGAATCTTTTTGAGTCGCTTCCACACCTCTCCTAAAGAGGTCTTCCCGTTAAGTGAAGAGACGTATGTCCGACAAGAAGAGCGGCGGCGTGCTTCGAAATATACCGGAACCTAGCCTTAGCCCGACGAAATTCACTGACAGTGAAGTCGTTCGATCGGTGATTATAGCGCATGTAGGTATGTATAACGCTTTTGCTTGACGGCCGTCTCACACTCGGCTGACCACCACGGGAGTGGTTGGCGTGCAAAGCGGCCAGACCTTCTAGGAATAGTAGTTAGGCCCGCGGCGATGAGGTTGCAGGAGAAGAACTCAACGGCCTCATCTACCGACCTAAACTCCTCGACTGAGATAGAGAATTCAGTCATTTCCTGGCATCCAACTGGCTTGTTAAAGCCGGGTGCTTGGCGCCCGCGCTAAGCACCACTGGGGCGGGTTCTCGGGCGGCAGCGGCCCAGAAAATGATATTTGAATAGGAAAGTGATCACTACCATGGATGTCATCCACCACCCCCAATCAAAATCAGGCTCTGCATCCGGAGAGCGAAAAGATAGATCAAGGCAGGAAAATGAAGTGGTTCTCGGGCAGTGATGCGTAAACTCAACCACATTTAGGACACCCATCTCAAGCTCGTCGATCAGGTCAGCAAGGACTTGATCTTGGGGATTAATCGAGTAGTCTCCCCAGAGGGGGTGTCTACTGTTTAGATCTCCAAGCAAGAGGAAGGGCCTTGGCAACCATGCTACGCCGCGGCGGAAATCCCCCGCGTAGAAGTCGGCTGACGGTGGAATGTACACGAAAATAACAGTATACCTCCTATCCAGGTTCAGTTGCACAGCTACTGCTTGAAAGGAGGTATCTAAAGCGAAGAGAAGAACAGAGACATCATGCCGGGTGTAAATCGCGCCTCCTCCCGCCCGGCACCCATCTCGTGGTGATGGGGTCGCAAAACCCTTATACCCCGGGAGGGTGGGCAGGCGGCACGCGCCCAGCATGGTCTCCTGCAAAAAGATAGCTAACGGGGAACGGGAGGAGACGAGCCTCCGCAACTCTTCCCAGTTGGCCCGGAGTCCACGGCAATTCCATTGAAGGAATATACTCTCCAGGCCTAGCTTGGAGACGCGGGGGCCCTCTTCGAAGAGAAGACCCTCATGGAATGGCCGTACGCTTCCCGGAGGAAGAAGTCCGGGCTATGTTGGCCGCATAATGCGCTGTCGTCTTCGAGGACTTATTGGGGGAGGTTGGGCTTGCCATGCGAGTCTTTTCCTCCCTCCGCCTCGAAACCTTAGGCGAGCGTTGCGGCTTCGAAGGCAGGGGGCCCTCTTTGCGAGGAACCACCGTCTCCGAGTCACCCAGCCCACCACTGGGCGTGGGGGAAGGAGCCAAAGCTCCTTTAGTGCTGTCGTCCTTTCGGGTGGCAGCTTTAGGAACCCTGGAAAATGGATTGGCGACCAACTTCAGTGGTGTTGCCTCCTGTGAGTCTAACGACTCGGTGGAGGCGCGTGGCCGATTCGTCTTACAGGAAACGGTCATACTGGGGGAATGGGTGGGAGCCCTGGTTTTACCCGAGGCTGGGTGTGGATCCTTTGTGACGCAAGCTTTATCAGGGGAGCGTCTGGGGAGGGTAGAACCCGTAGAATGACACTAATCATAGCCACCTCGTAGGGATTAAACGCATTCGCCAATCTCTACCAATTACACTAGCGAAAGCTCTTCTCTGATGGATCATGTTGCCCTTGGCCAACATGCTGCCATCAGTGGAGCGAATAACAAAGAAGCGTTTGAAGCCAGCGGGCTCGAAAACGCCGGGTAGTCTCTGAAGAGGGGGTCCCAACGTAATCGAAGCTCCACTCTGCGCACTAGCACTTTTGGCCTTAGTCAGAGACTCCGCACCCTGGGGGGCAGAGGGGCCGGACGTACCGATCTTGGCTTGGTCGCTTACCAAAGTGGCAGCAGACCCATCCGTCCCCGCAGCCCCCGCAGATGGAGAGGAGCCCCGAGTCTTTTTCTTGTTGTTTTTTTTATTTTTAGGAGAGAAGGGCGGAGAATGAAACCGCTTCTCCCCTCACCGGCAGGAGCACCCAGGCCAGATGGACCGGCCTCAGCAAGGTCCTTATCCGAGGTCGAGAAGATCACAGGAGCACCAGCTGGAGGAGAAGATCCCTCCGCTCCTTGTACTGCCTTGAAGGCCCTACCGTCTGAGGCTGAATTTCCCCAAGGATCATGTCTATCTCGCGGGGGGGCGCTCCATTTGCCCCTCCCCCCCGTAGGACATCACAGGTCCAATTGGAAGCTGTCTCTCTAGTCGGCTTAGGTGAGGCAGGGGAGGCACGTGCCTTGACACCCGCTAGGTTTAATATTCGATCCAGCAGGTCCTTTGAGTGAAGCGGGCCGATGGACCCTGTCTTCCATCTCCCCCCCTAAGGGGGTTTGCCCTACCGCGCCGCTTCAACCGCGAGCGGTCGGTTATGGGTTGCCTGCTGGCTTTCTTGGCAGTTCCCTGAGAAAGAAAAGGGGGGCTGCCGCTGGAAAGATAGAGGCACCAGAGGGCGACTCCAAAGAAGGAGGTGAGGGGAAGCCACCTGCACCCGTAGGGAATGGAGAGGAGTAAGCCTCCTCTCCAGTCAGAGTTTTGGAGGTTCCCCTGCCAAAGCACATGGGGGAGGGGGACCTCAACTTTTTCTGTGGAGGCACCAGAGGGCGACTCCAAAGAAGGGGGTGAGGGGAAGCCACCTGCTCCCGCAGGTAAAAGAGAGGAATAAGCCTCCTCTCCAGTCAGAGTTTTGGAGGTTCCCCTGCCAAAGCACATGGGGGAGGGGGACCTCAACTTTTTCTGTGGAGCTGCCCGAGGAAGGCTCCGACGGTGGACGGGGGGAAATTAAGGGGATCTTTTTTTTAATCTCATCATTGGGGATGGGGACCCTATTATTTTCCCGGGATGCAGACGCAAATTACTCCTCGCAGTTGCCCGCTCTGCAAGGGGTAAGTACGGGGCTAGCAGAGCCACGTGCCGCCATTTTAGGCCACCCCTCTCGCCTTGTGACCTGGCAGCCCTTCAGCATGGCGGCTCCACTTTGGGCACGTCGTAAAAAAATAGAGAGTGAAGGGGATGTGAGGAAGGGATGGGTGGGGATGAAGCAGGTTGTTAAAAAACCCACCATCTCAAACCGGAGCTCAGGGATTAGGGAACATTGTCCCCTCCCCCCTCAACCCCGATCCGGGATAGTTGGCTGAGAAGAAGGACTGCATCTACCATGTGAAAATAGAGGCCGACCACAGGAAGTTGTGGGAGAGGTTGTAAGGGAAGTGATGAAGTAGGGGAGAAACACAGGCTGTCTTAAAGAAGGAGAAGAGGCTAAGCTGGTGCCGGACGGGGCGCTGAGTCCCGTCACCACGGCGGCCAGCGAGGCAAATCGCCGCGCCCCTTACGGGCCAAATAGTAAAAATATATCAAAAGTTTCAAAGGTTATGACTTTTTCAACTATGGTATAAACATGATATACTGTATCATAGATAACGAATACTTGATTGGTAGCTTGACCAAATTCCGGATTTTGCTACTTCCATAGTCGGGCGATAAGTCAGCGCGGTTGTTTGCCGCTCTGCCCGCCAGTGCCACACAGTTCTGAACTTCCCGTACCCACTCTTCCAAAAAGAGAACAGCAGTTTTTAGAAAGGAAAAGCAGTTCAGAAGAGGATTAAGTCATTGATCCAGAGTACAGAGGTGCAACTAAGAAGAGAAACCCATACTACCCCAACTATAAAGATCTCAACGACCTTGTCAGAGATCTTGGTCTCACAAAGTCCAATGCTGAGCTTTTAACTTCGAGACTCAAGCAGTGGGATTCGTTAGATGACTGTGCAAATATCAGGTCAGAAAAGGCGTCACCAGTGTTTTTAAAGCTTTTTTACACGTCAAGACGAGCTTTGTTTTGTCACAATGTGACATATCTGTTTGAGGCAATCGGAATCCCCCTGTAACCCCCAACGAGTGGCGCCTCTTCATTGAAAGCTCATCCAGGAGCCTCAAAGCAGTGCTGCTTCATAAGGGGAACATGTATCCATCTATTCCCGTTGCTCACTCGGTCCAGCTCAAAGAGGAAAACAGCAGTGTCAAGATCTTGCTAGATGCATTGAAATATGAAGAGTATGGTTGGGGGGTTATTGGAGACTTCAAAATGGTGGCCTTCTTGATGGGTCTCCAAGGCGGCTTTACCAAGTTTCCTTATTATGTTTGCCTTTGAGACAGCAGGGATACCGTGGCACACTACCATCAGCGGGATTGGCCACAACAGACCGAGTTGTGGGGAGAAACAACGTCAAATGGGAGCCTTTGTTGGACCCCGAAATGTACTGTATCCTCCTCTGCATTTAAAATTTGGTCTTATGAAACAATTCGTCAGAGCTCTAGATAAGGAGTCTGCAGATTTCAAGTATCTCCAAGATTTCTTTCCTAAGCTATCTTCGGCAAAGGTGGAAGCCGGGGACTTCGTCGGTCCACAAATAAAAAGGATCATGGAGTGCAAGGAGTTTCCAGAGAAGCTCACTAGGACAGAAAAAGCCGTGTGAGAGGACAGCTTTATCGCAGTGGTTCTGGGCTTCCTAAGTAACCACAAATCCGAAAACTATGTAGAGCTTGTTGAGAACTTGGTGAGAAACTACGGCAAGATGGGATGGGTTGCAGGATGTCCCTGAAATTCCATATTCTTGAGGCTCATCTTGATAAATTTAAGGAGAACATGGGACCTTACCTCGAGGAGCATGGCGAACGCTTTCACCAGGATCTACTGGACTTTGAATGCCGCTATCAAGGATCATATAATGAAAATCTGATGGGAGACTATATTTGGGGGCTGATTCATGAGAGTAATTTACAGTATAAGCGTAAATCACGGAAAACTACTTATTTCTAATATTTTAATTGTCTCACTTATGAAATTCTCCAATAAATCAATGCTAATTTGTATCATGTTTTTTTTATACTTTATTCAAATGAAAGTTCAAATTCGCTACTTCCTTCCAGAGGGAATAGGTAAATTTCATATTAATATCATTATCTTCGACACAGAAGCAAAGTTTGAAATAAATAAGTGTTTTTTCATGTATTCTAGACACAAGAAAATAGAAAATAACAGTTGCTACCCAAAGACAAAAATCGTGTTACACAATGTAATTTAGACCTGAAAGTATTAAATGATAAATTAAAAACAAAAATAAAAGCATTTTTTAATAAAAGTTTTAAAATATTAATTTTGCTTTGATTTACAAACTGATTACTGAAAATTATGATTTATAAATAAATATAAGAAAATAATTTTTTCTGATAATTTAAAATTTAATTCTTGTTTTTATAGTTACATTCTTCTACAAATGTCTCAAAAGTTCATTGACGGTTTCTTCAGCGGTAATCCACCACTACCCAAAATATCAAAACTAACTGAAGAAATATTTCTTGAGAAACAGCAGGAATATGAAGAGAAAAGTTGGATTGTCCTTGGATTGTCTACGATGAAAAAAAAGTGATTATATGTGCTCCTTGCCAGCAATTTTCAGCAAGAAAGGAGTTTCCCTTTGCAACTGGCAGCAAAGTTTTTAAATATGAAAACATCGCTAAATATGAAAACTCAAAGGAGCATAAAATAAACTCCTCAAAGAAGTTGGCTAAAAATGCAAACAAAACCTTGAGAAACTCAATGAAAAAAAGTCACATCAACAAATTCAGCTTTTTATTTCGAAATGCTTACTACACTGCTCTACAGTGTAAACCTTACATCGAATTTAAAAACTTGTGTAAGCTTGACAAAGCATAGAGATTGGATGTAAGCAATATAATACCAGGAAAAGGAAAAAAGAATTAACTGAAGCCATTGCAATCAATGAAAGAGAAAAGTTAAAACATAGCTTGGAAGAGAATGTCTTCTTTTTCTCGTTGATGCCCGATGGATCAACAGACGCTTCAGCACTTGAAGAAGAAATTGTTTATTGTCGGTTTGCTCATAAAAGAGAAATATTTGTTTACTTCTTTGGAATACAAACTATGATAGAGGTAAATGCTGATGGAATAGTGAAAGCCATCAAGCAAATCATGAAAAGGATTACAGGGGAAAGTCACACTATCTGGTCTTAAAGACTGGGAGGAAATGCAGATGATGGAGCTTCAGTGATGATGAGTCAAAAAATGGACTTTTGCGTAAGTTAAAAGGAGACAACGAGGCGTCATCTCGATTCATTGTCTTGGTTATCGCATTGAACTTTGTTTTAAAGACTCCATGAAAAACACTGAATGTCATAATAAGTTGCTTCCCATCCTAAAATCACTTAACTTATTTTAAAAAATGTCAGCTGAAAATAAAGCCAAATTGAAAGAATCCTTCGTCACCTTAAATAAAACGCCTATGTATCCCCAAAGAATTGGTGGCACGCGATGGTTGCAGCATCTTCAGAGCGCGATAGAAATTTTACTGAAAGGATTTTCGGGATTCGCGCATCATCTTTCTAAGGTTAATTTTAATTTTTCAATAACCTTTTATTTAAAATAAGACATATATTAAGATAAGATATATTATATTTTATAGGTTGCTGATGGGACAAAACGCGAGAAGGTTAAAGGGATCACCAAGCTTTTGAAAAAATTATCGATCGTCAAGTGGGCTTCGTATCTTCAGATAGTTCTCAAACCGGTCAAGTTATTGCTTAACTTGCACACACGTGAATTGTCTCTGACAAGAGTGCATGGACTCATTTCGTCAACAGTAACTGCGCTTAAAAAATACCCCAAAAAGAGACCTCATGTTCAATGGTCTTTTCCTGTCACGAATATTCTGGATTCAACCCGAACGACTGAGATTCTTCTTTCCTTAGAGCCTCAAACTCACTTATTGTCAATTTTCTGCAATGTCTTGATAGGCGAATAATATCCATGCAGGGAGAAGTCGTAGAAGCTACGAGTATTGCAGACTTAAAAAAACTTTCCTGATATGGAAAACAATAAAGATAAACCTGTTAGTGTAAAGTATAAAAAAAATTAAGGGTAAAGGTTTATTGAGAGCGAAAATTAATTACAATATCTTACGTATCAAGTGCATTTTTTTTTATCTCTGAAGGTATAAATGAAAACATTTGTTCTATAAATTTGATATCCTCAAGCCGTTAAGGGCAAGACAGTACTTTTGAGCAGTACTTTCTGAGGTCGGAATCTGTATTGGTTATTGGATATTAAATTATTGGTATTTAAAAATTTATAAAGTCCGATATGGATTTATTCTTCTAATATTTTACTATTGTAGTGAGTGTTAAATTCAGTTATTAAACAATTACTTTGAATTGTAATAGAAATATTAATATTTAATGTTTAGAATATTTGGATATGAAATTATTTTTCATTTTAATATAGAATTCAATTTGGGGGAAATTAGAGATAGAATATTTTATAAATGATTATTGGTTAATATGCAATTAATATATACATTTGAATATAAATTGAAAATCACACGAAGCGAGATTTTTGATAGATGTATTTTTAAAGGCACAAGGAAATGAAAATTAGTGACACAACCCGGAAAAACACTTAGGAGAATATCACGTGAACCAATCAAAGCTTAAGAAGGAAAATTGGAGACATAGAGAACGGAAAGATAGGACAAACTATTTTAACCGTTATATGAAAATAAATAAAGAAGTTGGATTTGAACCTGTGTCATAAAGCGCTCATCACTTATATGACCACGACGCTCATCGCCAGAGCTACCATCCTCAACCCCGCAAAAGGTTGATTCAAGAAGCCTTTTGAACAACGAAGTGTAGGCTTTTATCCAGTGAGAGACAGGACAAGTGTTTTAGTAAGAGGGGGCACTGGCTTATTTTATAAATTGAAAATCACATGACGCGTGATTTTTATAGATCTATTTTTAAAGGCCCATTTTCCTGCTGCAAGATATGGAGCATAAAGGGCATCTTCCCAATCGTGGTCAATTCTCCTTTTCCTGCTGCAAGATGTGGAGCATGAAGGGCAACTTCCCAACACTGGTCACTTATCCTTTTCCTGCTGCAAGATATGGAGCATGAAGGGCAACTTCCCAACCACGGTCAATTATCCTTTTCTTGCTGCAAGATATGAAGCCCGAAGGGCAACTTCCCAACACTGGTCAATTATCCTTTTCCTGCTGCAAGATATAGAGCATAAGGGGCAACTTCCCAACACTGGTCAATTATCCTTTTCCTGTTGCAAGATATGGAGCATAAAGGGCAACTTCCCAACCGCGGTCAATTATCCTTTTCCTGCTGCAAGATATGGAGCACGAAGGGCAACTTCCCAACACTGGTGAATTATCATTTTCCTGCTGCAAAATATGGCGCTTGAAGGGCAACTTCCCAACCTCGATCAATTCTCCTTTTCTAGCTGCAAGATATGGAGCACGAAGGGCAACTTCCAAACACTGGTCAATTATCCTTTTCCTACTGCAAGATATGGAGCATAAGGGGCAACTTCCCAACCGCGGTCAATTCTCCTTTTCCTGCTGCAAGATATGGAGCATAAAGGGCAACTTCCCAACCGGGGTCAATTCTCCTTTTCCTGCTGCAAGATATGGAGCACGGAGGGCAACTTCCCAACACTGGTCATTTCTCCTTTTCCTGCCTTCAAGATATAGAGTATAAAGGGCCACTTCCACCCGCGGTCAATTATCATTTTCCTGCTGCAAGAAATGGAGCATGAAGGGCAACTTCCCAACCCCTTTCAATTCTCCTCTACCTGCTGCAAGATATGGAGCATGAAGGGCAACTTCCCAACCACGGTCAATTCTCCTTTTCCTGCTGCAAGATATGGAGCACGAAGGGCAACTTCCCAACACTGTTTAATTCTCCTTTTCCTGCCTGCAAGATATAGAGTGTGAAGGGCAACTTCCCAACCACAGTCAATTCTCCTTTTCCTGCTGCAAGATATAGAGCATAAAGGGCAACTTCCCAACACTGGTCAATTCTCCTTTTCCTGCCTGCAAGATATAGAGTATGAAGGGCAACTTCCCAACCGCGGTCAATTATCCTTTTCCTGCTGCGAGATATGGAGCATGAAGGGCTACATCCCAACCTCGGTCTATTCTCCTTTTCCTGCTGCAAGATATGGAGCATGAAGGAAGACTTCCCAACGGCGGTCAAGTCTCCTTTTCCTGCTGCAAGATATAGAGCATAAAGGGCAACTTCCCAACCGCGGTCAATTCTCCTTTTCCTGCTGCAAGATATATGGCATGAAATGCAACTTCCCAACCGCGGTCAATTCTCCTTTTCCTGCTGCAAGATATGGAGCATGAAGGGCAACTTGTCAACCGCGGTTAATTCTCCTTTTCCTGCTGCAAGATATGGAGCATGAAAGGCAACTTCCCAACGGCGGTCCATTATCATTTTCCTGCTGCAAGATATGGAGCAGGAAGAGCAACTTCCCAACCGCGGTTAATTCTCCTTTTCCTGCAGCAAGAAATGGAGCATGAAGGGCAACTTCTCAATTGCGTTCAATTCTCCTTTTCCTGCTGCAAGATATGGAGCATAAGGGGCAACTTCCTAACACTGGTCAATTAGCATTTTTCTTCTGCAAGATATGGAGCATGAAGGGCAACTTTACAACCTCGGTCAATTCTCCTTTTCCTGCTGCAAGATATGGAGCATGAAGGGCAACTTTCCAACTGCGGTCAATTCTCCTTTTCCTGCTGCAAGATGTGAAACATGAAGGTAAACTTCCCAACCACGCTCAATTCTCCTTTTCCTGCTGCAAGATATAGGGCATGAAGAGCAACTTCCCAGCCGCGGTCCATTATCCTTCTCCTGCTGCAAGATATGGAGCATGAAGGGCAACTTCCCAACGGCAGTCCATTATCCTTTTCCTGCTGCAAGATATGGAGCATGAAGGGCAACTTCCCAACCGCGGTCCATTATCCTTTTCCTGCTGCAAGATATGGAGCATGGAGGGCAACTTCCCAACCGCGGTCAATTTTCATTTTCCTGCTGCAAGATATGGAGCATGAAGGGCGCCTTCCCAAAGGCGGTCCATTATTATTTTCCTGCTGCAAGATATGCAGCATGAAGGGCAACTTTCCAACCGCGGTCAATTCTCCTTTTCCTGCTGCAAGATATGGAGCATGAAGGGCAACTTCCCAACCGCGCTCAATTCTCCTTTTCCTGCTGCAAGATATGGAGCATGAAGGGCAACTTCCCAACACTGGTCAATTATCATTTTCCTGCTGCAAGATATGGAGCATGAAGGGCAACTTCCCAACCTCAGTCCATTATCCTTTTCCTGCTGCAAGATATGGAGCATGAAGGGCGACTTCCCAGCCGCGGTCCATTATCCTTCTCCTGCTGCAAGATATGGAGCATGAAGGGCAACTTCCCAACGGCAGTCCATTATCCTTTTCCTGCTGCAAGATATGGAGCATGAAGGGCAACTTCCCAACCGCGGTCCATTATCCTTTTCCTGCTGCAAGATATGGAGCATGGAGGGCAACTTCCCAACCGCGGTCAATTTTCATTTTCCTGCTGCAAGATATGGAGCATGAAGGGCGCCTTCCCAAAGGCGGTCCATTATTATTTTCCTGCTGCAAGATATGCAGCATGAAGGGCAACTTCCCAACCGCGGTCAATTCTCCTTTTCCTGCTGCAAGATATGGAGCATGAAGGGCAACTTCCCAACCGCGCTCAATTCTCCTTTTCCTGCTGCAAGATATGGAGCATGAAGGGCAACTTCCCAACACTGGTCAATTATCATTTTCCTGCTGCAAGATATGGAGCATGAAGGGCAACTTCCCAACCTCAGTCCATTATCCTTTTCCTGCTGCAAGATATGGAGCATGAAGGGCGACTTCCCAACCGCGCTCAATTCTCCTTTTCCTGCTGCAAGATATGGAGCATGAAGGGCACCTTCCCAACACTGATGAATTATCATTTTCCTGCTGCCAGATATGGAGCATGAAGGGCAACTTCCCAACCTCGGTCAATTCTCCTTTTCTTGCTGCAAGATATGGAGCATGAAGGGCAACTTCCCAACCGCGGTCAATTCCCCTTTTCCTGCTGCAAGATATGGAGCATGAAGGACATTTTCCCAATCGCGGTTAATTCTCCTTTTCCTGCTGCAAGATATGGAGCATGAAGGGCAACTTCCCAACACTGGTCAATTATCCTTTTCATGCTGCAAGATATGGAGCATGAAGGGCAACTTCCTAACCGCGGTCAATTCTCCTTTTCCTGCTGCAATATATGGAGCATGAAGGGCACCTTCCCAACACTGATGAATTATCATTTTCCTGCTGCCAGATATGGAGCATAAAGGTAAACTTCCCAACCACGCTCAATTCTCCTTTTCCTGCTGCAAGATATAGGGCATGAAGAGCAACTTCCCAGCCGCGGTCCATTATCCTTCTCCTGCTGCAAGATATGGAGCATAAAGGGAAACTTCCCAACGGCAGTCCATTATCCTTTTCCTGCTGCAAGATATGGAGCATAAAGGGCAACTTCCCAACCGCGGTCCATTATCCTTTTCCTGCTGCAAGATATGGAGCATGGAGGGCAACTTCCCAACCGCGGTCAATTTTCATTTTCCTGCTGCAAGATATGGAGCATGAAGGGCGCCTTCCCAAAGGCGGTCCATTATTATTTTCCTGCTGCAAGATATGCAGCATGAAGGGCAACTTCCCAACCGCGGTCAATTCTCCTTTTCCTGCTGCAAGATTTGGAGCATGAAGGGCAACTTCCCAACCGCGCTCAATTCTCCTTTTCCTGCTGCAAGATATGGAGCATGAAGGGCAACTTCCCAACACTGGTCAATTATCATTTTCCTGCTGCAAGATATGGAGCATGAAGGGCAACTTCCCAACACTGGTCAATTATCATTTTCCTGCTGCAAGATATGGAGCATGAAGGGCAACTTCCCAACCTCAGTCCATTATCCTTTTCCTGCTGCAAGATATGGAGCATGAAGGGCAACTTCCCAACCGCGCTCAATTCTCCTTTTCCTTCTGCAAGATATGGAGCATGAAGGGCACCTTCCCAACACTGATGAATTATCATTTTCTTGCTGCCAGATATGGAGCATGAAGGGCAACTTCCCAACCGCGGTCAATTCCCCTTTTCCTGCTGCAAGATATGGAGCATGAAGGACATTTTCCCAATCGCGGTTAATTCTCCTTTTCCTGCTGCAAGATATGGAGCATGAAGGGCAACTTCCCAACACTGGTCAATTATCCTTTTCATGCTGCAAGATATGGAGCATGAAGGGCAACTTCCTAACCGCGGTCAATTCTCCTTTTCCTGCTGCAATATATGGAGCATGAAGGGCAACTTCCCATCGCGGTCAATTCTCCTTTTCCTGCCTGCAAGATATGGAGCATGAAGGGCAACTTTCCAACCTCGGTCAATTCTCCTTTTCCTGCTGCAAGATATGGAGCATGAAGGGCACCTTCCCAACACTGATCAATTCTCTTTTTCCTGCTGCAAGATATGGAGCATGAAGGGCAACTTTACAACCTCGGTCAATTCTCCTTTTCCTGCTGCAAGATATGCAGCATAAAGGGCAACTTTCCAACCGCGGTCAATTCTCCTTTTCCTCCTGGAAGATGTGGAGCATGAAGGGCAACTTCCCAACCGCAGTCAATTTTCCTTTTCCTGCTGCAAGATATGGACTATGAAGGGCAACTTCCCAACCGCGGTCCATTATCCTTTTCCTGCTGCAAGATATGGAGCATGAAGGGCAACTTCCCAACGGCGGTCCATTATCCTTTTCCTGCTGCAAGATATGGAGCATGAAGGACATTTTCCCAGCCGCGGCATATTATCCTTTTCCTGCTGCAAGATATGGAGCATGAAGGGCAACTTCCCAACGGCGGTCCATTATCCTTTTCCTGCTGCAAGATATGGAGCATGAAGGGCAACTTCCCAACCTCAGTCAATTCTCCTTTTCCTGCTGCAAGATATGGAGCATGAAGGGCAACTTCCCAACGGCGGTCCATTATCCTTTTCCTGCTGCAAGATATGGAGCATGCAGGGCAACTTCCCAACCGCGGTCAATTCTCCTTTTTCTGCTGCAAGATATGGAGCATGAAGGGCGCCTTCCCAACGGCGGGCCATTATTATTTTCCTGCTGCAAGATATGCAGCCTGAAGGGCAACTTCCCAACCGCGGTAAATTCTCCTTTTCCTGCTGCAAGATATGGAGCATGAAGGGCAACTTCCCAACCGCGCTCAATTCTCCTTTTCCTGCTGCAAGATATGGAGCATGAAGGGCAACTTCCCAACACTGGTCAATTCTCCTTTTCCTGCTGCAAGATATGGAGCATGAAGGGCAACTTCCCAACACTGGTCAATTATCATTTTCCTGCTGCAAGATATGGAGCATGAAGGGCAACTTCCCAACACTGGTCAATTATCCTTTTCCTGCTGCAAGATATGGAGCATGAAGGGCAACTTCCCAACCTCAGTCCATTATCCTTTTCCTGCTGCAAGATATGGAGCATGAAGGGCAACTTCCCAACCGCGCTCAATTCTCCTTTTCCTGCTGCAAGATATGGAGCATGAAGGGCAACTTCCCAACGGCGGTCCATTATCCTTTTCCTGCTGCAAGATATGGAGCATGAAGGACATTTTCCCAACCGCGGCCTATTATCCTTTTCCTGCTGCAAGATATGGAGCATGAAGGGCAACTTCCCAACGGCGGTCCATTATCCTTTTCCTGCTGCAAGATATGGAGCATGAAGGGCAACCTCCCAACCTCGGTCAATTCTCCTTTTCCTGCTGCAAGATATAGAGCATGAAGGGCAACTTCCCAACGGCGGTCCATTATCATTTTCCTGCTGCAATATATGGAGCATGCAGGGCAACTTCCCAACCGCGGTCAATTCTCCTTTTCCTGCTGCAAGATATGGAGCATGAAGGGCGCCTTCCCAACGGCGGTCCATTATTATTTTCCTCCTGCAAGATATGCAGCATGAAGGGCAACTTCCCAACCGCGGTCAATTCTCCTTTTCCTGCTGCAAGATATGGAGCATGAAGGGCAACTTCCCAACACTGGTAAATTATCATTTTCCTGTTGCAAGATATGGAGCATGAAGGGCAACTTCCCAACCTCAGTCCATTATCCTTTTCCTGCTGCAAGATATGGAGCATGAAGGGCAACTTCTCAACCGCGCTCAATTCTCCTTTTCCTGCTGCAAGATATGGAGCATGAAGGGCACCTTCCCAACACTGATGAATTATCATTTTCCTGCTGCCAGATATGGAGCATGAAGGGCAACTTCCCAACCTCGGTCAATTCTCCTTTTCCTGCTGCAAGATATGGAGCATAAAGGGCAACTTCCCGACCGCGGTCAATTCTCCTTTTCCTGCTGCAAGATATGGAGCATGAAGGGCAACTTCCCAACGGCGGTCCATTATCCTTTACCTGCTGCAAGATATGGAGCATGAAGGGCAACTTCCCATCCGTGGTCAATTCTCCTTTTCCTGCTGCAAGATATGGAGCATGAAGGGCAACTTCCCAACCGCGCTCAATTCTCCTTTTCCTGCTGCAAGATATGGAGCATGAAGGGCAACTTCCCAACACTGGTCAATTATCATTTTCCTGCTGCAAGATATGGAGCATGAAGGGCAACTTCCCAACCTCAGTCCATTATCCTTTTCCTGCTGCAAGATATGGAGCATGAAGGGCAACTTCCCAACCGCGGTCAATTCTCCTTTTCCTGCTGCAAGATATAGACCATAAGGGGCAACTTCCCAACACTGGTCAATTATCATTTTCCTGCTGCAAGATATGGACCATGAAGGGCAACTTCCCAACCTCGGTCAATTGTCCTTTTCCCGCTGCAAGATATGCAGCATAAAGGGCAACTTTCCAACCGCGGTCAATTCTCCTTTTCCTCCTGGAAGATGTGGAGCATGAAGGGCAACTTCCCAACGGCGGTCCATTATCCTTTTCCTGCTGCAAGATATGGAGCATGAAGGACATTTTCCCAACCGCGGCCTATTATCCTTTTCCTGCTGCAAGATATGGAGCATGAAGGGCAACTTCCCAACGGCGGTCCATTATTCTTTTCCTGCTGCAAGATATGGAGCATGAAGGGCAACCTCCCAACCTCGGGCAATTCTCCTTTTCCTGCTGCAAGATATAGAGCATGAAGGGCAACTTCCCAACGGCGGTCCATTATCATTTTCCTGCTGCAATATATGGAGCATGCAGGGCAACTTCCCAACCGCGGTCAATTCTCCTTTTCCTGCTGCAAGATATGGAGCATGAAGGGCGCCTTCCCAACGGCGGTCCATTATTATTTTCCTCCTGCAAGATATGCAGCATGAAGGGCAACTTCCCAACCGCGGTCAATTCTTCTTTTCCTGCTGCAAGATATGGAGCATGAAGGGCAACTTCCCAACACTGGTGAATTATCATTTTCCTGCTGCAAGATATGGAGCATGAAGGGCAACTTCCCAACCTCAGTCCATTATCCTTTTCCTGCTGCAAGATATGGAGCATGAAGGGCAACTTCTCAACCGTGCTCAATTCTCCTTTTCCTGCTGCAAGATATGGAGCATGAAGGGCAACTTCCCAACACTGATCAATTCTCCTTTTCCTGCTGCAAGATATGGAGCATGAAGGGCAACTTCCCAACACTGGTCAATTATCCTTTTCCTGCTGCAAGATATGGAGCATGAAGGGCAACTTCCCAACCTCAGTCCATTATCCTTTTCCTGCTGCAAGATATGGAGCATGAAGGGCAACTTCCCAACCGCGCTCAATTCTCCTTTTCCTGCTGCAAGATATGGAGCATGAAGGGCAACTTCCCAACGGCGGTCCATTATCCTTTTCCTGCTGCAAGATATGGAGCATGAAGGACATTTTCCCAACCGCGGCCTATTATCCTTTTCCTGCTGCAAGATATGGAGCATGAAGGGCAACTTCCCAACGGCGGTCCATTATCCTTTTCCTGCTGCAAGATATGGAGCATGAAGGGCAACTTCCCAACCTCGGTCAATTCTCCTTTTCCTGCTGCAAGATATAGAGCATGAAGGGCAACTTCCCAACGGCGGTCCATTATCATTTTCCTGCTGCAATATATGGAGCATGCAGGGCAACTTCCCAACCGCGGTCAATATTCCTTTTCCTGCTGCAAGATATGGAGCATGAAGGGCGCCTTCCCAACGGCGGTCCATTATTATTTTCCTGCTGCAAGATATGCAGCTTGAAGGGCAACTTCCCAACCTCGGTCAATTCTCCTTTTCCTGCTGCAAGATATGGAGCATGAAGGGCAACTTCCCAACACTGGTCAATTATCATTTTCCTGCTGCAAGATATGGAGCATGAAGGGCAACTTCCCAACCTCAGTCCATTATCCTTTTCCTGCTGCAAGATATGGAGCATGAAGGGCAGCTTCTCAACCGCGCTCAATTCTCCTTTTCCTGCTGCAAGATATGGAGCATGAAGGGCACCTTCCCAACACTGATGAATTATCATTTTCCTGCTGCCAAATATGGAGCATGAAGGGCAACTTTCCAACCTCGGTCAATTCTCCTTTTCCTGCTGCAAGATATGGAGCATAAAGGGCAACTTCCCGACCGCGGTCAATTCTCCTTTTCCTGCTGCAAGATATGGAGCATGAAGGGCAACTTCCCAACGGCGGTCCATTATCCTTTACCTGCTGCAAGATATGGAGCATGAAGGGCAACTTCCCATCCGTGGTCAATTCTTCTTTTCCTGCTGCAAGATATGGAGCATGAAGGGCAACTTCCCAACCGCGCTCAATTCTCCTTTTCCTGCTGCAAGATATGGAGCATGAAGGGCAACTTCCCAACACTGGTCAATTCTCCTTTTCCCGCTGCAAGATATGGAGCATGAAGGGCAACTTCCCAACCTCAGTCCATTATCCTTTTCCTGCTGCAAGATATGGAGCATGAAGGGCAACTTCCCAACCGCGCTCAATTCTCCCTTTCCTGCTGCAAGCTATGGAGCATGAAGGGCACCTTCCCAACACTGATGAATTATCATTTTCCTGCTGCCAAATATGGAGCATGAAGGGCAACTTTCCAACCTCGGTCAATTCTCCTTTTCCTGCTGCAAGATATGGAGCATGAAGGGCACCTTCCCAACACTGATCAATTCTCTTTTTCCTGCTGCAAGATATGGAGCATGAAGGGCAACTTTACAACCTCGGTCAATTCTCCTTTTCCTGCTGCAAGATATGGAGCATGAAGGGCACCTTCCCAACACTGATGAATTATCATTTTCCTGCTGCCAAATATGGAGCATGAAGGGCAACTTTCCAACCTCGGTCAATTCTCCTTTTCCTGCTGCAAGATATGGAGCATGAAGGGCAACTTCCCAACCGCGGTCCATTATCCTTTTCCTGCTGCTTCGTGTCATCACCGATAACGATTGCTGACAATTTCGAGTTTCTTTAAAATAGTTTATTTCAGCATTATAACACTTTTGAATATTCTAGAAAAAATTATTTTTAGATTTCACATTCAATACGACATTACTAACATCTTAATGCTTTCATGTCACCTTTCTTACTGCCCCTTCGTCTCTTGTTCTATCATACACTTCACCATTTCACGGAAGGTTTGATCCTCGTCTGTCGACGATCTCCTTCATTGTGTCGTTTGTCCCTTACTTGATTATTTTTCGGGCTCAAACTCCTTCATGGTGCTCACGGTGTTTACATTGACCAGTAAAGGATCACTCTCTTACCCCCCTCCCTGCTTCCTGATGTGAGAGCCCAATTCGAATTAATCGTACACCTACATCACCCCTCTTGTTACCACTTGGCGTTCACAAACGAGACCACAAGTAACCTCATCGACGTTAAACAAGAACGAGAAACGTTCGTTTAACTTTTGACTCCCATATTTTCTAAAATTTGTTTCTTTGTTTTAATATTCACTCGCGTATTTCCCGCTTTATCAATCTTTTGTTTGAATTAATCAAACTATTTTGATGGGTGCTTTGCCGCTTCACTGCGCTTTCAATAGGTTCCAGGGGTACAATTCTTTCTATTCAGGAAAATTTGAGTGTTGTTGTCCACGGCAGAGCTCGTCCTCAACACTAGTTTGCCCAACCTGGGACTGTTTGAACCATTTTAGAGTAGTTGCATCAATGGCATTCTTTTTGGTAGGTTGCCAAGCGATTTAGGCTGCAAACGGTTTAAAGATAATTGTTATAATGTCTAGGCCTTTTTTAAAGTTAAAGTAATGCCTAGGCCATTTTTAACTGTAGTAATTGTAATTCCTAGGCTTTTTTAAGCTGTAGTAATGTCTAGGCCTTTTTTAAAGCTGTAATAATGCCTAGGCCTTTTTAAGCTGTATCAAAACCAAGTTGTTTTTTTTTAAAGCTGTAGTAATGCTTAGGCCTTTTTGAGCTGTTATAATGCCTAAGCTATTTGAAGCTTAATAATGCCTAGGCCTTTTTAAGTTAAAGTAATTGCTAGGTCTTTTTAAGCTGTAGTAATGCCGAGGCCTTTTTTAAGATGTAAGTAATGCCCAAGCCTTTTTAAGCTTTAATAATTCTTAGGCCTTTTTAGGCTGTAGTAATGTCTAGGCCTTGTTAAGCTGTAGTAATGGCTGGGCCTTTTTAAGCTGTATTAATGGCTAGGCGTTTTTAAGCTGTGGTAATGGCTGGGCCTTTTTAAGCTGTAGTAATGGCTAGGCGTTTTTTAAGCTGTAGTAATGGCTGGGCCTTTTTAAGCTGTAGTAATGACTAGGCGTTTTTAAGCTGTAGTAATGGCTAGGCCTTTTAAAACTGTAATAATGGATAGGCCATTTAAAGTTATTTCGAAGAAAAGGCATCTTTTAAGATTAGTAATGCCTATGCCTTTTAAAGTGTAGTAATGCCTAAGCCTTAAACTGTAATAATGCCTAGGCCTTTTTAAACTGTAATAATGCCTAAGCTTTTAAAAGCTATATTAATGCCTAGGCCTTTTTTAAGGTGTAGTAATGCATAGATCGTTTATGAGCTAGCAATGCTTATGTATTTTTATTAGAAACCTTCATTTTAAAATCGGAGTAAAATCATTTTTATTATATAAAAACCGACATTTATTTAGCAAAGTAGATTCTATCATTATTAACGATGCTCTGCCATCGCTTAACTAAGCAGTGGATTCCTTCCTTGAAGAATTCATTCGGTTTTGATGAAATATGTGATTCATATCTTCCACCTCCTTTATATCGGAGTAAGCTTTTATTTTGTCTTGGGTGAAACTTGCCACGGGTCGGCGAGCATCGTCATGAAGACAGATCAGTGCTGCCGAAATTTTGGGGGGCAATTGTAACCCCCCCCCCAAATCAAAATCTAACCACTATTGTAATATTTATATTAAAGACAAATATAATTAATGCCATAAAAAATTAATGTATTTACCTCATTTTTTGGCTTAAAAAGTAATATCTTCATCCTTTTCTTCCTCCTTTTTTTGCACATCCCAATGTTTTTCGCTTAATTTCTTGCAAAGATTTGTGCTGGGTTCCACTTTGTGCAATTGATTTCGTGAAGCATTGACTTGGAATGCATTAATGCATTTACTGTGCTTATCTTTAAACTTGAGCGATTTTTCACTTTGATATTTGCCAACATGTGAAACATAAATTTACTTAACAAAGAATGACGCGGGTGATCTCCGCATTTTTTCCAAGAAATGAGATGCGAAAATTTTTCAGGTTCTTTTTCTTTGAAACAAAATTTATCTTGATGAGTCAGTTCTCTCCATTCACTATTGATGGCTTCATATTGATCTGTACTCAAAAGATTTGGAAACTTCATTGCCAAAGGGATGATTGACGTAGGTTTACCTTCGGTTGGATCTAATGCTTCTAACCTATTTGAATTAGAAAGCAAATTCGATGATAGGGAGCGATTCATCATTTCTTTTGAAACACGCACATAAATTCTGGAAGGTCTTCCTGATTAATGGTTTCTAAGTTTTGCATGTAAGTGCTTTCAGGAATGGCACCACAATAAACATTTTCTAGTTTAATGTAATTTGCAGAATTGATAATATCAATGTCCTCAATTTCATTGGCTTTTACAATTTCTTGCTTTATAAAATTGCCAAAAACATCTTTCACGCCTCTAGTTATAGAATATCTCAATTTGTGTAGTCTAAATGATTCAGCCTGAAACTCCAAATTAATCTTATTAACACATAGCAATATATAGGCTAAAAATGCAAAATACATTTTTGTTATTGGCTTCTGTAATTCCTCAAATATTTTCGTAGCCATTGGAATCTCATCCTCAAAACTAACTGTGGTGAAAAATAACAAAAGTGTTGGCCATTGATCCAATATTCGTTTAACTACATTTTCCAAAGATAGCCACATCTAGTATAGCAAAGATGAAGAATCTTATGTTGGCTAATTTTTGCAAAACTTTGAAATTCTTGATATTTCGATAAGTGCTTTGGGCTATTGCTAATGTATGAAGAAATATTTCTTACTAACTTCTCTAGTTGGCGAACCAATTCAAGCCAGGGTTTGGAAGCACACAGTTGTATAGAATGACACACACATGGTTGCACAAATAGATCAGGATTTTTCTCTTCAAGTAGTTTTTGAACCCCACCCTTGTTCCCCATCATCACACTGGCATTATCAATAGCAAAACCGATTAGGTTTTCAAAAGGAATTTCATGTTCATCAAAAAACTTTATTATAACACTATAAATGCCAATGGCACTTGCATCTTTGATTTGAATTAGGGTCAGAAATTTGTGCACAGTTTTCTTAATTTCTTCATCATAATACCTGACACCCAAAGCAAGTTGTTTCAGTGTATATACATCGGTTGTTTCATCAATTATAAGTGAAAATTTTGTTGCTTTTATACTAGACAATAGATTATTCAAAGCCTAAGGGCCAATCAGATTATTCAAAGCCTAAGGACCAATCATATTGGAAAAAATACTTGTGCCTTTGGTTCTTGCGCACTTTATATCTTTAGCAAAATTCGAATCTGGGCCTACATTGGTAATAAGAAGACCTGCCAAATGGTCTAAAAGAGCAATGGGCAAATTGTGTTCACCAATGAATGCACAAAGTTTAAGCTCAGCAGCTACAACCTTCTGATTCGGGGAAGAATGATGTGAAGTTATGAAATCAGTTAGCTTTGCTGAAGTTTTTATTACTCTTATGTTGTTTTTATGCTTTTACGAGGTTTCGTGTCTTTCTGTGTCTAAGGGCACCTGAAATTTCAACACTGCACAATTTAAAGAATCCTTTGTTTCCGTCATATTTACTCATTTGCAGCCATGAAGAAAATCTTTTGTCATTGAATATATGTGATGCTATTTTCCTTTCACGTTTTATTCAACTCTATTATAAGTATCGTCATCACTGTCATTCATATTGAGATGGGGTGATAATTTAAATCCATTGATCCCGGAAGGCGAAGGGTAATGTACCGTTACGCAATACTCAATGCATTATGGAAGTTGAAACCTATAAATGAATTGACCAATAAGAGACGAGTTTACAAATCGCTTATCGTAGCTAGACGTTCAAGATTCTTTATATGCATGCCTATTGGTCAATCAACTGACTCGTTTGAAAAGAGACTGATTAATTATCAGCCAATTATAATTGACGATAAGCAATTTTAGTTTTAAATATAATATATCATTGGTTTTTGAAACTAAAACAAAAGAAAATTAATAATAATTAATGGGGTTTTTTTAATTTAAGTTAAATTTTAAAAATATTATGATGAAATGTTACAAATGTAACCAAAAAATACCCGAGTTGTAACCATTGTAACCTTTTGAAAGAAAATTAGCAAAATGTAACCGAAGGTTACAATTGTAACCATTTCGGCAGCCCTGGGACAGAGATACCCTTTCGATTGACCACTAAAGGATATTTTTGTTCATAATCAATAACTCCTTTCACATCCCACTAAATGCAAAGCATAGTCTTCCGCTGAAGGATACTACGTCTGGGAGTAAGGATAGGTTTGTTTTTTTGCGGTTAATATTGTAATAAAGAACAGACTTTTTATCTCCCGTAAAGATTTTGTCCCAAAATGTCCCGCGGACCTTTTTAACGAATTGATATTATAGAATATTCATAAATGTCCTTTAGACAGGTCACGGGACATCGTAACTCCACTTTTGTGGATATTTCTTATGTTTATATGTTTACCCACTGTTTCATGGCACAAATGCAAAATTCTTGCCATTGTATGAGTGTCTGCTCGAGATTAGATCCCACAGGGGATTTAAGAGAATGAAGACCAATTGCCATATGGCGGCCTCTGTAGAACCTTGGTGTTTCTCGTCCGAGATCACCTGAACGGAATTTATTGGGCCAACGTTGACATGTACGGATATTTAACACATTTTAATACGCATATATTTTTTTACTGCTAACATGGCACTAGTTCTAACAAGATATAGCTTTAAACAAGGTCTGCTGACCAAAGTCGCGTGCTCTCATTTATTCGGATTTATGACCTTACGACCTACAAAACTTGCAATAATTCCCGGACTAACCGTAAGAGGACCTTGGCAATCATATCATTCGAAAGAGAATGTAAAACAACATTAGGGTTTCAAATTTCGTTAGAATCGGCCGAATAGTTATGATGTTATTGCCAAAACAAAATAATTCCCGGACTAACCTTGGGATGACCTTGGCAATCATATCAGTCGAAAGAGAATGTAAAACAACATTAGGGTTTCAAATTTCGTTAGAATCGGTCACAATAAAATTGGGACCGACCGACCGACATAGTGAGATATACTGTAGAGTCCCCCGCGACTAAAAATGCCTAGGTATTGCTAATACAGCTTAATGAAGGTTTAGACATTACTACAGTTATCTTTGAACAGCATGCAGCAAAATGGGTACAATTTAAACAAATCTAAGATTCACTTTTTATGTCTTCTAAAAACGACATTAATTTCTGGACAATCTAATAAACACCATAAAACTTCTCTGATGTTCATTGAAATTCATTTTATCATCATCTCGCCAACTTTCCTGTATGTAGAAACTAAATAAACTTACGTTTAATAACTACAAATATAACCTTCCATTTATGTAGTAAATGTTATCAATTGATATAACCTCAAACTCTTTCGTGCTGAAAAATACTTCTGATATTTTATCATATTTAAATTTGAATTTAAAACTACAATAAAAAAAAGCTGGAATCAATAGCAAACCATTGGACCGGGTTAAGCAATCTCCTATGAAATTCAAAGTATATAAGCCAATTGAGCAAGCTATAACTTAAATGAATTCTTCTGTCGAGCTGTATGAAAATTTCTCGATAAAGAAAGAAAATTGCATCTATTTGCCTATTTCCTAAATCATTTGGTGCAAAAATTCAAAGAGAATTTTCACTGAACTATCTGAAAGCCGATTTCAAAGAGTAAAAATAATTCCATTTATCGAAAATCGATTGAGTATGTTTAAATAAATATTCAATAAATATTCAATTCAATTGAAAAGAAAACAAGTCCGTCTAAAAGACAAAGAATGAGGATCGCTATATTTAAATAGTTGTCACACACCCCAAAAAGTATTCAATGCATTTAAAAAGAAACAAGACTCAAAAAGACACAGGTTTAGGATTGCTGCGTCATACAAAAATGATCCAATGGAGTTAAAAAGAAAACAAGACCGTCTAAAAGAAAATAAAAAAGGCTCAGGACTGATAGATTTCTCGTGTCTATTAATAAATATTTTGCAAGTAATCGCTCGGGTAATTCTTAAGTGACTTTGTAGCTGGCGCTTTATCTCGCAGTGATAATGTAGAATACTTGGTATTCCTAGACGCCTAAATACCCCCCTAAACTGCTTAATTCCACTAAAAATATTGGAATAACGAATGATGTTAGACAAAACATCATATACTAAAAAGTTACAGGATTTACTCAGCGATGTATACACCTAAGCGAAATTATCTTCAAACCCGTTGAACAATTAAACCGAGTCATTCAATAAAACTCTTGCGAAAATCTAAAAAAAAAAAAGATTCGATCCAGACCACCTCCAACGTTTCAAACCAACCAATCCATCTCTCCCCCGTATGTATTGTTTGGCTAAAACGGCACAAAAGAGGTACTCCACTCGGCCAAATTATATCATGCGTCGGCTCCCATGCATACAAACTAACCAAATGGCTAGACTCAATTCTCTCTGAGGCCGTTAGATTGACTTCGCCATCGCACATAGTTCATAACCTTGGATTTCATCGAAAGGTTTAGGAAAATTAACATAAAAAATAACCACCTAGTTAGCTTCGATGTTGATAGCCTTTTTACCAATGTGCCAGTAACTCTTCAAGTTTTATTGATTCTATTAGGAAATTCAAAGTTAAAACTCCTATTATGCAAAGACAAAATTGTTAACCACAGAACTTTGTCACGAATAATGTATTCAATAACGTCATGGGTTTCTACCGCTAAAAATATGGCCCCTTAGCATGGGTAACCCTCTATCATGGAACATTTTGAAGTCTCCTTATTCCCCTCCATTATTCCAAACTAAATTTTGTATGGTACAGGCATCTCAATGCGGCATTTTAAACAGTTTAGACTCGTTTGATAACTTTCTAAACAGACTCCAACCCACTATAAATTTTAAAGCTGAATTGGAAAATGAAAATTGTTTTTTCGATATGAAAATTGCAGTCTATGATCAAACCAGATTCCGTGTTTATCGGAAACCGACCATTTCTAACTCATATATTCATTCTTTCTAGCATCCTCATGTAAATGTTAAAAAGGCAATTACAGTAGGTATTTTCTTAAGAGCATTTAGAATATGTGATCCTCGTTTTTGCAAGATAAAATTACATATACGTCCTGTATATTTGAACTGAAATATCCCCTCCACATATTATGGCGAGTTTATCTATGAAGTCTGCTCAATATTTGACTGCCCCAATTTAAAAACACTGAGATTAATAAGAATTGTATTTCCCTTCCATTTTCGCCATTACTTAAACAATTAAGCAATGTACTCCCTCCCAACACACCTACGGGTGGCCGGGAAGTCCCTACCCATCCCTATATTATTAGGTTCTAGTTAGTTATGCAAGTATTAATAATTCTTTTCTTCTTTTTCAGAGAAACTATGGCATATAATATGGCAGATGAACGTCCATTGACACTTGAAGAGCGTTTTGTGACAAGTCCGTGGTTACATGAGCGCAACAATACTGGTGACACCCTGGATACAATAAGATCTATGGATATGTAGGGACTTATGCGGCACCCGGTACATACATATATTTAAATACCCTAGTACCATCCTGAGATAGTTCGCTTCCACACAACCCAATGAGAAAACCAATGAAACAGGCAGAGTATCGATCTGTATACACGTTTCCCAGCAACGAAGACCGTTCCATTTTGCCTACTGGCTTAACATGACATCTCATTTTGATCATATGTAAAGTTCTTTATCTGCTCGGAGGAGCTCGTTCACGGTTGAAAAGGGACCGTTCATGCAAGTATCTAACCAACAATGGTTTTATATATCGAATATGTATTTGGGTTACCTTCACTGACAAGAGGACGTTCTTCATTGATGGCAAGAAAGGGTTTGTATCAACTACATCATGCTAACCGTCCGAAAATGAACGTTTTATGTAGCTCGTTCAACCTTCGACAAATACCCAACTTTAACACACACACACACACATATATTTCTATATATATATATATATATATATATATATATATATATATAAATTTTAGGCATTTGCCTCTCAAAGTTGAGATCTTGTGCAATTTGTTTCTAATTGTTATCATAATTTTTAAGATTATCTCTCCATTTTGTTTGTGGACTTCTTTTCGATTGTCTTTTACCAAGTGGTATCCAATCGATATTTTTTCTAATATATCTATCGTCTCGGAATCTTGCCGCATGACCTGTCCAGTCCAGGTTTCTTATTTCAGGTTTCTTATTGCTTCCACAAGATTCTGAAGTTTGGTTTGTCCACGTATCCAAATGGCTGATTTTCTGTCACGCCAAGTTATTATCCCTATCATAATTCGTTCTTGGCCTCCTGCGTGTTCTAAGATTTGTTTTCTAAGTCTTTTGGTCAGGTTTAAGTGTTTGCTCCATAGGTCATAATTGGAATTATGCATTGGTTGTATACTTTTATTTTCAGGTTCATGGGCAGTTTGCTTTTGAAGACGATGTTTGCCTTTCCAAATGCTCTCCAGCCTAGAGTGATTCTGCGATGGATTCCTTGATCTTTTTTCAGTGATGTTGTAATCTGTTGACTCAGATAGATATCTTTGTCTACCATTTCAATTTGTTCGTTATCAATTATGATAACTATCATGCGAACCTCTAGTTATTTTGTCATGACTGTTGATTTTTAGGACGATTTTTGGCTTTCTTGGTTAAGTTTTTGAAGCACCGTTTGAATCTTTTCTAAGTTATCCAGCTATGAGTACAATGGCATCTGCGAATCTCGAGTGATTGAGGTAATCCTCATCCTTCTTAAATGCCTTTGTTTTGTCAATTTAGTCTCCTGAAGATTTCGTCTAGACAGGACGTGAATAATTCAGGAGACAGTATCTCCTTGTGTTATACATTTCTGTAATTGAAAGATGGTCTTAATTCATATGCAATTTAATGTAGGATGTGCAATTTTAGCATATGTGTTATATGATATTTATGAAGACGGAATCAATACCTTGTTTCTTTAAGGCTGCTATGACCGCTGGTGTTTATATTTAATGAAATGCTTTTTGGTAGTCTACAAATACCAGGTATAAAGGTATATTGTACTCAGAAGTTTTTTTCACTGAGTTGGTTGAAAGTATGTATGTGGTCAATCGTTTGCAAATTTTTTTTTCAATTTTAGAGAAAGAAATTTCAAATTGTAACATAATTCCTGAAAATGTAACCACTTTTGTGATATTGATATTTAAGAGTAAAATAATTAAAATATAATTATTTTAATGGATTTACCTTTTTATTTGTTAAAGTCCTATCTTCATCCTCTTTTTCCTCCTTTCTTTTTGCACATACCAATGCTTTTCACTTAATTTCTTGTGCTGGGTTCCACTTTGTGCAGTTGATTCGCGGCGAAGCATTCACTGGAAATGCCCCTTTGCCTTTGCTATGCTCGTCTCTAAACTTGAACGGTATTTTACTTCGATATTATTCAAAAGAGAAAATATCCTTTCGGCCGCTGCTGAGAAGTCGGGGGAAAACAACATAGGAACCCTAAATTTAGTTAACAATCGATAGCGAGGTTGATCTCCGCAATTTTCCAAGGAAATAAGATGACAAAGTCTTTTGGGGGGGAGGGGGAAGATTTATCCCGACGATTCAGTTCTCTCCTTTCAGTAATGATATCTTTATATTGATCTTTACTCAAACGATTTGGAAACTTCATTGCCAAAGGGATGATTGACGAAGGTTTCCCTCCGGAAACATTGGCTGGATCTAGTGCTTCTAACTTATTTAAATTAGAAAGGAAATTCGGAGATAAAAAGCGATTGATCATTTCTTTCGAAACGCACATAAAATATTAATGGATTAACTCTAAATACTTGAAGTTCTTCCTGACTAATATAATTACATGTATATGTTTTCAGGAATGCCTCCATAATAAACAGTTTCCAATGTAATTTTCAGAATTGCTGATATCGATTTCCTCAATTTCAATGCTTTTGACAATTTCTTGCTTTATAGAATTGCCTACAATGGCTTTCAGGCGACTAGATATAGAATTTTTGAATTTAAGCACTCTAAATGATTCAGCCTGAAACTCCGAATTAAATTTATTAACACATGGCAATATACTGAACATAAAGAAGGCATAATTTCAGCAGTGCTGGACCTTCCGAAATACTCCACAATGTTTTTCGAAATGCTAAAAATCGATTTGAAATTTGCAGAGATACGGACGGAGCACAATTTGAATAATTTAAATATGTTTTCTTTTCTTTTGTTTTTGATGAATTTTTGTTTTCTTTTGTGATCATAATTGAGTCGGAAGAATAAACATAATTTTTTTTCTTTTTAATATCCATTAAGAAGGGGTTATGAAAAGGATTGAAAAACAAATTAAAATTTGGGGACACCCTGTATATGAAATACTACAATTTTGTGCAGAGCATTCAATTTTGGGACATCCGGTATAAACTAAAATACACTTTCGTTTTTGGCTTCTGAAATTCCTCTAGTATTCTCGTAGCCATTGGACTCTCATTCTCAAAAGTAGCTGGGGTGAAAAATAACAAAATTGCTGGACATTCTTTTCCAAAGATAGCATTTAGTAGAGCTAAGATGAAGAATCTTATGCTGACTAACTCGTGTAAAACTTTGAAATTCTTTATATCCCGCTAAACGCTTTGAGCTATTGCTAAAGTATGAAGAAATATTTCTTCCTAACTCTCCTAGTTCACCAGGCAACTCAAGACAGGCTTTGAGAGCACCCAGTTCTATAGAATGACAAACACAAGGTTGAACAAATAAATCAGGCTTTTTCTCTCTAAGTAGTACCTGAACCCCACCCTTCTTCCCCATTATCACCGGCAAAACCAATTAGGTTTTCAAAAGCAATTTCATGTTCATCAAAAAACTTTATTACAGCGTTATAAATGCCAATAGCATTTGCGTCTTTGATTTCTATTAGGGTCGAAAAAATTTCCAAATTTTAATTCATTTATTGATCATAATTCCTGGCAACCCCCCAAAAGTGGTTTCAGTGTAGATAAATCGAGAACTTCAGCGATTATAAGTGAAAATTTTGTTGTCTTTATCCTGAATACATTATTCAAAGCCTAAGGGCCAATCACATTGGAAAAAATACTTGTGCCTTTGGTTCTTGCGCACTTTATATCTTTAGCAATATTCGAATCTGGGTATACAATGGTAATAAGACCTGCCAAATGGTCTAAAAGAGCAATGGGCAAATTGTGTTCACCAAGCAGCTGCAACCTTCTGGCTCTGAGAAGAAAGCTGTAAAGTTATAAAACCAATTACCTTTGCCGAATTTTTTATTACTTTTATGTTCTTTTTATGTTTTTCTGACGTTTCGCGTCTTTCTGTATCTGTAAGGTCACCTTAAATTGCATCCCCGCACAATTTTCAAAATTCTTTGTTACCCCTACTTATATTTTACTCACTTCCAGCCATGAAGAAAATCTTTTATTATTGAACTTACAATAATGTCGGAAAGCGGACATGAATGTTCCGTACTGCATTATGCGAGCTAAGTGAATTGACCAATGAGAGAAGAGTTTACAAAATCGCTTACCTGAGATATTTTTATTACTCAAGTCTATTGGTCAATTCATTCATTTGAAAACACTCTGATTATCAGCCAATTATAATTCACGACAAGTAGTTTTAATTTAAAAAATATAATAGGATTGGTTTTTGAAAACAATACCAAAGAAAATTGATAGTAACTTTATGATTTTTTAATTAGTTAAATTTTTTAAAAAAATGTGCTGAAATGTTACAAATGTAACCAAAAGTGCCGAGTTGTAACCAATGTAACCTTTTGAGAAAAAAATGAGCAAAAATGAAACCAAATGTTACAATTGGAACCAATTCGGCATCTTTACTTCGAATGTCGAGAAAATGCCGCATGTGTGGTTGAACCACCGGTTACATCCTCATAGCAGCCCATTACACAAACATCTTGGCACAAAAGTCCTCTCCTGGGTGAGAAAGATAACAAATAAGGCGGAGTAAGTTTTTCAGCAGGACGGTGCCCCGGCCTAAACTGCCAAGACCGTGCTAGAGTGGTTGGGGTCGAACATTAACTTCTGGTTGAAGGACTTTTGGCCACTCTCAATCCCCTCGACTGCAGTGTGGGCGCATGTCGATGGAAAGGCTGGCAAGATCCGCCACACCAATGTCGATGATCTGAAGTCCTCCCTCAACCGTGTGTGGGCCAGCACAAGGAAGAACTTCATCCGCAACGTGTGCGCGGCCTTCAGGTCTCCCCTGAAGCACTTGCTCGCCGCCAAGGTCGGTCACATATTACTGTAAATTGAGACGACGATATCACCGTCATTCCCAGAACTTTCTAATCAATAAACGTTATAGAAAAAATGTTATTCAGGTTGTCGTGGTATACGGCCGAGTACGTATGTACGTCTGATTCGTACATGAATAAATCCGTTCCACTTTTCTCCAAGAGTGCTTTAATTTGATTCTTTAACCAGGGAGGATTCGTGTTATGATATAACTATTGCCATTTGCAGCGTTCGAGGATCTAATTAAACAATTCTAACAAAAATATACTTTTAGTTACATAAAAAAACGGAAATATTAAAATTTTAAATATACTAATGCTATAATAAGAGGATCTAATAAAACTTAATACTATCGATGAGTAATACGCGATGGTTGACTAAAAAATCACTTTCGCACGGAATGTGAACTAACAAATATGAATAAGTTTTGGATTCCTTTTTACCTTTAACTAAGAGGGAGTCTGCAGTTGGGTGACCTTGAACAGGAACCTCCTCGATGTGATGATTAGAGGCGCGTTGGACTGAAGTTTTCCTCATGGCCGTGAGGTTGTCTGAGAAAACAGCAAACAGATGATTCTTCTCACTGGGTGAAAGAGACGCGTGCTTAGTCTATTCGGGAATAACAGCTAATGCTTGTCCCGGGGCGGGGGGGGGGGAGGGTGAGGCGAGACTTCTTGACTTGAAGATTTTTGTGAGGGGATCTTAGATGAACGGAAGTTATTCCGACCCCTGTGTTATAAATATTCGGGCTTCTCGATGATGAGACTTGACCAAGAGGTGAATCTTTTCTTTAGTGGGAATTCACGTTGGTATTCCTCAATGGTGAAGGGTACCTCTGTATTTATTCAGAAAACTGAGATAGGGGATTTCTCTGGACGAGAATGGTATGCCAGTGGGTCTCGATACCACTGGTCTACTCTTCTAAGCGACCAAAGGAACGGCCTCGGGAGAGGAAATCCCGCTCGGTTCCAGCTGTTTTCTTGACTCCCTGTTTGACTCAGGGACTCTACTTCTCTCGATTGCTACGCGGATTCTTCTTTCATTTCTCAAGATCGAACTATATATACGTCGATTATCCTCTGGGGGGAGGGGAGGGGAGACGAGGGCCGACAGTTAAGCCTCTCTCCTAGGGCATATTTTCAACGTTGTGACACTTCGGCCCATCTGGTTTACGCAGGAAGAAAATGAGATTTCGTCTATTTGACGAAACTAGACATAAACAATCGGAGGGGACACTGAGCCTGTTCATAGATTTTTATTCCAAAGACTCTCACACCCGCCTCTGTTTATATTAACGGACTACGAAATCTGCTGACTGAAATCCTTCTTTGCGAGCGACGCTCGAGGGGTCTTTGGGGCAGCGGGGCAAAGGGAAGGGGGGGGGAGTATTGGCCCATGTGGAGCGTAATCGTTGACGCTGTCCTCCTAATATTTATTCCCCCACACAGATCATCAAATTACATAGGAATACCCATTTTGGGTACAACTCTGATGAAATTAAGTTTATCGAGACTTGGTTACTTTTTCTAAGTTCTAAAAAAGAAAATAGATAAGCGGCCATCTTGGGAGCCAGTAGCCACATCGTTAATTGGAATCGCATCATATTATATTATATATCATTTTGAAGGGATTTTTTCTGAATTTAAATATGATTATGTAAATTTCATATTCATCAATTTTAAAGAAATATGATTGATTTAAATAGAATTCAGAGGTGAGGCTTATACGTCTGAATTCAAGGAACGCGGTAGAAAAACTCTAGGCCTAACGACATTTAGCAATCGCCTTTTGAACTCGAATCTAATGTTAGGGTTTCAAATTAAGAATATGATTTTTTTTTTAAATTGCAGAGTGTGTGGTACAACCCCTATAATTAAGTGGGGGTATGGGGGCGAAGCCCCCATTCCGAAATTACCTTAAAAATGATACATAATACAATATGATGAGATTGCAATAGCCTAAAAAAAGAAGCACTTTTTATGGATCTTTTCTCTTATTGGAGCAATTTCGTCTCCTCAGCCAGATTGTCCCGTTTTTATAGCATTTGTCCCGCGTCCCGTATCGACCCTTCCCGGGACGCCTTTTGTCCCGTATTTTCAATATTTGGAGGCGAGGAGGCGACATCAAGCTCCAGTCAGCTTCTACATCTTTCCCTGAGCTGTATGAGATTGTCGAGCGTTTTTATGACAAGCTGAACAGGAAGTCCACCGATGGATTCTTTGGATATCAAACACAGCGTGCTCTTGCTAATCTGTGTGGCGAAGAGAAGGAGGAAAATTTCCCCTAATTTCCACAGTTGCTTCAAAGGAGCTACTATCCCTCTGGGAAAACTGATAGTAGTCCATTTTGTGTTTTGAAATCCCTGACCTTGAATGGTGAACTAGCTTTCAAATCTCTAATAGACTGTGTGGAAAAACTGAATCTACAGGATGTATTATCAGTTGATGGGTTCCATGAGGAATTCTCTATTCTTACACTTCTCTGTTGGCAAACATAGACAAGGCTGCCAGTCATTGAGAAGTGGAACAAGATATTCACCGAATGCAAGGAACTTAAGTACCTCTTCACCCTGGTGTCATTTGTACTGAGCATTCCCCCTTCAAATGCTCAAGTGGAGAGAGTGTTCTTTCTGATGGGCTAACGATTGGGAGGGTGCAGGAACCGCTGCAGTGTAGAGCTTATCAAGTCAGAGCTACAGATAAAGTGCAATTTCACACTGTCCTGTTCTGAGTTCATCCCATGTGCTCAAACCAAACACCATCTCTTGGGAGCAGTTAGATCCAGTCCAAAGTATGATAAATGAAAAATAACTTACTAACAACAATGGGGAAAAATAATGTTAAAATATTATGGAAAGGTTTACATCATATGTATTTTATTTTCTGCAATTTAGTCAATATATTATGGCAAGTCACTTTAGTTATTTATAATATCCTTTAAAGTTGCAAAATATGCATGATTACAATATTTTAATGCTTTGACACACTAATAAACGGCTTTTTGTAACAAAATCTACAATGAACAGACCTTAAAAACAAAAGAAAGTAGGTCCTGGACCCCAGGTGAGAGGGACTTCGTGATGCGTGCCTAACTTCACGTAACGTATTATTCCCGATGTTATTCTTTCTTCGTGAGAACGAGGATTCATCTATTTCTACTGTCGGTCCATTTCCACCGTTATAGGATTTTGATTCAAGGAATTTGCGCACACTTCACGGCGATAGTTCTTCCAGTCCGTAATAGTAGTTGTTAAGTTGTTGCACCATGCATGAACGAAAAAGATGATTGTTTCCATAGGTATTTTTGACCCTTCTGACCAGGTGTTTACACCCTTGTTGGTGGCAGCGCCATGTAAGTGGGTAATGGGACAACGGAAGTTTCATGCGCTGTCCATTTTTCAAATTCTCTGCTGATGAACAAAACCTCTTTCTTACAAATACTTGACTGCTTGTTCGATATTTTGTACCTCTTACCAAGTTCGTACGTTGTCATTTTGTTAAGGGTGGAAACAATGCTTATGCTTCCAAACAAACCAAAGGATATCGTAAAACTAAAAATGTCACTCGAGTAACCGACCATTCAGCCATCTGGCTTTGGAGACGAAATTGCGCCATAATAAGAAAAAGATGCCTTTTTTTACAAAGTTGCTCCCGAATAAATATTGTCTAATATTATCAAAAAATTAGAGGGTGGGCATAAACCCAACATTAACCGGTTTTTGAATTAGGAATATTACTAGTTTATTTTTAAAAAGGCTGGGTGGGTGGGTGTGCAACCCCCACAATTAAGTGGTAGGTATAGAGGCGAAGCCCCCCATTTCAAAATTACCTTAAACATGATCATTTTGGGCGGAAATGGCCTAAAGTAGGCGGAGCTATCGTCATCTCACTCCACTGTGTCCTAGGTTGAGAGCGTTGTAGCAAGTGTAACAAGACTTTTGCAAAACCCGGATGACACATACAATGAGTGACAAGACGCAGTCTTCAAAGCAACCAGCGAATTCGTTTTCTGTATTTTCTTTTACAAACTCTTTTTAGCTTAACTCATTCATTTTTTTTTTAATTCGCTCATTCGCTTTCTTTGTATCCTAATAGGATTTGTCAACTCGGCACCGACCTCTTTTGTGATGTATGAAGCCATGTTAATTTGATTCATTTTTAAAATTATTTTTATCTCTCTTTTGAGATGTATCGTTTTGTCTGGCAAATATGATCATTATTGTTTTTTTACACAACCACACATATATATAATTTTATGAGAACAATTGTTAAATCCAATGACAGATTCCAAATATGAAAATAAAACCATGCCGAAACTGGTCTCGAGATAATAAACTACTACGCTCCTCCACACTGGTTTTATTTTCATATAATTTATATATATATATATATTATATATATATATATATATATATATATATATATATATATATATATATATATATATATATATATATATATATATATAATTTTAAGGGGAATTTATTTTTTGAATTAAAATATGATATGGACATTTAATATTACTCAATATTAAAGAAAACATGATTAATTTAATTAGCATTCGGGGGCGGGGCTTATATGTCTGAATTCAAGAAATGTGCATTAAAACAATGGACATTAGAGCTCCTAACGACGTCTGTCAATCGCCTTTGAATTTGAAACTAATTCTTAGCTTTCGAATTCTGTATACTCGTAATAGAAATCAAAAGCGCAAGTGCTAATGCCATTTCTAATGCTATAATAAAGTTTTTTTGATGACCATGAAATTCATCATCATCATCCACCTGGTAGATTATTATTATTATTCTGAGAGCTACCAAAGCCTGCATCCAGGGTGCAAAAACAACTGCTAAATTGATCCCACACAAAATACCAAAATGGTACTGAAGAGAGGCAGATAATACCTATGTGTCGGTTGGCGTACTCGAAACAACCTCCAGTCTGGTCGGTCTTCTTATCTTCTTTGCTCCCACATTTCCGGCAATGTTTATAAGTTTATTCACTGATTCGGAGCCGGAGATTCTTCGCAACCCCTGCCCACCTAAGGGCTACCGGGGACTGGGCACCATTTCGTTTGAGTTCCTCATGCGTTTCTTGAGCACAAAGAAATGCCCCAGTGGTTGCTAGATCTATCCTGGGGGCCACTTTTCTGTTATGGTGTGGCCCCTTAGCCCCCTGATGTATCATGGCCCTGACTGCAAGGCAGCGGTGGTTAAGAGGCTTATTTAAAGGCGGCCTCATCTCTCTTTAAACATAGTGTTTACCAGTCCATACTTCTCTTCTTCCTGCTGACACTACTGCTGTTTGGTCCGCGACTGGTGATTCGTCAAGTTGAAGCTTGCTTATTTCACATGAAATTCCCTTTGAAAACCTAACTGGATTTGCCGGTGATAATGGGGAAGAAGGGTGGGGTTCAGGTACTACTTAGAGAGAAAAAGCCTGATTTATTTGTTCAACCTTGTGTTTATCATTCTATAGAACTGGGTGCTCTCAAAGCCTGTCTTGAGTTGCCTGGTCAACTAGGAGAGTAAGTAAGAAATATTTCTTCATACTTTAGCAATAGCTCAAAGCGTTTAGCGGGATATAAAGAATTTCAAAGTTTTACACGAGTTAGTCAGCATAAGATTCTTCATCTTAGCTCTACTAAATGCTATCTTTGGAAAAGAATGTCCAGCAATTTTGTTATTTTTCACCCCAGCTACTTTTGAGAATGAGAGTCCAATGGCTACGAGAATACTAGAGGAATTTCAGAAGCCAAAAACGAAAGTGTATTTTAGTTTATACCGGATGTCCCAAAATTGAATGCTCTGCACAAAATTGTAGTATTTCATATACAGGGTGTCCCCAAATTTTAATTTGTTTTTCAATCCTTTTCATAACCCCTTCTTAATGGATATTAAAAAGAAAAAAAATTATGTTTATTCTTCCGACTCAATTATGATCACAAAAGAAAACAAAAATTCATCAAAAACAAAAGAAAAGAAAACATATTTAAATTATTCAAATTGTGCTCCGTCCGTATCGCTGCAAATTTCAAATCGATTTTTAGCATTTCGAAAAACATTGTGGAGTATTTCGGAAGGTCCAGCACTGCTGAAATTATGCCTTCTTTATGTTCAGGATATTGCCATGTGTTAATAAATTTAATTCGAAGTTTCAGGCTGAATCATTTAGAGTGCTCAAATTCAAAAATTCTATATCTAGTCGCCTGAAAGCCATTGTAGGCAATTCTATAAAGCAAGAAATTGTCAAAAGCATTGAAATTGAGGAAATCGATATTAGCAATTCTGAAAATTACATTGGAAACTGTTTATTATGGAGGCATTCCTGAAAACATATACATGTAATTATATTAGTCAGGAAGAACTTCAAGTATTTAGAGTTAATCCATTAATATTTTATGTGCGTTTCGAAAGAAATGATCAATCGCTTTTTATCTCCGAATTTCCTTTCTAATTTAAATAAGTTAGAAGCACTAGATCCAGCCAATGTTTCCGGAGGGAAACCTTCGTCAATCATCCCTTTGGCAATGAAGTTTCCAAATCGTTTGAGTAAAGATCAATATAAAGATATCATTACTGAAAGGAGAGAACTGAATCGTCGGGATAAATCTTCCCCCTCCCCCCCAAAAGACTTTGTCATCTTATTTCCTTGGAAAATTGCGGAGATCAACCTCGCTATCGATTGTTAACTAAATTTAGGGTTCCTATGTTGTTTTCCCCCGACTTCTCAGCAGCGGCCGAAAGGATATTTTCTCTTTTGAATAATATCGAAGTAAAATACCGTTCAAGTTTAGAGACGAGCATAGCAAAGGCAAAGGGGCATTTCCAGTGAATGCTTCGCCGCGAATCAACCCCACAAAGTGGAACCCAGCACAAGAAATTAAGTGAAAAGCTTTGGTATGTGCAAAAAGAAAGGAGGAAAAAGAGGATGAAGATAGGACTTTAACAAATAAAAAGGTAAATCCATTAAAAATAATTATATTTTAATTATTTTACTCTTAAATATCAATATCACAAAAGTGGTCACATTTTCATGATTTATGTTATATTTTGAAAGATTTTTTGATTACAATTGTCAAGCCACAATATACCAGCCATGCTGCAAGGTCTGCCACAGCAACGTGGACGAGCTCAAGTCCTCAGTCAACCGCGTGTTGGCCAACATGAGGAAGGACTTTGTTCGCAATGGGTGCGCGGCCTTCATGTCTCGCCTGGAGATCGTGCTCGCCGCCGACGGTGGCCACATTGATTGATATTACAATTTAAACACATATTTATTTGTTAAAAGAATAAAAACATGTAACAGGACTTTTGCATCACCCGGTATATCAATTGGAGTGATAGCACCGATTGAGGTCAGATGTGTCCCACTCAGCGAAGCTGGCTGGAATTGGGAAAAAGAAAGGCAGATGGGGTTCAGAGATCGAGAGGATGACAGGACAGTGTGTTAGGACAGGGGTTGAGGGTGAAGGGGCAGGAGGTGGGGATCACCGGGTTTATCTGATCTGATCTGATGGAATAAGTGAGGAAGTGTGTAGTAGATACGATGAGTGAAATATGTTTAATAAGTTTGCCCTGGTGAATAGGTGAAGAGTTCATCACTAGCTCTTTTTAACTTTCGATATTCATATTTTTTCTTTTCTTTCAGTACCACCACTGTTGATTGAGGTGACTGACCAGGTTTAGGTGGAGATTCAAGATCTTGGTTGTCTCTGATGAAGATATTACATCTTACTTAAAATCCCAAGGAATATTGAAAAGCCGTCTTAAGGGCAAAGGCAAAGAAGGTCCCAAGCAGATTAGTAGTCCTAAACTTAGGGGCAAGAAACTACCTGAGCGCATATAGTGTGGGTATTATAGTCACCCTGTAGAACTGTATATTCTCAACGCTCTACACTGCCTCCAATGGCAGAGATTTGGTCATGGCTCAAAGTACTGTTTAAAACGCCCTCGCTGTGCAAATTGTGAAGATTCTCATGAATCAGCTATTGGCCATAAGACAGAACAGGAGTATTGCTTTATCAACTGTTCTGTGAACCATGACGCCTTTTTAATACAAGAAAATTAATAGAACTGATCAAACGGTGCATTTCGTTTTAGTATGTTTGTATCGGAATCGGAAGTTTAGACCCCAAACCCATTTTATTAATAAATAGTCAATATTTACAATCATATCCTTTGTTCTCCAGGACTGCTTTAAATCATTTTTGGAATGCTGGAGACCACATTTGTGATATCTTGACTAATATTGCTCCATTTTTATTCACCAAGCACCAGCAACTACTCACATTCGGAGGGCTTCTGTTTATCAACCGCCAGTTTGAAATTATCACCCACAAATTCTTTACTGGGTTGAAATCGGCCGAACTCCCGTGCCAAGGGCCCCAAAGTTAGATGTTAGTTTCAGCCCAAGAACTTTGTTATTGCCTTTGCTTTGTGTAAAGGTGCACCATCATGCTGAAAAATATTGGTATCATCCCCAAATTAGTCATGAACTGTTGGGAAAGGGGGATGATGAAGGACGTTTTAGTACCATTTTGAGTTCATGGCAGTTTTCTTGAGCAGAATTGTTTGTGTTCCAGTTCCCTAAGAAGAGAGGCAGCCAAAGACACAGATAGTGTCTAGATGCTTAACCGTGGGCACGAAAAAGGACTCTCCTTTTCTCCTTTTAATCCTTTTAAAGAGGGATTTTTAAGAATCTCCAAACAAGGGGAAAAGAGCTTCAACAGAGAATAGCACTACCTCACTCTTCAAAGATCTATTCTTTATGTTTCTTACATAAATGGAGCCTATTAGTAAGGTTCTTCTTGGTGAAATGAGGCTTCTTCCCAACCCCCCCTCACTGCACGCGCTGAGGAGTTCATAACTGCCTCTTTCCAATCCTGAGAGGGCTTTGAGTTCATTGAAAGGTCTTAGCCGCCCAGAAAACTTCTTAATAGGAGTGTAACCAGTCTTATGATCCTAAAGATGGTGCTCCTTGATGAAATACCCTAAGCAACTATCTCCTTGTTTCTCAGGATACTTTGATGCAGAGCTATCATGGTTGTACTCTTTTTTTTTTGGAAAGAACTATTTATGAAATTAAAAAAAAGATTTAAACATTTATTTTTACAAAATAAATATTAGGAAATAGATTATAATTATAATCATAATTCATTTAACCCATATTTTTCATCATTTTAACCTTTTGATCGAATAGCAAAGCTCCTGGCAGTGAAGGTCGCATCCTTCAGCAACATGACCAGATTTGAGATTCAGCGAAGGAATGCAGTTATTTCTTATTATTTTTGAAATCCTGACTTTTTAGTAAACCTGAAATAATTTAAATATTAGAATAATTATACCTATTACGTAAATTTCACTTTTATAGCATATAACAGAGCAAGAGCTCTTTTGCGCTCAAATAATAATATAATCAACTCTCCAGACTCAATGAGCCGTATTTGGGCGAATACTTTACAAGAATTATCAGTCTCAACCATTACCGCAAGCCTTTTTTTATATCATATGAGAAAAAAATAACTTACATCTATTAACTTTAGCTAGCACACTAAGTTCGAATATAATAGGTGTCATTCTCAATTGAGAATTACCTCAATAGAGAGGTCTGCTCTAGTGTCCCGTTCGGTTTATTAATTTGTCCCGGTTGTCTTTAAATGGTCCCGGAATGTCCCGGTTTTTATAATCTCCCAGTTTTTAAAATACAATGAACAGTTCTGCGCTCAAATAATAATATAATCAACTCTCCAGACTCAATGAGCCGTATTTGGGCGAATACTTTACAAGAATGATCAGTCTCAACCATTACCGCGAGCCTTTTTTATATCATATGAGAACAAAAATAACTTTCATCCATTAACTTTGACTAGCACACTAAGTTCGAATATAATAGGTCATTCTCAATTATAGAATTAAAGTTTGACTTAGGAATAGCTAAAGATAGTGTCCTAAATGTTGAACTTATAGCGTTTTCACTCAAAATATCTCCCAGAACGCAGCCTTGTGGAATTCTTCAGTTTTTATGGTTAAATGATGAATTCCCGGATCAATATAGACTATCTCTACTCGTCCCAATATTGAAAGCAAACAATCTGCCAGAAAATCCATCCTGTTAGAGATCTATTGTTCCAAAAAGCTGCCTCTGTATTCTATGAAAAATTTAGTTAATACATAGGAGACTATTAGTCTTGTTGAAAAAAAAAAGCTTTATCTTAAACTCACATTATGGTTTCCGCAGAGGTTGATCAACTTGTAATGCCATTACACAGCTTGAATGTGTTGTCAGAGAGGCCTTCCAGCAGTGTAAGTTGACTATAGGAGTTTTTATGGACATCCCCAAAGCCTTTCACTCAGTATGGCAACATGGGTTATTAATCAAATTGAATTCCATGAGATTCCTGGGTCCCCATCTAAAAAATTTGATCTTTTATCCCCCTTTTTTTTTGCAAAATAGAGTATTTCGAGTTCAACATAATGGTTCTCGTTCCCCCCAAAATCTGTTTGGAAACCGGTGTTCCACAGGGTAGTGTTCTGAGTCTAACACTTTTCCTGCTCTATATTAATGAATTTTTTTTATGAAATTCCAATCTATTGATACATCTATTTACGCAGATGATTGTGTTATGCAGCAAAAAATCTAAAAATCATCTTATACCATACAAGAAGCACATACATCTAAGAAGAATGGACATACCAATGGGGCTTAGATATTTCCATTGAGAAAACTAAATCCCTTATTAATTCTAGACGACCAGTCCTAACCCTTATCTATGACCTACCAAACTATCGCAAACACTAGAAAAACTAATCTTCAACACAATTAACTCCATTACGCATTAAACATGACTTAGGAGAAAAACTCCACAACCACACTGACAATCCTAGCAACATACATCTTAGAAGGATGAATTCAACCAAATCCATCCACCACAGTGCAGTCATTATAATAGACATTAGCAAAGCCTTAAACACTATCCTATGACACATCCTCATACAAATACATCGTCCATCAACTATAACAATGACAAAAAGTGGATAAACTATTGAACAGACATGGCCAACTTTTCCAACATAGAGCCCAGTCCAAAAGGAAAAAGCTCCCTAAAGGTGCCATCCTTAACTTACACTCCATTTAACCTTCTTGTGTGTGATAAACCCCTCTCCGTTACCCAAACATCTAGGCAGATGGCTTTCACTTGCATCCCAATCAACCTCAGCTACCTACAATGCTTACAAAATTGGTTGACAAATAAACAATGTCAACCTCCCTCACCAAAAAAACAAGTCACCCTCATTACATCTGACCTAAAACAAACTATAATCTACACATCTTTCTCCATAGCAAACGTTTGCACCTCAACCATGACAACAGACTACTGGGTGTTACCCTAGAGCCACATATGCCTGCTTAACAACATACAAAACACCACCTCAAAAGCTATGTCCAAAATTGGAAGAAATGTGAGTAAAAGTTGATTTTGAATTTGGAAACAAGTTTATGGAAGATTGTTCAGGTGTGATGAAACAATTGAGTGAATCGACTTGAAAAAAAGAAGAGTACTTTGATTAAATCAAATAAGTCGGAATGTGGCTTTTGAGAAATTAAAAACATTTATAGCGAACGACAGAGCTTGCATATTATGATTATAAGAGAATGGTAGTATGCTTGAGGTTTATATAGATTTAAGTGGTTATTCTATGGGCATTAAAAAAATAAAAATTTAGGAGCCCATCTGGCGACTGCCTCCTTGGGCATAAGTCGCAGTATTCAACACAGCTTACTGTTAGGCTATATTGAAAAACAAATAATATGATATAAAAAAACGCTCGTGGTAATGGTTGAGACTGATAATTCTTGTAAAGTATTCACCTAAATACGGCTCATTGAGTCTGGCGAGTTGATTATATTATTATTTGAGCGCAGAACTTTTCATTGTATTTTAAAAACTGGGAGATTATAAAAACCGGGACATTCCGGGACCATTTAAAGACAACCGGGACAAATTAATAAACCGAACGGGACACTAGAGCAGACCTCTCAATTGAGGTCATTCTCAATTGAGAATGACACCTATTATATTCGAACTTAGTGTGCTAGTCAAAGTTAATGGATGTAAGTTATTTTTTTTCACATATGATATAGAAAAAGGCTCGCGGTAATGGTTGAGACTGATCATTCTTGTAAAGTATTTACCCAAATACGGCTTATTGAGTCTGGCGAGTTGATTATATTATTATTTGAGCGCAGAACTTTTCATTGTATTTTAAAAACTGGGAGATTATAAAAACCGGGACATTCCGGGACCATTTAAAGACAACTGGGACAAATTAATAAACCGAACGGGACACTAGAGCAGACCTCTCAATTGAGGTCATTCTCAATTGAGAATGACACCTATTATATTCGAACTTAGTGTGCTAGTCAAAGTTAATGGATGTAAGTTATTTTTTTTCATATATGATATAGAAAAAGGCTCGCGGTAATGGTTGAGACTGATCATTCTTGTAAAGTATTTACCCAAATACGGCTTATTGAGTCTGGCGAGTTGATTATATTATTATTTGAGCGCAGAACTTTTCATTGTATTTTAAAAACTGGGAGATTATAAAAACCGGGACATTCCGGGACCATTTAAAGACAACCGGGACAAATTAATAAACCGAACGGGACACTAGAGCAGACCTCTCAATTGAGGTCATTCTCAATTGAGAATGACACCTATTATATTCGAACTTAGTGTGCTAGTCAAAGTTAATGGATGTAAGTTATTTTTTTTCACATATGATATAGAAAAAGGCTCGCGGTAATGGTTGAGACTGATCATTCTTGTAAAGTATTTACCCAAATACGGCTTATTGAGTCTGGCGAGTTGATTATATTATTATTTGAGCGCAGTTTGAAACAACGGTCAAATAATGGGCTCAGTTTTGAATTTCTAGTTATAATACAAGTAAGCAAATTATATTTCATTGTCCCTGATAATTGTTGCTTTAATTAAACTACATAACATTTTTTGCAGAAGTTTTGTTTATACCATCATCTCTAGGACCTATCCTTTAGGATGATAACTTAAACAGTGCCGCACCTACCAGAAATGTAAGTAGCAAAACTTCTCGTAATGTTTTGCATAAATTTTACTTTTATGTAGAATGTAGTATTAATTTGATTCATGTTTTAATTGAATTGCTAAATGTAGGCATTTCTTTTGTTTAGAAAGATGTAATAGGGATTTTTCATCAGAAATGTTAGCAAGTAGCGGTAGCAAAGAAATGGATGGAGCATTCGTGCCAAGAATGAGTACACGTCCACACTTCCCAAATCAAAGTGAGCTTTATGTCTTGATCAGGGACTGAACTTTTAACATCCAGACTGAAGGAATGGAATTTGGTAGGGGAAGACTGAAGGACATTTTTATACCGGAAAGCACATGATAAATTTAAAATTTACTTTGATCTTAGTGGAGATCTATGTTTCTGCAAAGATGTGAAGGGTTTGTTTAGTGTCGTTGAATTGAAGCATGATCCTGCGGAGATTGTTCTTAGACAGCTCAACGTGAAGTTTCGCTACCATTGTTACTACACAATGGATACCAATATCCATCTTGGCCTCTTACACATTTTGTACATACGAAGGAAAGAAGACAATGATAATGTTAAAAGTTTCTTGACAAAGTCATCTATGCTGAATTTAAGTGGGATGTTTGTTAGGGCTTCAAGATACTTGCCTTGTAAGGTGGATACAGAAAATATTTGTTTCCTTCGCTTATGGGCTACCAGAGCTGATGACCATCATTACCTGTAAGTTCAGTGGTCCCCTCGACATGAATTACAGCCAGGGAAGTTAAATGTTGTCAGCTTCTTGTGAATCCTGCCTATTACCTCCATTTCATATAAAATTGGGCTGAATAAGAAAATTTATAAATGTTTTAGGTTTAGGAGGAGAAGCCTGTCAATAAATCCGTCTCATGTTTTCAAAGTTTTCTAAGGTAAAAATCAAGGGTGGTATATTGTTGGACCACAAGTAAAAGCAATCTTGAAGTCTGGGAAACTTGAAAGAGTGATTACCAAAGTGGAAAGAGAAACATGGTGTGGATTTCGTGGTATAGTTATGGATTCTTCGGGAATCACAAAGATACAAACTGCAAGTAGCTAATAGCAAAACTTATTGCGCGTCTCAAAGACTGTCGTAAGTCCTTAAAGGTGCATTTTTTTTACATTTTCATCTAGTTTCATTCCGTGAAAACTTGGGTGATGTCGGAGAGGAAGATGGCGAAAGATTCCAACAGGAGATCATAACAATGGAGAGAAGATACCAAGGAAGATGGTTTCTAGTAAGAAAAGATAAAAGCGTTCACACTAGAAAAACGCGATTTTCAAAGCACTTCTAATTTTAATATTTTTCATTATTTTTTGCTCTTTTTTTCTTAGTTCCCAAATACTTGTAATACATGTGACTGTTTTAATATCCTAAAAAAATGTAATAAATCAAAATAGACCTAGCCCCTTAATGGAAAATTACTTATATAAAAATACTGATGATATACCAAAGCTGAGATAATATTTGTACTTGCGGCAAAAAATTACATATAAAAAAACATGAAAAAATGCATATAAACAAAACCATTGTTACATGGTGTTATAATGTATACGAGCTCAATCGACAAGCTACATTGTTGTTTACCAATTATTTTTAGAAATTTTAAAATACATCGCACATGATAAAAGTGTGTACACAGATGGTTCACACATGCAGCAGTGGCTTCGCTTCTTTACTCTCAGGAAAAGTTATGCATTCCACATAACTAATGAAACATCAGTTTTTATGCTTGAGTTGTACGCAATTTTCAAAGCACAAATACATTTCCAACAATCTCAATTCCTTAGATGTGTGGTATGCACGGACTCCATTTCTGCCATTCATGGATTAGTCCATGCATCAATCACTATTATCTTGTGAACATTCTTGAGGTACTTCGCCAGTAAAGAGAGTATGTTTTGTATGGAACTCCGACGGTAGAGGGGTCTTAGGGAATGAAATTGCAGACCGAATCGCTTGAACAGTACATTTGGCAAGAAAATCCATCTTCAACAAACTATGGCTTCCCTTCATAACCTACATTGTGAGTGCATGTCAGCCATCATGTGACAGATTGTAAACAGCAGAGCATAAGGTGCTCCCAACAGTTAAGAGAAAAGTTGAAATAAAAGGATGTGCAAACGGACACGAAGAGGTTATAGCTGCAAGACTCCGGCTTCTAACATGCAGATTCAATAACCAGCCAAATGTTGATGGACAGCCTCCCTAATGATGCAATCAATGCGAATTGAGGCTTTCCGTGAAACACTTTCTAGTCTCGAATGACAATGCCATAAATTCAATCTAGATCTCTTTTAAGTATCGCATTAGCTGAAGATTTCCCATTAAAAATCGTGATAAAGTTCTTGAAAGATACGTTTCGATAAATCTCGATAAGACCCCATCAGTTTTAGCAAACTGGCCTTATTTTCATCTCTATAAATACTTCTTTATTCCAGGCCATGAGCTGAAGTGATGATGGTCCGCTCTCCCACCCTATCTTAGCTTAGGTTGTGATATGATGATCTAACTTGTGCATTTTTAATAGTATAATTTAATTTAGTTTTTTTTCTCTTACACTGTTTATCATCTCTATGGTACAATCTTATTAACCTAATTTGTCATCATTGGCCCATGATTCCCTCCTCCCCCACACGTAAATCAGATAAAAAGTTTGGCTTCAGCCCCGACTCAGATATCAAGCTACCTTTTTTATTCCTATCTATCCTAAGGCTCTAATTTTAATATCAGTACAGTCTTATTAAAAGAACCTGGAACTATCATTCATTTTATAACCTTAATATTTTAACCTCAATATTTACTGTAGTCAAGTTTCACATTAACTAAATCTCTTGTTCTAGCCCTGAAGATAGAGTTAGAAACGTTATTAAAAATTAGAGATTGCACTATTTTAGGTCAGGATTTATTTGGGAACATGTATATCTTGGACGAGGTAAATAGACCTAAGGACTGGTTGGGTTACATGTATCGGAGCTTGTGTAGTAATCAGTCTCCAAACATATTTTAGTAGGGTCTACAGCAGAACCTAACCTAACCTAACCTAACCTAACCTACATAGGTTTTGTTGCAGAGTGTAGTGAATTTTTTGCAGATCACGCAACCGATAGTGTGAGAAATGCATGGAAAGAACGGGATAATATTGCTAGGGGTATTTAAAACTGTTCCCAACTGAATGATTTATGCAAAATAATAGTACACTACCAGTAACTAACAAACAGTATACCATAATAAGTCATTTTATTATACATAGTGGGCAATATTTAGTCGCGTGTACGAGACTCTATAATTTACTATGTTGATCGGTCAGATGGGAACCATTTTACTTTTCAATGTTTTGTTTGGCAATAACATCGTAACTATTCGTCGATTCTAACGAAATTTGAAACCTTTATGTTATTTAAATTCTCTTTCGAATGATATAATTGTCAAGGTCCTCCCAAGGTTAGCCGGGGAGTTATTTTGGCAATAACATAGTAACTATTCGTCGATTCTAACGAAATTTGAAACCCTGATGTTGTTTAACATTCTTTTTCGGATAATATAATTGCCAAGGTCCTCTCGAGGTTAGTCAGGGGATTATTAAAAGTTTTGAAGGTCGTAAGATCATATGTTAGAATAATTGAGAGCACGTGGCTTGGGTATGTTGACCTTGTTTTTATTTTGAAGACATTTTCTTGTTGAAGAGTTCGTGGTTAGCGAATTGGCCAGAAATGTCGGATTTTTCTAAGCGAAGACTAACGAGGGCATCTCCCGCACACGTTTTGTAACGAGTTGTGTAAAGAAAGTGTTGAAGATGGAGTAAGTTAAAATGTGTGGAAAATAAATTACCACAGAGGCTCATTTAGGCATAGGGGTCGGGAAGACACGCAATTTTACAGATGTCAGCTGCATCATGCTGACTCATGTAGACCTGATACTCTTTTGTAGTGAACGGTATAGCGAGGCTAGGGAACCCCATGTAGTTAAGGAATTTTACCGCCAGGATCACAAAGTTGCTGCAAGCCGTATCATAAGTCGTACGCGCAAAACTAGGCGCGTTTCCTTCAAATGGCTATAAACTCAATACCTTCAATCACATAGCACTTTAATTATATATATATATATATATATATATATATATATATATATATAGTGACATATTTGTATAAAACATAAATCTCGTAGTACTAAGGATATTGGAAATTACCTCTAGGAAAAATGAAAAACTATGATTCCTAGCGCTTTCACTTATATTTGACAAGGCCTAGTTATTCAGGGAGTGGCCATAAAATCAAAAGGTGAAGGGAGAAAAACGGGAGGATCCAAGCTTCAGGGGGATCTTATATACTTAATTGGGTGAAATTAACTGAATTTTCCGGTTTTATTAAAGAGGGATACGATACCATCGTATCCATGAGGATTTCCGGAAGCATAATTACTAGAATTCATGAGGAATTTAGTAAAGATTCACATAATCACATGAGTCGAGAGAGAGAAAAATAAAGCTCGGTTCATTGCGATGCCGTTCATAATCTCTTCCTCCATTCGGTTCTTTTCCCGGCCGCCCCAAGGTAGCTTTCGCCATAGTATTACACATAGGATTTTATAATTAGTGTACTGGTAATTTTAAGTAATAACAAGTATTATTTACTCGGTTATACTGAAACATACGGATTAATTAAATTTCTGATCTTTACTCATGATCTTTACTCACTTTTCTCGGTTATGATCTTTACTCCTTAAAATAAAATTCAGTTCACCTCGCTACTCACTTTTATCTGTCCTTTTTTGAAATCTGCTGTGTGTATTTCACTCTCGCTGAATCCACTCTAATACACAATTCTCTATTCCACTGCGACGCCCCATTCTTTCCCCATCGCCAGAATTAATCTCCAAATTTCTTTACCCTGCAATAAATGGTTCTTGAACTACGGCTAAAAGTTACGGTATCAGGTAGAGGTATGAATACTTTCGGGAGCAATTGTATCTATCATATTTTATCTTCCTCTATCTTCACCACTTTCGTTATAGTTCTATCCTTACAAACGTTCTGCGAGAGATGTCTAACGTGGTTTTCGCTTTAAATTTTAACAAAATATCTTTTACTTAGGCTTACTATACGTCTTAATTTGGCCCAAGACTGTCGGGCTTGAGAGGTCTGCGCTAGTGTCCCGTTCGGTTTATTAATTTGTCCCGGTTGTCTTTAAATGGTCCCGGAATGTCCCGGTTGTCTTTAAATGGTCCCGGAATGTCCCGGTTTTTATAATCTCCTAGTTTTTAAATTACATTGAAAATTTGTGTTATATTGAGTAAATTCTAGGGGTGTTGAACTTTCAAATTCATCAAGGGGTTTACCAGATTTTATAAGTATATATTTATATAGGTAGAAAGATTTTTGTAGCACCAGGCAAGTAAAAACGTTAAATCCTTATCTAAAACACGTTCTTACACGAAAAGCTAGGAGTGGCAGTACGGTTCAATGTTACAAATCTGCCAAATTTCTTATGTGTGCTAAATAATTATTGATACTTTGCTGTAATTACATATTTTAATTCTAGGTTTGCTCAGCATAATGCGGTTAGCCATACAGGAAACTAGAACAACTACAATATAGTTGTAGAAATTAATCTTGAAAAGTAATATGAAAGAAAAACTATGTTATATTGCAATGAATCCTAGCAAGGGTATGCGACGATTCTAGTAATAGTAAGCATCTTTGACAATGCATTGGTCACCCTCCTCACCCAACCCGAGCAGGTGACTGTACCCAATAAACCAATGGACAGCGTCCAAATAGAAGCAGTTCATTGGGTGTCTTTTAGACTGATCTAAGGCAGTGGTTTTCAACCGGGGTTACGCGGGAGGGACCAAAAAATTATTTTTAAAATACCTAAAATGCAAAAATTATGTATTTCAAACATTTCTAAAAGAATCAAACGACACTTGAAAGCATTTTGAATCTACATAGCTTCTCTGCATTGGGCAACATAAAAACAACGAAAAGAGAAAGATAGCAGACAGTAAATGAACATATGAGAAAGATTGGAGACACAGTTAATGAAGAAATGAGAAAGATTGGATACATTTAATAAAGAAATGAGAAAGATTGGAGACAGGTAATGAAGAAATAAGAGAGATTGGAGACAGGTAATGAAGAAATAAGAAAAATTGGAGACAGTTAATGAAGAAATGGGAAAGATTGGAGACAGGTAATGAAGAAATAAGAGAGATTGGAAACAGTTAATGAAGAAATGAGAAAGATTGGATACAGTTAATGAAAAAATGAGAAAGATTGGAGACAGTTAATGAAGTTATGAGAAAGATTGGAGGCAGTTAATGAAGAAGTAAGAAAGATTGGAGACACAGTTAATGAAGAAATGAGAAAGCTTACATACAGTTAATGAAGAAAGGAGAAAGATTGTAGACAGGTAATGAAGAAATAAGGGAGATTGGAGACAGGTAATGAAGAAATGAGAAAGATTGGAGACAGTTAATGAAGAAATGGGAAAGATTGGAGACAGGTAATGAAGAAATAAGAGAGATTGGAAACAATAAATGAAGAAATGAGAAAGATTGGAGACAGGTAATGAAGAAATAAGAGAGATTGGAGACAGGTAATGAAGAAATAAGAAAAATTGGAGACAGTTAATGAAGAAATGGGAAAGATTGGAGACAGGTAATGAAGAAATAAGGGAGATTGGAGACAGGTAATGAAGAAATGAGAAAGATTGGATACAGTCAATGAAGAAATGAGAAAGATGGGGGACAGTTAATTGTGGGAGCATGAAACTCAATACGCCGCTATCACACAGAATTTCCCTGGTCGAGACGGATCAGCGCCGCTGTATTTAATTTGGGGTATTTTATTACCGTCTTACCCCAGTTGATAATGCCGTCCCGCTCTGAGGCTCAGCAGCAGTGTTCATCTCCTCCCCCCCCCCTCTTTTGGGGTAGAAGGGAATCTCGCTTATTTCCCTTTGGCCTCGTCGATGCTTAAGCCCCGTCCGATATCTCTTGGGACGCCTTGCTGCGCACAGCCTTCTGACGACCATGGCTGTGGCTCCTATTTAAGGTGATGTCTGCAAAGCCTCAGCAGATAGAGGCCGAGCTTCTTGCCCTCCAGATCCGAGTATCTGTCCCCCGTGAAGTGGTCCCCTCGCCCTTGTGATCTCGTCAGCAGATCGTCTTCGCGTAATCCGCCCTCATCAGAGGAAGATTACAGAAACCCCGTTTACGCCCCGGAAGATTGTCGTGGGTTTCTCTCGTCTCACTACATTGGTTGAGACTTTATGCCGTCCCGCAGACGAATCTCGATTTGTGATTACTTCTCCCTGGAGCCGAGGTAATCTCAACCCCCTTCGGAGTCTCTCTGGGCGCCTTCGCATCGGGACCCCGTCGACGAAGACCTGGCCATTGCTCTTCCACCTCTCCAGTTTATCCACCAGAGATAACCAGCAGTCCTTTCCTTGTAAGTTCCTCCTCTCCGTTCCCAGTCCTAAGAAGAATTCTCCTATTTTGTGTAACGCCAATAGACTTGCTAAGTCTTTCCTTAAATCCAACTTATTGGATCACATATATATTTTTACCGGACCTAGTTTGCTTAATTTTTGCCCGTCATAATATTCTTTGGTCGTACTAATTATTATTTAGATTTCCATATTTATCTGTGCCCTTGTTCTTATTAATATTTGTATTAAAGTGTATTTTTGTAGAGGTGTTTATCTTTCGAATAACCCTTGAGATGAACCAGGCAAACGTATTCCCATTCAAAGAGCCAATCTTAATATTGCACTCAAGTTGTAAGGTATCTACCATCCCCCAATTCAATTGTACCTGAGCCTAACGCCGACAGTGGCGGCCTGGCTTACAGACATGTGTACCTTTTTGAGACTTTTGGGTGGGTCACACGCCTTGGTCTCTCGACATTAATGAAATGAGAAAGATGGCAGACAGGTAATGAAGAAATGAGAAAGATTGGAGACAGTTAATGAAATGAGAAAGATTGGAGACAGTGAATGAAGAAATGAGAGCCGCCTTGTCAAGTATACGTCCCAATATTAAAGAATTACGAGTATATGATACTCTTCAAGCTCAAATTTCCTATTAAACTTTTAAACAAAAGATTAATATATTTTCAAAATTTTATGTCTTATTTCGATTAAATTAAATGTCAATCTTGGTTAATTTTGAAGTGCTTTCAACGTAATTATGGATTTAGACGTAAATTATTTTATATCGGGGTGCTACAGCTGCTTCCAGATAACAATTAGGGTGCCACAGCTGCTTCTTGATAGCAATTAGTGTGCCACTATCATAAACAGGTTGAAATCTAAGGCATAGTTTTATGCTTGTTGGTCACCACTGAATCGGGGTCATTGCTTCAAAGATTAGTTTATAACTTTATTCCCGTTGCTGCAAACAAGGGCAACAGACCTAAGTCGCGTGCTCTCAATTATTCTGACCTTATGACCTCACGACCTTCAAAACTTTCAACAAATGGGGAATCAGACCCATAGTTAGTTTCTTTTAAATAATCTCCGAACTAACCTTGGGAGGACCTTGGCAATTATATCATTCGAGAGGGAATAAAAAACAACATAAGGGTTTCAGATTTCGTACAAATTGGCCGAATAGTTTCGTTATTGACAAAGAACACATTGAAAACTAAAATGGTTACCATCCGATCGACCGACCTACTGACCGACATAGTCACTTATAGAGTCGCGTCCACGCGATTAAAAATGATCATGGTTAGAAGTAGATGGAGAATGTTGGGTAGAATGTTTAGATTATGAAGGGATTTGTAAGGTTTTATGAATAGTTTTACAATGGGTTGTGGGGATAAGATTGTGGTGTGGGGGGGGGGGGCGGTAGGGGGGTGTGCTTTGTTTGGATAGTTTTCATGTAGCTTCAAAATCAAGGAAATGCAGGTTCGCCCACCTGCCTTTATGTGTGCGATGAGAAGTGTAAGATCTACTCCCCCGAATACAGGGCTGAGCTCCAGCCATTGGTAGCCGGATTTCTACGTAGGCTGACGTTTGTGTCCGATCTTGCCAAGATTGAACCCGGAACCGCGACATTAGGGGACCAACGCCGTAGCCACGCGGCTAGCAAGAGCTCTAGGAAACGCTGTAATCAATGTGGATGCTCTGGTTGATGTAGTTCTCCTTGCTAAATCCTCCCGGTCTTCGAGATGTGACAAGTGGAAATCAAAGGAAATCAAGAAAACTGCTCACAGCTTTGTAACCATTTCAAATAATCTCAGGGTATTGGAGTACATAATTAGCTTACCGAGTATTTCTGCCACACTAGAAAGAGTATTTTTACTGATGAAGAGCATTTCATCTCAAGAAAGAGGCCTCATGAATGAAGTAAAAGTACAAGGACTGTCGCAATATCAACTCACTTATCCGCCTGAGCTGTGGAGGTCGCGAAAGACATAAAGATTTCTTAAGGTTAATTCAAGTGGAAAATAGGAAAAATTCATTAAATTTGGACGTTATTTCGATTGGTAAATACAAACTTGAGATATGAATTATCAGTCATTTTTGTATTGGTAATTTTTTGCTTTATGCCCACCCTCGAATTTCGTAAGCGCTTTGTTATAACTATCTGCATTTCTAAAAAATACGCAAATACTATAATAATGTATACCTATGAAATACACTATATAGCATTTGCGTATTTTTTTTAGTATATCTATGATATACACTGTGATAGAACGGGTTGAGGCCGCGTTAATTTCAACCACTATCACATGTTATTTAAAACCACGATGCTACCCACGTGCATCTTCGCTTTGAAGCCTGGGCCTTATCGCAGCCACCTGAGTCAATGTTTAAACAAGGAGGTTTATCTTCCCCCATTCGCCCCATGCGCCAGCCTCGCAAGATTGAGTTAGGCTTATGGACAGATAAGGCATTGTTCCCAGACTCGGCTGTGCATTCCCTCGAAACTCCCACTCCATTGTCCCCCACGCCAAGAAGATGTCCCGGCTATTTATATCGAAACTTAACCACTAAGATTCAGATTGGAGATCCAGATTTTCGTCGCGAAACATCACTACGACCCACTCTCACCTTGTGCGCCAAGGGACCTCGACCTCGAGATTCACCATCACTTGTCCAGAAGGAGAACAATATCCCTTGAGTGCCAAGGTTCAAGCCTTTGTGAAGCCAAGTCCACAAGGCTTTCTTTGTTGTTCAGAAAGAGAACAACGTCAGAACAGCCATTGTTCTTTCGAGCCCGGCCCGTTGACAAGAAACGGTTCTCACCCCCCCCACCCCTGTTGTTCAGAAGAGAACAACGTAGAACAGCCATTGTTCTTTTGAGCCCGTTCGCCAAGAAACGGTTCTCACCCTTTCCCTTGTTGTCCAGAAAGAGAACAACGTCAGAACAGCCATTGTTTTTTCGAGCCCGTTCGCCAAGAAACGGTTCTCACCCTTTCCCCTGTTGTTCAGAAAGAGAACAACGTTAGAACAGCCATTGTTCGTTCGAGCCCGTTGACAAGAAACGGTTCTCACCCCCCCCCCCCCCCTGTGGTTCAGAAGAGAAAAACGTAGAACAGCCATTGTTCTTTTGAGCCCATTCGCCAAGAAACGGTTCTCACCCTTTCCCCTTGATGTTCAGAAGAGAACACCATTAGGAAAGCCATTGTTCTTGAGCCCGTAGACAAGAGACGGTTCTCACCCCCCCCCCTGTTGTTCAGAAGAGAACAACGTAGAACAGCCATTGTTCTTCAAGCCGTTCGTCAAGAAACGGTTCTCATTCCCAAGACGCCACGTCAGGATCATTTAATCACCCCCTCCCCTTCGGCTGGAACTCGCCAGTGGACTGAAAATTCCTTCACGTCGCCTTCCTCTGCACAACAAGTATAATTACGTAAGCCGAACGTTACCTTTAAATATTTAACCCTTTTGTCAATTCTATCCTGTACTTTAAATGGTTTAGCGAACCATCCCCTCCCTTTAACTTTATATTTGTTTTACCTTTTTAAATCTTTTAATCCTCGGATTAGCTCGATTCCCCACGACCCTTTCCATTCTCTGTTTATGTCAATATTTTCCGTTTTGTGTGTTGTTGATAGTTATTATTAATAAAACTATTTTATTAATGATAGCAATATTATTATCCTTGAGGTCAGTTCCACTTCTTAAGCATATCGAAGATACATAATATCAGCCAGCCTAGACAATCCACGCACTCTAAAGATAATTAAAGAAGTTTCTTCAACGAATAGTTATATATGGTATATCGTCGAGAGTCCATTCTACGACATACACTATACAGCTGTTTAATTACTTAATGTGGGCAAATCTCTAATTATCATGTTAGGACGAAAAACAGATTGGCTGACATCTTCAAACTGAATATAGTTAGTTTATTTTTTTATTTAGGTAAAATAGTCTTCTCCTCAAAAGAATCGGTTGCGATTGGGTTTATATTGTTTATTTTTTTATTTTTGTAAAACACTTTAAATATTTTTTTTTAATTAAGATGCTATAATTATGTACATATGGGTGCGAATGGGTTACGTAAAGCGCTATAAACAAATAGACGCTTAACGAGATTTAGCAATCGAGCCTTTGAATTCGAAAATGAGGATAGGCTTTATCGAATTTGCTTGGGGTGTGGGGAGTAGGGGGGGGGGGCGAAGCTCTCATTTCTAAATTAAGTTAAAAATTATATATAATACAATATGATGCGATTGCAATAGCCTAACCGGCTACCCCTAAAGCACTTTTGTCTACATTAAAAAAACAATTGTTTATATATATATATATATATATATATATATATATATATATATATATATATATATATATATATATATATATACATATATATATATATATATATATATATATATATATATATATATATATATATATATATATATATATATATATATATATATATATATATAAATTCTTAAAAAATTCGAGGGCGGGCATAAACCGAAAAATAACCTTTTTATTATATTTAAAGTTATGATAAAAATTTAAAATGTCCCGATTTGAGGCTTAGAAATCATGGTAGGCCTATTACTACTTGATCTGGGTTACGGTATAACCAAGCGGCACTGCATCGATTTGATGGATGTTAAGCTACATCGGCTGTGGTTAGACGCCATATGGAGGCACGATTCAAAATATATGACTTCACGGCTACTGCCCTACACTGTAAATACCCAAGGTTCTATTTCCACGGAGAAATAAAAGGCCACGGAAATGTAACTATCGGTGGTAAAATTCCCTACCAAATTATTGTTTTACTACGTAAAGTGGACATGCGTAGATATTACACACCTTTCATTGAGTAACGGTCGCCATAGAATGGCCCGTAATGACTGGCCTGTTCCATAAGTGCGCACGCGCACAGAAATATTTGAATGAAAGTGAGCGCGATGGAAATTCCTTTATTTGACTCGGCGGGAATGTCATAAAGAGCCGCACACATGGAAAATGGCGCGAAATTATTGACTCGACCAAGACGCGAGATTCATTTGCACAGCCACAGACACATTGGGAATGTCTTTGGACTGTAACGTCGCTGGTGATACATAGGGGGAATGTTAGTTTCCTATCGTCCCAATACGCGGGTAGTGTATGGGCAACGTTGAGTATCCATGGAGGGGTGAAGTATATCATGATAAAGAAGGGAAACACTATTGTCACCGCGCCCAGCGGAACTAACGGGGCGAAGAGCTATTAATTAGCGTTTATACAAATAAGTGAACGAGAAAAAATAGAATAAGAATACCAAATCCCGAAGAAGTAGCTAGTATCACTATCATTATCACTATCATTATCGGTATCATTACCATCACCTTCATCGTCACCACCACCACCATTATTATTATTATTAGAGCCCTTCAAAAAGCATCTATTCAGCCACCAAGGCCTATAAAAGGTTATTCAATTCAACAACCAAGGCCTACCAAGGGTGATTCAATTTAGCAACCAAGGCCTATCAAAGGTTATTCAATTAAGCTACCAAGGCCTAGCAAAACTCAATTAATTCAGTCACCAAAGCTTATCAAAGCTCATTCAATTAAGCCCCAAAGGCTCATCCACAGGTTATACAATTCTGACACACACAGCCCGTGATTTGCTCTGAATTTGTTTGATATGGTTATTTGTAAAGTCTTTGTTCGTCTTACGAATAAGTTTAGCGCCAAAGTTTAAACCCCTTTAACGGAACGTTTATGTTTCCTGTCTTTTCTAATTGTTTGGTCTGTTTATTTTACGGGGGAGGGGGTATGGAAGTAAGTTTCAGTGTCTGTTCTGTTCGTACAAACAACCACTTAACATGGCTTCCTGACCGCAGTATTTAGGGTTATTCTTAACCGTTTCCATATTTTATTTACTAAGCTAGCAATGCCTAGGCCTTTTTTTAAGCTAGCAATGCCTAGGCCTTTTTAAGTAGCAATGCCTAGGCCTTTTTAAGCTAGCAATGCCTGAGCCTTTTTTAAGCTAGCAATGCCTAGGCCTTTTTAAGCTAGCAATGCCTAGGCCTTTTTTAAGCTAGCAATACCTAAGCCTGTTAACAGATACGGATGTAATCATAATTTGAGGTAACTTCAGACACGAACTCTAATGTAACGTCCCATTCATTAAGTTTGAATCAGTTTTTCGTGCTTATATTGTGACACGAACATTTTCACCCGTGCATGTTATATTTAAATCATTTAGAACAGGATATTATAGTTAATAATTGCTGGTTTCTTATACGAGTCAATATTATGCGAGTTCAAAAGTATAGGTAACGTGGATAGCTTTTGTTTTTTAATAATTACAAGGCATTTTTTTTTTTTCAAATAAATCGACACTCCGGAAGTTTTTAAAACGTTTTCGAAACGATTCTCGGCTAAACCTAGACGTTTCAAGAAGGATAAGTCAGCTGATAATTTACGTACGAGAATTGTCATTTCATTCGTTTTCACGACTTCGCAGAGGAAATATTTCAGAATTTGTAAGAACCATATGTTTTTACTACACAAGATCGGTCATGGATATAGAAAATTTTCCTCCATTGTGAACATTCCAATTTGTGAAGTAGAAATCTATCGACATCACATTAGAGCGTGATTGACGTTTTTCGCGCTCATATGAAGTTCCGTACATGCTCGCTCACCATAGAGTAAGTACACCCAGTGTCACAAAAGGACTTCCTCTCGGATCAAATCTAATCCCCGAATTAGGCTTAAACAAACACTGGTACTATAGTAAGGTAAACTACCCTGTACGCAGCAATGGTTTGTGGTTGCTGTAGCAATGAGTAGCTCGCTTCATACTGTATCGGGCCTCCTCTCACTCGTTGCTATAGCAACCGCAAATACGAAAGTGAAATATGAGGTGCGGTTCGAACTTATTATGCCTTTTAGCTCTCTTAGCTTTTCCGGCCACCAACCTAACCACTCGGACACCACCCACATCCACCCAAAATAATGCTTCGAGTGACCTCATAAGTATAGGCAAGTGCCTCGATGTTGCTGACCAACTATTTTATTCCGTTTGCTACCTCTCTCCTTTTGCTACCTCTCTCCTTCTGCTACCTCTCTCCTTCTGCTTTCTTCATATATGTAAATTCTTGTCCTAGGCTTATAAAAGACGAAATCGCTCGTGTATCATCGTTCCTTATTTCTTATGGGCTAATGAGCATCTACCTTGTCAAGTGCTAATGTGAATTCCTTTATATATATATATATATATATATATATATATATATATATATATATATATATATATATATATATAGCGAGAAGCGGTTAAAAGCGTTACTTTCTCTTGTATGTGAGAAGAGCTCCTTCCGAGGGCTTCGAGGAAGACTAGTTTGCCAAAAAATAGCCTTTTAAATATATATATATATGAGGAATTAAACCACATTCTCCCAAGACAATGTAATTCAGAACAGTTTCGGTGTATCTCACACCCTTTTTCAACTGACACTGGATAGAAAATATAAGAAAAGTGCTTACAAACATAACACAGGGTCAGGTCGTGAAAGATCCCCTCTTTTTCCCCCAATCCCCTACTTGTGACTAATCAGGGGGGGGGTAGGCCTAAACATATTGAAGGGCTGACATTTAACTATTTTGTTTATTTGCTTTCTTATTACAGGATTAAAAGAAAATTGACCCTCAGATAGATTTAAATTAGGAACTGACGATATCAAGCTCGATTCTACGATTCTTCTCTTAACATAGTTAGCCGATTTAAATGCCATTTTACTCCCATTGAAATCGATCGAATGATTCGAGTCTCTAACATGGCAAAATATTCCACTGCTTTCGCTGCCCACTCTAATATCTCTTTTGTGTTCATACAATCTCTTGTCTAGATTTCTCCCCGTTTCCCCTATATAAACTTTATGGCAATCGTTGCATGGTATTGCATATACTCCTATAAACGTCTAGTTTTAATTCATGGTGATGTTTATTAATGAGGACATCTAAAAAGGGTAATCTATTATCATATTCCCGTTCATATTTAAATTTCATGGAGACATGCAAATTATTCAAATTATTAAAAAGGTATCAAAATCATGGCAAGAGATTGTATGAACACAAAAGAGATATTAGAGTGGGTAACGTTAATTACTTGTTAATTAGCTTTTAAATGGGATACTATAAATCAGTTATACAGAAGGAATATTTAAAAGTCTGAAAGCGGGTCGATTAACGGGAGATGCAATCGTTTTACCTTAAAGGGAGTCCTCGAGGAAGGAAGCTCATTTAGCGAGTCAGCGCGGGGGAATGGAGACGGAAAATGGTCGTGATTCTCGGCCAAATTCCTGATGGTGACAAGGATGAAGGGGGGCGGGCAGAAGACGAGTTCATGATCCTCCTTGAAGACGGACGATGGCACCTCTGCTCCAGAAGAGGTAACCTCCAAAAATCGAGACTCTGACGCAGCTCGGCGCGAAATCTCACACAGGAAACTGGAGTTCCTTGAGGGGGGGGGGGGGGGTCAAGATGAGACGAGAAGAATATCGGCCAGTCCTTTGGGGACGAAACGATGATTCGAGGGTTGCTCTGAACAGAGTAAGCCTTCACAAAAGAGATGGATCTGCCTGGTGAGATCCAACCTTGAAGGTATACGCGAATACCTGGGACTTGGAGAAACAGACACGCGATCTAAACCGAAGGCAACGAGATTTAAAACTCAATCTGCCCATCTTCGAAAAACCAGGGTATTTATATGACGGCCATTTTTATGATGCTCGATCGCCGGAAGGCACATACGTCTGTGAGAAAGCTTCCAGCGCCTAGAGAGATTAACTTTTGTCGCCTGACACAGGTCTTAATCGTCCCTAACGATGTGGGTGGGAAATTTCAGCTATCCTTTTCCCGACTACAGAGATTAGCATTTCATCGGCGAGGTGAAAGCTTTTAGCGCCCAGCTAAAGTACACCTGTGAGGCGCTGACCGATATTCAAATTCTTTCTTCTTTTATTTTTCTCCTTGGGTACAGGGCTTACTCCACGTGGATTTATACTTAGGAGACATAGGGAAGGAATGAATTCAAGAGACAAATGAAGAGGATATTCTTCTTGGCGTCCCTTTCCCTTACATATACTAATTTAGGAGAGACTAACTCATTACAGAGGAACGAAATATTAGGCGGCCTTATAAAATAAAAGTGTGGTCTTATAATAATCTATGGAGCACTGCCAATGGGACATTCAATTCGGCTTCTACTATACTTATGGGATGGCCTTTCTCCCCCCCCCTTCCTTTTGTTTCTGCAACACATAAAAAGCAAAATACCCATCCCAAAAGGACTGGTGAGTTAGAGTTCCATTACTAGATCAAGGGGCAATCTATGATTTCATTCAAATTAAGTCCCTCCGTAGGAAGATTACCTTTCTATTCTGGTTCATTTGTTTTTAAACGATACATCTAAAAAAGACCAAGTACCTCAATTTACAATTCCTCCAATTTATGTCAATTCCTTAGCTGTTTTATATGTAAATGGCCTTTGCTGTTAACTGAAGGCAATGTAGGAAATTGCTCATTATTTATTCGGGATCTATATAGAAAATTACTACCGGACTCATTGTCGAAATATGGCTAAGTGTATGGGAATATGCGCACACATGCTCTAAGGTAGGCCAAGCAAGGCGACAATTGTTATTGTTCTAAGAATGCGATTTGAATAGATAGCTGCAGCCTCGTGACCAGGGGATATTCCAAATACAACGACAAAAATAGATTTTAATACACACTAAATAAAAGGCACAACAATAAATATGGATATATATAGGTACATGATTAAGACGGAATTAGGTAACCAGGGTTATTGAATTGTTATAATGGGAGGTTTAGGGTAGTGAGTGATTTAGTTCCTTTGAACCTAGAGAGTAAAGCGGGGCAAACTTGGGGAGAGGTCTTGGTAACCTTGATTACTCACGGGGATATCTACCGGTTGAACTTCAAAAAGGTGGTGGTGGTGGGAGGGGGGGGATGACTTTTTCGCACTCGGCTTGAGCGGTCTATCGGGCCTCTTGTCCTCAAGAGGTCACCAGAAGAACTTCGGAGGATGGCTTTCCAATCCTTGATCCGAAGGCGGTTGAGAAAGGCTGACGTTGCCTCACGAGACTCTTCTCCCTGACCCGAAGATACGGGTGTGATCTCCAGCTCTTCCGTGGCTTGCGACCGTCACCCACACTTATCAGGAGAGAGCTTCGTTGAACCGAACTTCTTTCGGGGAAGTGTCGTATAACCAAATCTGTCTGCAATCCTGGAGAGGGTGCACATATACCCAGAGTTCTCCAAAACAGGGAGAGAGAAAGGCCTTTTCGAACCCTCGTTATCGGCCGTGACAAACAGAGCGTCTCCTTGCGGGAAAGCGTAAGAGACAGGGATCTGCGGCCAGACGGACGACCAGTGGCTTTAGCCATAAAAGCTGTTCGCGGCCAACCTACAAAATAGATGAGTAATCTCCCGGCCCGAGGAAGGGGGCAGGGAAGATTGAGACGGCAGGGAGGTAGCCTTCAATTTCAGCGTCTTGCCTCGGTGTGAATTTTTGCGGTGACCTGGCGGCAAGTCCAAAAAGGGTGAAATCGGAGGGGGGGGGGGAGTAACGGCTCGCTTTCTCTCCCTAAGTAATATCTTAGGAGGTGGGGAAATAATATTATTCTAGGGGATCCCACCACACTCATTTAAGAACGAACTTTACGCTTGTATAACTTCAGGCAAGCATTTAATGGTATCCTTTTATACTATAAAAAGGGACAGATATTTATTTTTCAAACTAAGTAATTGGTTTCAGGTTTCTTACGAAGGGGTACAGTTGTTTTCCGAAAGTCAGTGACAAGGTTTTTTTTTCTCAAGGATGAAACGCTCCCCCTCCCCCTCCCAATCGGGAAATGACACGGGTCGCAATTGATAAGCAACAATCTCCCGAAACAGATGCCAGTTGAAATTTAATGTAACTTTATTTCCTTAACTTAATTTTATATTAATTCTATGATTCAATGTAGTTTATATTATATTAATTTCTGTTCATGGTTTTATTCGGCATCTCCTTCCCTAAACCTAATTTTTTTTCTCGGAATGGCGCCCAACGGCATGGTCTTAAAGCAGAGGTGCGGAACCTTCGCTCGCGGGCCCAATTTTCATGGTTTCCTGAGTGATATATTTATATGCACAAATTTTCAATAGTGAAATTTAAATAATATTTGTATGTCCAAAACGAAATAAAAATAAAAATCAATGTTATTTTTTTTCAACCAATTACACAGGCCTGCGTTTGAAATTTTTTTTATGTTCCTCAGGATTTTTTTGTGGTTTCTTAATGAATCCAACCTCCTGAGCTCAAAAATGAATGTATATTTGTTCAATCAGGTCAGATTTTCTCAATACAGCATACACCATTTTCATTGAGATTACCTCATTTTTTCTGAATTTAAAAAAAAAAACCAACTTTATCTAATAATGCATTATTACTGTTATATCATATAAACAGGAATACACGTATGTAAACTATAATTCTTTTAATAAACAAAAAATAAAAGAAAGCAACATAAAGAAAATAATTATAATTTCGAAGAACAGACGCCCTTGACGATTTTCGTTTGTGCCTGTCATCTGGTGCATCACGCTTCAAACACCAACAGTAGTCAGCAAGCATGTTTCCGTTCCATTTACACTGGTACCTGGATTCCATTGTTTTTATGTCCTGGTGGAATCTTTGCCCCTGTTCTTTACTGTAATCTCCGCAATTGTCGGGAAAATAATCCAGATGGGACTGTAAAAAGTGTATTTTTATAGACATTCGAGCTCCGAAATGTTTGAGACTTGTTAAGAGCTGATTGACCAGGGCAACATATTCTTCTAGGCTTCTTTTATTGCCTAGAAAATTGTTAACTAGAGCTTTGAAAGCTTTCCACGCATCTTTTTCTATGTCCTTCATTGATGCATCAAATTGCTGATCAAGTTCCTGATTTGAAGTCCATCAAAAATTCCCCCATGGAGCTTAGCGTCACTGATTTGTGGAAATTTTTGAAGAAGAAATTTAAAAGCTTGGCCTACTTTATTAAGGGTTTTGACATAATTTTTCATTATGCCAAGCTTTATATGCAGTGGAGGGAGGAGTATTTTTTGAGGAGGCACTAAAGGTTCAGCTATCACATTGTTTGATCTAATTCTAAATGCTTCTCGTGGAGGCCAAACCTTCTTCTCATAGTGCATACTATCTGCACGACTGTCCCATAAACATAGGAAACAGGGATGCTTCGTGTAGCCTGTTTGCGTCCCAAGCGTAGGAGACACTACCTGAAAAAAATTTAGCACGGTATGTAAATTCAGTGTAATATTTCTAAAAACAAATTCAAAGTAATATTTCTTAAAACAATAAGAATATGAATATGTACTGAAAAATCCTGTATGCCGATGCATTAAATGACGTATTGGAACTAATTGGATATATGTACATCTTATTTTGAGTTTATTGAGTTGTGTTGTATACCTTCTCAATTAGGATAAGTTTTCCATCAACCCAATAGGATGCATTAACCTATAGGAAAACACTTCAACAAAAAATATAACTAAAAAATGACTCATGATTTCCAGATTTGCATTCTTGTAAAATGTAAGTTGACCAAAAGGTGTATACAAGTATTAACAATTAAAAATGAAAATGTCAATATCAAAAAGCTTAGAAATGCCAAGTGTAAAATGATCTTACCTTTAAGTCACCACATATCCTCCACTTATAGCTAGAGTAATTTATTGCATCTAGCAATTTTTTCATATTTTCATAACTTTCAGTAAGTTGGATTGAATGGCCTATAGGAACGGAAGCTATCTTGTTACCAATATTCAGTAACACAGCTTTTAAACTTCTACTGGATGAATCTATGAACAGTCTTCATTCTAATGGGTTGTAGGGAATTCCAAGGGCCTCAACAAGTCCTTTAATATTGGCGCAGTATACTAAAGAGCTGGAAGAATGCTGTAAAAAATAGCTTCGAAACTCTTGTTCTCTATTTCTGTACCCCCCTAAATGTTGTTTCTTAAGCGAGAAGATTACTTTCACGAGGTCGAGAGCCAAGAAGTTGTGTATTCGCCTTTGAAACCCCCAGATCCCTGGTCAGGTCATTTAACTGAACTTGAGTTAATGGTCTTGCGACCATATCATGTGTGGAAACCTGATAAGACTCAGATGTGTCATAATCTTGGTCAACTTCCATATTAATCTCTTCATGTACCTCTATATGTTCAGGGGGAGAAGGTATAGGAATTCCTGGGCCATGGGGCAGGAGTTTGATGGCAGAAGGAACATCCGGATATGCCATACTATGTTTATTCTTCTTATTTATACCTGTGGAAAATCTAATTGCATATTACATAAAGGAATTGATTTGGAGTTGCAGATAGTACATAAATCTTTAGTAAAGGATATGTTCATGTTGAAGTAACAACAAGGAGTAACAACAAGGAAAGAAGGTACCCTAGGAGACCTTACGGTCCATTCAAAGAGGGTACCTTTGGACTAGCAATCGAGCGGGCACAAGGCTGCTCAATTGTTTTGCGTCCCTAAACGGCCACTTTCCAAGACTTTGTCTAGTCTTGACTTGAACTGGTCAACAGATTCACTGTTGACAACTTCCACTGGAAGTGCGTTCCACATACCGCAGATACTGTAAGTGAGAAAATTTCCACACAGATTGCGGTTGTAACGCTTCAGTTCAAGTTTGAAGCCGTGATTGCGCGTTCTGTTCTCACTCAGTGTGAAAATATCCCGGTAGTCAACATTGTCGAACCCTCGAAGTATTTTGAAGACTTCGATGAGCTGACCATGCAGTCTACGGGTTTCCAGCAAGAACATATCTAATTCCCTTAGTCTATCCCCATAACTTTTATGTCGGATAGAGGGAATCAGCTTGGTTGGCCTGGCTTGTACGCGTTCCAATCTCGCGATGTCCTTTCGCAATGAAGGACTCCAGAATTGTACGGCATACTCCAGGTGCGGTCGGACAAGTGAGTTGTACAGGCACAGTACAATCTCCTGGTTCCGATAACCAAACTGGCGCTTAATATAGCCTAGCATCCTTTGGGCCTTTTTCTCCGCCTCAATGCACTGTTTCGAGAATTTGAGGTCACTAGTGATTGTTACACCCAAGTCCTTCTCAGTGTCGGTGGATTCAATAGCAGTGCCCTTAAGGATATACTAAGATTGATGGTTTCTGTGGCCGATATGTATCACTTTACATTTCCCCACGTTAAAAGGTATTTGCCACGTGTCCGACCACTCCCCAATCTTCCCAAGATATTCCTGCAGGCGGGCAGTATTTCCATCCTTTGCAACGTTCATACCAAGCTTGGTATCGTCGGCAAATTTGGAAATCTTCGCAACCATGTCACCGTCCATGTCGTTGACGTAGATGATGAATAGTAGTGGTCCCAGGACAGAACCTTGAGGCACCCCGCTAGTAACGGGCACCCACTCAGAAGACTGTCCATTTACCACCACCCGTTGCCGTCTGCCCCTTAGCCAGTTCTCGATCCAGCCGGCTACCTTTCCGTCTATGCCAAGCGCTCGCACTTTCCGGAGAAGGCAGCGGTGTGGTACCTTATCAAAGGCTTTCTGAAAGTCTAGGTAGACCACATCCACTGCCTTGTCCCGATCGTGCTCACTGAAAACGAAGTGGAAGAATTCCACAAGGTTCGTCAGGCATGACCGTTGCCTTCGGAAGCCGTGCTGGGAACTCCTCAGTAGCAGGTTTGACTCTAAATACGACGTCACTTTGTCCACCATGATGCTTTCCATGAGTTTACCGACTATCGAAGTCAGACTGATAGGTCGGTAGTTCGACGGTTGGTTACGATCTCCTTTCTTGAAGATTGGAGTCATCTCCGCCTCACGCCAGTCTCTAGGAACGCATTTGGTCCGGATTGCGCTCAGGTGTCGAGACACTTGATCGCGCACTTCTTTTAACACTTTAGATAGAAACCCATCCGGGCCAGGTGACTTATTCGTCATTAGGTCACTGATCTTCTTTTTGATTTCAACTTCGGTGAAGTCCATTGCCTCCAGCTTTTCCCCCGAGTAGGAATTCGTCGGCTGGGGAATGGGACCACACTCTTCAGTAAACACTGAAGAGAAGTAGTCGTTGAGGAGGTTAGCATTTTCTGCATCTGAATGCTTTAATGTCCCCTCCTCATTCCTCAAAGGGCCAATCGTTCGACGGATTGGTTTACGGCTGATCACATATCCAAAAAACTCCTTGGGATTCTCTTTACAGATTCTCGCCACTCGGAGTTCCTCAGACCGCTTAGCCGCCCTTATGCTGAACTATGTTAGTTTTTAATTTTATGCTAAGTCTTTGCATAATAAGGACATTTTCAGGAGCAAGTATAATACAGAAAGCTTAAATACTTGATACAATGCTCACCTTTAAGATTTGTCATGCAAAAATAGCAGTCCGTAGTGTGGTCCTTGCCATCTCTCCACACCATGGGAACACCAAAAGAGAGGGACTTCTGTTCGCCCTGACTCCAGCGTCTTAAACTTATGTAGCATCCCTTGCAGCAGATATGTGGTGCAAAACTTTTATCTTGATCTCTTAGCCTTACTCCAAAATATGCATGATACAAAGATTTAATTACAGGAGGGATTGTACTTGCTGCTCGGGAAAAGTCACTTTGCCGCAAACATAGCAAAATCTGTCGGAGCTATTCTTACATTTTGTGTTCATTTTTAACTCAACCACTATTATTATTATTATTCGTATTATTATAATGCTAAGCAATTTTTAACCTGCAAAATATAAACCTATTTGCATAATTACTTAAAATGTACACAAAATTTACTGCGAATAGAGCAGTGTAAAAACTATTGAAATTTGATGTAATATAGGAGATGTATAAACGAAAAATAATTATCACCCCCTGTATCGCAAAAACTGGAGGTGATAGAGAAAAACGGATGACAGATTCGGATTTAGGAGGTCAATTTTATTAAGAAACACTATAGAAAACCTAAGGTACATTTTTGACGCAGACCAGTGTTATTACACTTCGAGGAGTCATATCAGAATGTTGCGAGGAATGGCACCTATCTGCTCCGCCTCAAGGAGTATCTGGCAACTTTTACGATGCATGTTTTTGTGGTGTTTTTGGACTGTTTGGTAATTTTGTACCTAGTTAGCTTTATTTCGTTTTCATTAGTGGCAATATTGAAATTTCTTACATTGATAACTTAAATTTACAACATTATTAAATTTATTTTTGATACCCTTATCGATATGGCAGGTGGTAGTGAAAATCTGAAAATAAAAAGTTCTGGTGAAAGAGCTGTTGTATTTTGAAAAAAATGGACTTAGCTCATAAGCAATACTATCCCAATTTCCGTGGTGGTAGTCAATAAAAATGTTTCGTATTAAATTTTTAGATATTAATGCATGAGTATACTGCACAATGTAATAAATTTAAACAACATTTACAAAGATACAAGAGTCAAATTTTATTTATCACCCGCCAACTTCTTTCATTAAAAATTTCACCCACGGCTCGAAAAAATTTCTACACCCCTTCCTTAGAGTCTTGCATGAGAATCTAGGAGAATTGTCTCTTCCTTGGTCACATGGGATTAACAAATTACACCACTATACCAATTATAGTTTCTTAAACGTAACCCTGAATCTCACGGATGAATAGAAATTAATATTTCTACGGTACAAGAACGTAGTAGGCTACCGAAATAAGCGGCTTTCATTTGGGCAGAGGTTACATCCTTGCTTTGCTATTGCTAGTATTGCATAAATTGCTTGTTTTAAACACCCTAAAAGGTTATCCTCAATTAAAAAGGTAAGTTTCGATAATTCAGGGAAGTTGGCGGAAGCCTAGTGATTACACCAGGGAACAATTTGCAAACAAATTTCTGTTGAGTTAGATTTTTGTGCTGATATAGACTAAAATTAGCATGCTGATTCCAAATTTTTAATCAACTTTTTTCTAGCACGTCTATTTTTTTCCTCCACAGCTTACCCCTCCCCCCCCCAGAGAAGTAAAATTCCACTGCTTAGCTGCAATAAGATTTGCCTGCTGATTACGATTGAATTCATCTACAGCTACGTGGCAACTTGTTTGTGCAGTCACCATTGAGACAGTGCGGTGAGAGGTGTGTGTTGTACGTTCTATTTCGTTATATGCTGTTTTTTTTAGCTTTCAAAGCTGGTAACTATTCCATCTTAGTGTTTTGTTTACATAGGTATATATTTCCTTTGTTTCAGATCATGTCTGCTCCTGCAACTTCTCGTCGTAAATACCTAAACAACCCTGACTCCTTCTGCTACATTTGTGGCAGTTTCACCATTCCAAGTCAGAGGGCAAACATCAGTGCATTTGTCAAACAAGCATATTTTAAAGTAAAACTCAATGATCAAGACAAGCCATGGGTCGCCCATAAACTGTGCAAGCAGTGTGTCGAGAGTTTACGGATGTGGACCAAAGGAACACGTGAAAGGTTGCCATTTGGTATTCCCATGGTTTGGCGAGAGCAAAAGGAGCATTGCACAGACTGTTACTTTTGTTTAGTGAAAACATCAGGATTTAACAAGAAAAATAAAAGTAAAATAGAATATCCTAATCTACCGTCAGCTATAAGGCCAATGCCTCATTCAGCTGAAATTCCAGAGCCAGTTTTCGAACAACTACCTCCTCTAGAAGATCTGAGTGATGTTGACGAACGCAGTGACAGCAATGATGCAGATTTCGAAATTCACGAGGATTCGGTTCGTAGGGGATTTGATCAGCACGAGTTGAATGATTTGGCACGTGATTTGGGCCTATCAAAAAAAGCTTCAGAAATCCTAGCATCAAGACTGAATGAGAAAACTTACTTGAACAAGGAGCGAAAGTATCATACTTTCGAACCAGAGAAAGTACATTTCTGCAGTAACTTTCGAAGTGATAGCGGCTTTGTGTATTGCCATAACATTCCTAGTTTACTGAAGGAATTAGGGCTTTCAATCTACAATCCAAATGAATGGCGAATGGTTATTGAGAGCTCAAAGCGGAGCTTGAAGTGTGTCCTTCTACACAATGGCAATTTATTTGGTGCAGTCCCTATTGGGCATTCTGTGTCTTCGTGAAGAACATGGAGATATAAAGAGGGTCATTGAGGTTTTGCAATATGACAAACACAATTGGATCATCTGTGTTGACCTTAAAATGATGTGCTTCATTCTTGGTCAGAAACGTGGGTACACAAAGTATCCCTCCCTGCTTTCTCTGTATGTGGGGTAGCAGAGCTCGAGGGAAGCATTGGGTTGAGACAAATTGGCCTCCAAGATCTGATCTTAAACCTGGAGATCCCAACATTCTACATGAGCCACTTGTTGACAGGAAGAATATAATATTCCCACCTCTGCACATAAAACTAGGTCTGATAAAGCAGTTTGTAAAGGTATTGCCAACTGATGGCGACTGTTTTGAGTACATCATCTTCACATTTCCTGGTCTGTCAGTTGAAAATATCAAGGCCGGTGTGTTTGATGGTCCACAAATTCGACAGCTCATCAAAGATGAACAGTTCACCGGGACTCTGTCAAACATTGAGAAGAATGCTTGGTTATCATTCAAAGACGTCGTCAAGAACTTTCTTGGAAATTCACGTGCAAGTAATTACACAGAAATTGTTCAGAATCTATTGAAGAGCTACAAGGTGCTTAGATGCAACATAAGTATTAAGCTACATTTTCTGCATTGCCATCTTGCCATCTTCCCGGATGATCTTGGTGCTGTTAGCGACGAGCAAGGTGAACGATTTCACCAAGATTTGAAGGTTATGGAAGAACGTTATCAGGGTAGATGGGATGTACATATGATGGCTGACTATTGTTGGAGCATCAAACGCGATAGTCCTCTAGTTGAACACTCCAGAAAGAGCTATAAATGTAAATTTTTACCTTAACTACTTGCACACAATTATAATTATATAATTACAGTAGCCATATCCTTTGTTAAAACATAATAGTGTTAAATAAACATTGCAATCATACCTGTTTCTTTCATATTTCATTGTATGTCAATATTTGAAAAAGTTCAAAAAGTTGACGTGATAGAGAAAAACGGAGATCGGTTTTAGATTCAGCACCGAAAAATTAGTTAAAAATAGCTGTCAGACCTAACTCAATAAAAATTGTGTTCCCCAGTGTTATTAGATTCTAATTTCAATCCCAAGGGATTCACTTTGCAACATTTCGTCAATAACGATGAAAAATTACAAAAGATAGATGAAGAATAATAATCCCATACAGTCTCTGATTTCCTACATTTCGTATAAAGTTCTAAACTTTATTGTTACCCTTAAAGCTAAATTAATGGTTAGAGGTTTTTCTTTTTAAGAATTTTGACTGCACTGTTCTTCACCTATTTGTAGATAAGTTTTTTTAATCTTTTTTTAGAGGGGATGTTTTACTGATACTCTTATTGTCTTAATTAACACCTTTGTCACTTTATATTTTTATACTTATTCACTTTTCAATATAACTTATATTAATTTTCAGTCAATTTTTACTACACTTTATAATGATTGTATGCTGAGTACGTCTAATTGAAAACATATCCTATTCCCCTAGATTTGGGTCACTTTTATATTGTTAGTTCTTATTCTGTTTTACTTTATATTCGTGTATGCTGCTAATTCTAATTTATTCACTCATTCCCTATTCACTTTCAGCAATCACTTATATTAATTCTCACTGGAATTGTTTTGTTTCACTTTATATTGCGTGTATGTTGGCCACTTCTAATCGATTTAAACGAATTCAAATTTACTGCGTAATATTTGGCTTCGGAGAGGTACATATATGTTCCCTTGTAGGAATTCCTTCTTTACTTCTTCCTTGTTGTAATGAGTGTCAAAGGTCCATTTAAATTTGTTGTTTATTAGACAAGCGGTCATTTTGATGGTGTTCTCGTCGGCGGAAAATTTGTACATGGAAGAGGCGAATAAATTTATTCCAATTTTTGAGTCGACATATGTGAAACCTTTTTCTAGTAGTGCCGTACTTGTGAGGATCGGAATGAGGTTGTCATCTTGGTTGATGGAGACCGTTTCCTGGTCGACATTTCTTGAGTTTCCGACCAGTTTGCTGCCCGCGTTCTTTTCTTGCGCGAGTTGATGTTCTGATTTTATTTTCCTTTCCTCCTTTTTCTTCTGTTCGCTCTGTTGGGAAGATGGAAAATTCTTCTTTTTAGTCGCGTGCGACTCAATATCTCAATATGTCGGTCGGTCACCGTTGTGCTTGTTTATTGTTTTGGGAATAACATTGTAACTATTAGGCCGATTCCAACTAAATCTGAAAGACCTATGTTGTTTAACATTCTCCTTCGAATGATATAATTGCAAAAGTTAACCCAAGGTTAGTCCGGAAATTTTTATTTTGGCCATAACATCATAACTATTCGGCCGATTCTAACGAACTTTGAAACCTTTATGTTGTTTTACATTTTCTTTCGAATGATATAATTGAAAAAGGTCCTCCCAAGGTTAGTCCGGGAATTATTAAAAGTTTTGAAGGTCGTAAGGTCATAAATCCGAATAAGTGAGAGCACGCGACTTTGGTCAGCAGCCCTTGTTTCCTTGGGGTTCTGGTCTGTCTTTGTGTATATCTTCTTCCGTCTCTTCTTCGGGTTCTTGTGCTTCGTCCTCATTGAATTGTAGTATTAAAATGTCTTTGGACGATTTGCTCGGTAGGAACCATAACTTTTATAGTACCATTCTTTTCTAGGAGGATGTTCAGCACATCCGCGAACGTCACAAGATTTTCACGGCAAGGCAAGTGCACATAATGTAGGGTATAATCACCTTGCCTTCTTTCCCACCCACGGGTGTTAGATTGCTGGTTCTTGTGGTATTTGTTTCCTTATTTTTGCGTATGTCTCTTTTACTTCTTTTGCATTTTTCACTTCAGTTTAGCCTTCCTTTCCTTCAATGTTTCCTTTCTTATGGGTACCTCATTACATATGTCAGATGCTCGTCTTCTCAATGTCTGCATTTCTTTGCTGCGTTGCGTCATTTGCTCCGAGAATGGCCAGCCGTGGCATTCAGGTGTATTCTTTCCGCTTGGGGACAATAGATGTTTGGGGGCTCTCTACGGCGTAGCATTTGTAGCACATATTAAGAGGCAATTATTCTTCTGTCTCTATTTTTCCGTGGGATTCTTAAGTAGAATACAAGAAGCCCTTGTGTTCTTGCTTTCTCAGCCATTTCAATGGATGCGAAACTTACTTTGAGTAGGATTTCGTTCTTGCCGAATTTATCGAGCTTCGTGAATTTTGCCTTTGTTTGTTTGTGGTTGTTTTCGTTCTTGATGTCCTCGCAGGCGTTAGCACTAACGATGGGGTCCATTCTTCGGCAAATGATCGTGCGCTGGGCGTCGATTTTTCAGTGGGGTCTTTGCTTCTCAGTTTATCTTTTCCAGGTACCTCTTAGCTTTGTCGGCTATCAAGTTCTCGACATCTTCAGGAAGATGGCAAATTACGGAATATCCTGAGTGGGTGTTTATTAGCTTTATCAGTTTAATGTTTAAAGCTCCCAAAATGATAGGTGCCACTTCAGAGCGGATGGGTTTCTTGCCTCAAAGAAATGTTCGGAGTGGTACCTTTCTGGTGTTGTTGGGTATCGTATTTAGATCTCTATTAGTCAGGAGATTGTGGAGATGTTGCCTTAAAGAAGGTTCTCTACTGCGTTGATTTATGGGTGACGTCGAATTTTATTTGTTGGAATCACGTTTTCGATAGATCCTTCAGATTCGCTTTCTTCCTCTAGCGGTGTCGCGTTGAATCTTCTTCGTTGATCTTTTCTTCAGTAATATCTCTTTAAGAATGATGAGTAAACCTCATGAAATAAATCCTAATAGAAAGAATAGCAGATGGATGACTGTGTCACAGAGATCGAGAAGTGAGAGAGGAAAATCGTCTGGAAAAAAAACTTCCTGAGTGGATAGAGAAAGAGTTACAGGTCGGTGGCTAGACACTGATGCGACGTGTAGTGTGCGTATTGTTGTCTTAATGGGTTAAGCGGCAAAGTGGCGGGCGAAAAGAATGAACGCGAGTTAAAGAAACGAGAAATTCATGGTGCTGTTATTTTATGTGAAGATTGGTGTTGGTTGTAGGTGGTGGTCGGTTGCTGGCTATCTCAGCGCCAAGGCAGCGTGTTGTCTTCCTTGCACATTTAGGTACCTGGGGTTTCTTATGAGTTCCCCTAATTGTCTGGTTGCATGGCTATGCGTGTATACGCTCAGTGGTGTGAGTTTGTTGCTGTTGTGTATGTAGAGATGTTTGTAAATGGAGGAGAGCGACGTTTCAGGGAACCTCTGAACCTTCTCACTTTATATACACGATGAACACTCACGGTGAACAACGAGGAAAACTCGGCGCAGGTGTAAAAGTAGGAAAATTGGGGACAAATTGAAGTTCATAGATTCACACATAAATAGGTAACTACGTCTCGTATAATAAAAGAGAAAAAATGACATTTTCGCGTAAAAAAAAAGCTATTTAACACTGAACTCATTACAAGCCAAATATATAAAATTCGGTAAAGGCGGTTTGCTGCTCGGTAATGGGCTTTTTATTATTTCCCCCATCCCTCAACCGACATCACAGCATCAAGAAGTCTGAATTTACACCCAACACTCATGTCATAAACCTTCATCTTTCATGTCACCCTCAACTTTCGTATCTTACATTACTTTAAGAGACTGATTTAGTCATACATCTACGATCCTCATTTGTTTATCTCCCCTCCTCCTAATATATAATATATATGTATTTGTGTCCTAAAAGTATTCGATTGTCTCAGCCCAGATGAAATTTAGGCAAAACAAGTTCCGTAGGGGAAATATACTCGTAACATTTATTTAAGGATTTTCTTTTTTAAATCTACTGTTCTTTTATCCCTTTCAATTCACTTCTAGCACTTCAAGGACGCTCAAATTCCCACCCGCCACTTCTATTTTCTCATTCCTTTCTTCTATCAATGAAAAAATTCCAGTAAAGGACTGGAGCGACTGCGCGAAAATTCGGGTCGGGGAGAAGCAATCACGGTTATTTTCTGCAACCCTGAATTTCACTTCTGAGAGGGGGAAGGGGGGAAGGGGGCTTCAAGGAGCAAAAATCTTCTTCCTTCCACTCACCCTTCTTTAATTGCACGTGACGATTGGTGGGCCATACGTGTATATACGTGTGGGTGTGTAAGCGTTTCCTCAGAATCCCCGAAGAGCGAGTTGCACTCTGTGATAAAATACACTACCGAGCAAAATAAGAGAACGATTTTGCTAATTAAAATATTTTCAAAGATATGATGAGTTGGTAAGTGAAATTTCCATGGTACATAAATACGAGCGTTTAATATACTTAATGAAGATCTCATAATAAAATATTGACATGTGTAAAATAAGAGGAAGATCATTCACAAACGGCAAGACTCGAATATGCTGAAGCTCATGTTGTTTGGGAGAACGAAGATTGGGAGAGAATTCATTTCAGCAATGTTAAAAAGTCTGCCAAGTATGGAGGAAGCAACGTCATGGTAGGGGGGATGTTTTCGTTTGAAGGAGTTGGTTCGTGAGTGTGAATAATTGGAATATTAAATGCGAATTTGTACCTAAACCTCGTTCAACAACATGTTATACATGTACCTTCACCACGAGCATCTCTGAACCAGCCAGCAGTATTTATGCGGGACAACCCGCCATGCCATACCCCAAAGTGAGTAAAACACTAGTTTGAACGAGAAGATATCGAAGTAATGAAGTGGCTTGCTCAGAGCCCGGACCTTAACCCAATTGAAAAGCTATGGAAGATCATTGGAGACTAAGTTCGAGACCACCAACCTTCAACCATGACGGATTTATGGACGAAAATTGGTCAAGAATGTAACAAAATAACATCACAACTTTGCAAAAAACTGAAGAGGTCCTGTGGCCGTCGTTGCGCCGAAGTCTTATAAAATAAAGGCTTCAGCACCTCATATTATGTGTTTTAAGTTTCATCGTTATCATACACTAGAAACAAAGCAAGATTTGACAACATCAGATCCAACTAAATTAAATTTACCCTCATGCGGAAATGAATTCTCTCCCAATCTTCATCCCTCCAAACAACATAAGCTTCAGCATATTCGAGTCTCACCTTCTGGTTCTTCTTACTGATGATTGGTTTGGTTGCTGGAGAACGAGCTTTTAGACCAGATGCATTGGGACGATGGGACACTGTGAAACGGCTCTCTTCTCTGCCATTTTTGGGCACAATTTTTCAAGAAATTCCTGCTCCAGTCTGGAAGCAATCCTTCATAGACAAGCGCCTAATAGCTTTGTCTTCTCGGACGGTTTTTATTCGGGGTCGACCGACTTTTGCAGGAAATTTCTAGGTTTTGTTTTCATTGTATAACTTCACCACGCGCGAAATTACACTCTTGGACCTTCCTACCTCTCTTGAAATGGCAGGAAGAGTCTTCCCCGAAGTCTTAAAGCAAACACTTCTCTGACGGAGCTCAGGAGTCACTTTCACTTGTGGTGAGATCTCTGCAAAGTGAGCACGACAACAATGGCAATTCTACAGTTCTTATCTACTAAGTAAACTGTTGCTAGATGATTTCAAGAAACTTCTAGAATGTTCCTTAAAAATCGTTTTCCTATTTTGCACGTCTCAATATTTTATTTTTTTTAGTTTATTTAGTATAATTTATTATATATCTGCGATTGTATCGTATGAAATCCTCATAAATATAGTAAATGCATGCGTTTATGTACCATAGAAATTTCATTTACCTACTTATCATATTTTTGAAAATATTTTATTAAAAGAAAATCGTTCTCTAAATTTTCCTCGCTAGTGTACTTTGTCAACAAGCCATCGAATATGACCTCAAATAATAATGACTGTGCGCATACGGCATAAGGCTTTAAAAACGAAGTGGACAATTTAGAGAGAGGGAAAATAAGGGAAGAATACATAGCTAAAATAGAAGACTATTTGAGATGTTAGAGGACAGGAACTCTTTTGAATGTTACTATTTCGAAAACAAGGTAGGTCCCGTGTAGTTGCGTGAGTAGGGGATGACTGAGGGCAGATCAGTGAAGTGGACGGAAAAATCTGTAATAAGAGCATCGGAATTAACAGAACGAGGAAGAGGGAGGGAGGACCGCTGTTCCTAGTCTGAATCTGAGGAGGAATTTGTCTTCAACTAAATTAGTGTGGATCTCTAGAACCACAAATTACAAGTAGGAACCATGATCAGTAGGTAGACGTTGGTGTGTTGATCTTTACACTTATAAAGACGATACTAGCAACTAGTATGATCCAAAATGGCGTCTTCATTCAGTAAAAATTAGGTGAGGATGTACATAGAGATAAATAAAAGAGGTAAATTAAAATAAAGAACAGTAGAACCGTAGATACTGGGGCTCGGCTAGAGGGTGGGGTTTATGAAGAGAAAAATAACACGAAGACCTTTTTGTATAGCGCTTTCCAAGGCCATAAACTTTCACAGAGCGCCAGTCTATCGATTACATGGAAGAACTAACGCTAAAGGGGGAAAAGTCTTAACCCATCCCAAGGCTATTCGATATCCTCCCTCGAGGGTGACCTAATCCCCAACCACAACCGGGTAACCAATTCAGTGCTCTACCACCAAACCACGCGTTCGAGTCCATATCTACGAACACAGCTTGTCTCAATGCCGGGTGACCGGACCAGTGCATAACGTGTCTCACCCACTCCCCCGCCTCCGGCCACTAAATCTCCATGGTCTTACGCTATGACAACGGGCGACGGAGCATCGCCGCGTGTGAACACGAGTACGGCGACCTATGCCCAAGTAGGCAGTCGCCAGAGGGGCTCCTAAAGTAAAAAAAAACACAAAAAAACCCCGCGTGTGAACAAACAACAGAAAACAATCACGACATTCCCCTGATCGGTAGCATTGAAGCAACTAGCCACTTAAATTCAACAATTAGAATTATAGGATAAAATAGTCTTTTCACAATTTACACAAAATCTCGTTAAATCCAAATCTCTTAAATAAAACTTTTTAGATTTCGGATAAAAATAGCTGTTGGAAGTCTTTCTTCGCTACGTCACTATCAAAGAATCTTTCATTGCTAATCTAAGTGTGCAAAGGCAAAAGAGAGAAAAAAATATACGCTATGCAAATCCAAAGAGTTCAACCTGACCTTATTCGAAAGCATTTAGCGCTGGCCAACCATAGAGTTGTGTTTTATTAAGAATGCACGACCACACCTAGCACGTATAGTACGATATAAATTGAATAGGCCAAGTTCAGTTTGGAGCTATTGCCTCTTCCGCCATACTCGACTGATATTTCTTCTTTGGATTACCACATTTTTTTTTTGTCTTTGATAGTGACGCATCGAAGAAAAACTCCGGTAGCTTTTTATTCGAAACCCGGGGATTTTTATTCAAGAGGCTTAGATAAACTTTTATTTTGTTTGGAAAAGATCCCTGAAACGGATGGAAGCTATTTTGTAGGATCCATTATTTTGAACTGCTTATATTTATCCACTTAGGTAAAAAAAAACAACAACAAATTTTCTTTGACATCTGATATTGAGGTAGTTTCTTTTTTTTTGGGGGGGGAAGGATTAATACTCATCAGTTGTTTTCGGTTTTAGGATAGATGGCTACCTCACCATGAATTCCTGAGGCGAAATAATTCCTCTAATTGGTCGGTATTCGCTTGTTGGTAATTTAAATTTAAAAGTGGGGACATTTGAAATGCCTCAATAGGGAAAATTTGAAAAAATGACCTTTGAACGAATAACGGGAATCGCCTATTTTGCCGAATTCGAAGCGAGAACCAATAAAACTAGGTCTGCTGACCAAAAAGGTCGTGTGCTTTCGCTTATTCTGATTTATGACCTTACGACCTTCAAAACATTCAATAATTCCCAGACTAACATTAGGAGGAAGACCTTGACAATTATATCAATGGAAAAAGAATGTAAAAAAACATAAGGGTTTCAAATTTCGTTAGAATCGGCCTAATAGTTATGATGTTATTGCCAAATAATTTATGGGCTAACCTTGGGAGGATATTGACAATTATTGCATCATTCGAAATACAATGTAAAACAACATAAAGGTTTCAAATTTCGTTAGAATTGGCCGAATAGTTACAATGTTATTACAAAATAAACAAAAGCAAAACGGGGACCAACCGACCGACATAGTGAGATATTTTATCACACGCGACTAAAAATAGGCCCCATCTTACCATCTTTCTGCCAGAAGTGTTTGAGCAATTAAGCAAAAAATCACTCTAGAAAAAGTTGGTGAGGGATAATGGTGGGGTTTAAAATGATTGGGAAAAGTTTGAAAGGAAGAAATGATAAAGTTTGAAATAAAGAAGTGTGAGAGAACTGATTTCCTTATCTTTACTTATCGAGGGATCTCTCGATGCCTTTTGAATTGAACCACGCTCGAATCTCTTCTCATTTGAAAGGCAAAAATTCTCTCCACTGGGTATCCGAATTCCTCACTAGGAGTAAGACAAGAGGGTTCTCCCCCCTCCCCCCAGCACCCTCGTCCCCAAAATATCAGAGTCGTTGCGAAGGGGCACTCAGCCTCACACCAGGCCCCGTGATCAGAACAGATGAGCAAAACGTATTTTGAGGAAAGCAAAAGACGCGTTCAGAGTGGCGATGCGGAGGTTCCCCGATAATTAAGAGGACCCTGTTCACAGGGGAAACTAGAGGCACAGTCGATAGACTGATCTAATAGACCACAAAATTCTAACATTCAAGAGGCAAAGCATTCAACAATCTTGTTGAAGAAGCACAGACTCATGTAAGCTTCTTTTAATTATTATTATTTAAAACTACGAAGGGCCTCGCTGTCAGAAAATTAGTGAGGAATGGTTTGTAAGGAAAGAGGTGATGGTAGATGAAATAAACATGTGAGGAAGGTAGCTCAAATAGTCTAAGGAAGCTAGTAGTTGGGGATTGGAAACAGTGAGGGTAGCAGTTATTTAGACGAAGGCTGCAACGTGAGCAACCATGATACACGTGGCTCGCTTTTGGAGGTAGGTCAAAGGTTGTATCTGAGCTACCATGCCATACCTGAACCATGCCACACCTGAAAGTCCCTTTAGCGGTCAAGATCGACAGATGCTTCAGAAGAGGATTTTTTTGGCCATTATACCCTCTTGTTTAATATTTAGGTTATATTAAATAAAGAACCAACCAAAACAGACAAAACGAAACCAAACGAAAGGGACAAAAAAAGTAAAATGCATTGAAGAGGTTCCTGAGGTAGGTCTGCTCCCTCTAGGGAGCAAACTTAATATTAACGAATTTCTCCACCCAGTTGCACACATGGTTAAAGAAATTGGGCGGAAACCAGCAGGGACAAATGCGATTCCTCGCCGGCCTATGAAAAGCCATTCACAATTAATCTGAGAAGAAATCCTCCGTCCAAATCCTGTTGAACAAGGCCAATGCAGGTATCGAAGAACCCCTTACGGTATATCGACTGGAACATGGGAGGTATTAACGCACGAAGCAAGAGTAGATCGCAACTCACTTAGAGTAAGCAGATCGTTGAAGGGTTTCTCGTCTCTGGAGGTTAAGTCCAGTCGGCGGCCTTCAGCGAGACCATGACGACGTGCTTTAAATGCTGGAGGAGCAGTATCCGGGCTAGAGAAACGTAAAAACGCGGCCGCGAAGGACTCCACCATGAACGCGGGCTCCAAGGTTGCACACCCGTCTTCCTGCATGACAGGAATAGGTGTGGAGTCAGAGAGAACCTGCCCCAAATCCTTTTGAATAGCTTCCAGACCTATGTAAGAGGAGTATTCCCGTTAGGTGAAGACACGTATGCCCGCCAAAAAGAGCTGCTTGCGTGTTTGGAAACATACCAGAACCTTCTCTCTGAAAGGTGTTTCACACTCGACCGATCACCAACGTATCGGATGGCATGTAAATGGTCCATACTTTCTAGAAATGGTATTCAAGCCCACGGCGATGTGGGCACCGTAGAAGAACTCAACTGTCACATCAAAAGACCTAAATTCATCGACGGAGATAAGGAAAGCAGTCATTTACCGAAATGAGGGACATCGCGCTCGCTTCAAGCACCACCGTGGTGATTTTAGGTGGCAACGGACAAGAAAAAGATATTTGGCTGGAAAAGTGAGCAGTACCATAAATGCTATAAACCACATCAACAATGACGCAGCGGAAGTGTACCATATTAGCTAACGGCGTAATATAAACTGAAAGAATAACATAACTCATATGCAGGTGTAACTGCACTACCGCTGCCTGAAAGGAGTTGAAAGCCAGAAAATGAAGGGACACATGTCTGGTGTAAATTCCTCGGCAAGACCCTGTCGTTTTGGGAGAGGGCAACCTAGGGTCGGTGCAGATCTCGGGGTATCTTCCTTTCGGTCATTCCTCCTTCCTGGAGTCAAGAATAGTGACGTGACCTCACTAGGCCTGGGTTTGATACACAAATATATCATGAGGGCCGACAGGCCCACCTCCATCAGGAACATTTGGGAGACTGGCATGCCGGTCTCCAAGGTAAGCAAACACGGGTCGAAGAATATGGGAGGGGTAGCCCAGTGGAACTCGCTAGGCCTTGCCTCTCAGAGATTTTGGCCCATCGAGACGTTCTCGCTTTCGACTCTGTCTGGATCGACTGTTGGACATTTCGGAGCGCGGGCCCCTCTAACGAGAAGGCGGCGCAGCCGCTGGCTTACTAATCAACTTGCCCGAGGGCGACTCAGAGGAAGGGGGAAGCTTCAATACTCGTAGTCCTAGGAGGTGACACTGAGAAAACAGAGGGGATGAGTTTATGTTTAGAGGTGAAGTTGCCAAAGGGCGTCTCGAGAAATGTTAAAGGGAAAAAACCCTTTAAAAATAGAGTGTAGTTTGTTGTGTTGTCGTGGCTCTCGTCTATCCAAACACCAAGGTTGGGCGAGGTTCAACTCCCTGGACAAGGATCTACAATTTAGAACGAGTAAAGCAACAGTACTTCAAGATTAATAAAAGTCTACCGGGTACATTGGTGTCGGGAGACATCATTGGCAGCAGTAGTTTTACCTCTGCACCAACGTCCACCTCCTTGCGTAGAGAAGAGACGTTATAAGAGGTGGCAAAAAGAGGGGGGGAAATTGGAATTATCTCGAAGAGTTAAACTCAGTTTCTCGAAACTTAGTTCGGTCAACTAGGTACATTCGGCCTGGGCGGACACGCAGCACCTACACAACAGAGTCATTCACTGACCTAAATGGGCCACCGCGATGAGTTGTCTTCTCCATTACCTTCATGATATTACACCGCAGAACATGACATTCATTCTACAGAAAGGAACGAGCCTCAGCCCGCGGCTGGTGACAGGTAAGCTCGTGGATGTAAAAGTTACTAAGAATTTTCGGCTCTAAGGAAGCGGCTGTCAAATGGTGACGACTTTTCGAAAAAACACGAAAAATGAGAGGGAATTGAAAGAACGTTTGAGAAGGGACTGAATATAGTGGATTCACTAAGTTTAATAATAAATAACTTAGGCTAGAAAATAAAATATACAGACTTAGCCAAAATTATGGGGCAGGTATGAAAAAGTGCAGAACATGATTGAAACTCATTTATTTCATACTTGACATAATACAAATAAACATTTTTACGTATATTCTATAAATAATAAATATTTGATGAGATTGTATGTTTTTTTCATTTAATTTTTTGAATTTCTTTTATCTACTTCGGATCGATCAATGCCCTATTTCTAATCATCGGATGTGGATTATGTACGCTTTTTTATCTTCTCCATTCTGCTTTTCAGAACTTAGTCGAAGGTTTCTTTTATTACAATTTGTAAGGAACCCAGATTAAACTCAATTCTCCCTTTAAAAATTCGGCTTTTAATAGAGCCTACCATATATGCTCTAACTGGATATGGTTTCATGAAGAACTGACTTATTTAAAGGATTTCTTCAAATTTAATTATTACCCCGATTTCATCTTCGACCAGTTAGTATCAAAATTTCTCTCCGAAATATACTATCCTCAACCCTTACTTACTACTGTTTCTAAACAGAAGGTTTTCATTAAACTACCCTATCTCGAGCATTTAACATCAGAGTTCAACAAGCTCCTTCAATCTACCCTCAACAACCATTTCCCTCAATGCCAATTCATTTGTATAAATTCCAACCCTGTATCGTTAAATTCCTTTTTCCTCCATAAGGAGCCAATCCCTTTGGACTTGCGATCCTGTATAATTTACAATTATACATGTACGACCTGCCACAGTCGTTATGTAGGCCAAACTGGCTTACAACTCAAATGCAGGATCGAGAAGCACTTGGGTTTGTCTCATAGGACTGGTATTCGCATTTCTAAACCTGAAGCCTCTTCCACCAGGCAACATTGAGAGTATCACCATCATCCTCTTAATTCTAATTCATTTACTATATTATCTTTAGCCTTAACTTCTCTAGATTTGAAAATCTTAGAGTCACTATATATCATTAAAATAAATCCAAACCTAAATAATTACTCCTCCTCAATTAAACTATTCACAATATAACCAACCAACACTTCAATAGATTAACTAACCAACCGACCAAATTTCGTTAGTAGTTTTATATGTTTAGTTAGTTGATTTCTCAACTCCCACGATAAAGGTTAGTCACTTTGTTCATTTTGATTTATTTTCGGGGTTTTTGTTGTTTTTTACAATTTAATATAATAAGTTATTTTTTGTTTACTCCAGTAACTTTTAATATGTGATATTCGAGTCTGTTTATGTTATAATTTCACTTTCTATTATTTTTTTTTTAAATCACACTGGGTAGTATTATTTAATTCTATATATTGTTATTAGTTTTTACTTTAATTTTAATAATTTTCAATTTTATTATTCTAACTTGCCTTCTTCCGCTTTTTTAGCCATTATTTAATGCATTCTTTTAACTGTTATCAATTAATGTTCCTTCCCCTTCTCATTAGTCGACATAGTCGCTGAAGATGGTCCTAGTGAAGGTCCGAAACGTCCGGCCAATGAATGATTAGTGTAATCTCCTGGGTCTTCATATTCCTGCTATATATATATATATATATATATATATATATATATATATATATATATATATATATATATATATATATATATATAATATATATATATATATAATATATAATATATATATATATATATATATATATATATATATATATATATATATATATATATATATATATATATATATATATATATATATATATATATATGGAGATCCATTTTCACAAAAGTCTCACACACTTATGTACACGTTCACTTGTTCACACAGGAGCGTTTTTTGATCTCGCCTTGGTCACGTTATCTTCCTTTAGGTCACAACAAACTCTGTTCCCATAGAACTGTCATTTAACCATTTCGTTCCATTTCTTTATTAACGCCAGTCTGTTATACTGAAATCTTATTCCCCAAATCTGTTATCGTTTTATCACTATCAATTCCTTTTCTCACCACCTATCTATAAAATTCCTTTGATAAACAATCTCTGCTCTCTCTCTCTCTCTCCCGAACAAACATTGATTTCAAAAAAAGCTCCTGCCAGAAACCCCATTAGTCACGCCCACCTTCTCTACAGATATAAAAAAAATCGATCATTAAACACACATTCACAACATTCTCATTATTCACATTATCCAGACAGTTGATCAAATCTCTTCATCTTCGTCGTTGTGATCCATCCACCTCGGTAGATAGGATTCACAAGCTCCAGCCATTCATCTTATTAAACTTCAAGTTCAAAATAAAGTTATTTTTTATGGAGTTGTTTGCAAAATCCAAATAAGAATTTACTTGGTGGAAACCTTCAAACGAACTCAAAACGAACTCTAATCATGAAGCAGAGAAGAAATATTTGTTCCAACCTGGAGCTGGGAACCTTCGCAACAATCAAATCAACCCCTTCTCTCACTACAAGCATCAACTACTTCTCTCGCTATATATATATATATATATATATATATATATATATATATATATATATATATATATATATATATATATATATATATATATATATATATATATATATATATAAAGATATAAGATTGGAACGAATGTAATGTCCGATTTTATAGAATAGATTTTAGACAGTAATTATTAAATTAGTACTTTGGCTCACGTTATCGTTTCAGATTATAAAAAAATATTGTTCACAATCTCCTTCGGTATTCACCTCTATGTACTCCCATCTAAAGATGGGACCATTGATCAGTATTGAGACATGTTTCACTATGAGTTTCATTAAGGTGTCAATGCAAGCACAGTGGCAAAATCCATTTAGAGTAGGTATGAGGATGATGCAGTAAATTAAAGAAGTCACATGAGGTGTTTTTTCTGTTTCCAAAGTGGGGATTCCAGTCTAAAAGACGGACCAAAAGAAGGTCTTCCAAAAGAGTTTGATTCCGAAGAGTTGGAAGTCGTTGTCACAGCAAATCCTCCTATAACTTCTACGGAACTCGCAGGTTAATTTAACGTAACCCATACGACTGTCCTACGCCAACTGTAAAAGATTGGAAAGGTCCCTGTGATTGGAAAGTAGATCCTGCACGAACTGTCCACAGCGAATCTGCATCAGCTTGTTGGTTGGTTGCTGTGATTCATTGCTTTCACGATATCTTCAGGCCCCATGTTTGGGCAGGCTTGTTATTGGTGAATAAGAAGTGGTTCCTTTATCATAACGTTGACCGTCACCTTTCCTGGATTAGTTGAGGAAGTAGAATTTCTGAACAACCGAGAGGATGACTTCATTAAAAAAAAGATCATGTTGAGTGTATTGTGGGATATTAGACGAATTGTCCATTACAAACTGTTAGACAACAGTCAAACACTTAATGCTAATCTTTATTGCAATCAACTTCGTCGTTTGAAAGCCGTTTTGACCCAAATGCGGCCCTCCTTAGTCAACAGAAGGGGTGTTATTCTCCATCAAGATAATGCCTGTCCTCATACAGCTAGGATGATCAAAGATCTCTTGGAGGATCTCGATTGGGATATATTACTTCATCCTCCAAATTCTCCTGACCTTTCTCCTTCTGATCATTACTTCTTTAGCGAATTACAGAACCATTCGGATGGTCTTAGGTCGATATCGAGAGAAGAGGTTGAAAACGAGTTGGATTCATATTTTGCATCAAAACCCAAAGGATTTTATAAGCGTGCTAATTATAAGCTTGTTGACAAATGAAATGAGGTTCTAGAAAGAAATTAAGGTTATGGTATGATTAGATATTTTCATAGTCATAATTATAATTGCTTAGAATAATATCTGGCATGGTGGGGCCTGGTAGCATACCCGTCGGCTATATGCAAGAAAGGTTTGGTCCTTTTCCTCAAAAGATGCCTCTATTAAGGATCAATTCCAGATGTTGGCCAATAGTGTTTATACTTTTGTAGTCGGAAGAGGGTATCATGCATTCAGGTCTCCCATTAGTAGTATTGGTCTCCAGGGTGGGATTATTTAGGGGAAGTTGTGAATTGGAGATAATTCGCTTATAAGGTTGGTAGTAGGTTCCTGCAACTATGAGTGGAGTGAGCTGGGTATCAATTTCTAACGCCATACCTGTTGTTTTTTCCACTTCTTTCCGCTCTTTGTATTTTATACCTTTCTTGATGACCATGGATGTTCTATCGAATCTTTCTTTTGCTAGAAATTTTCACCATTACGACATAATTGTGTATCTTGTGGTAATTATTACGCTCATCTTTTCCCTCTTTCACAAATAATTATAATCTGAGGGTTTAATTTGCTAAATAGGTTTCAGTATGTTGGGTTTTTTCCACACCAGCCGTTAATGTTGAGCTGTAGAATACAAAATTTTAGGTCAATTCCATATTTATCAATAATTTATGGGCGAGTTTGGCTTTTGATTTTTTTTACTTCTTGATCTATTTCTTGCTTTTTTCTACTAGACCCTTTCGGTCTAGTGTCAAGTCTCGTTTTTTTAAAGCTAGCCATTACTGATTTCCTTTAAGATTTCATTCTTGATTGTCCTGTAGTCTTCTTTTCTTTTATTCCTGGACGATACCCTTTCGTTTTTGTTTTCTGGGTAATCAGATGGTTTCGTTAGTGCAAATTTTCAAGTTGAAATTTGGGGCTTCATATTTGCAGTGAGTATCAGTGTTTTTAGGGTCTTCATTTGGTCACTTTGTTCCTTTTCGGATATTTTCATTTTTAGTCGCGTGCACGCGTAGGACGAGGCCCCTCCATGTTTTGTAATCACACGTTCGTCTTTGACCGCTCCAATGTCAGCCAGCTTTAAAATTATGTCTTTTATGAAGTAGTCCACTAGCTTCCTCTCGTAAGCCACTCCTTTCACGATGTTCATGCTAGACTGCAGCGTCACAATCACTTCACCGGCGAACCAATAAATGCCCGAGGGCACTAATCAAGACCTCCTCGCAGGGATCTGACGGATTCGCCAGAAAGCTCCCGCCCGAGAAAGGGAATCACGCTAGCTAAAGCTCTCATCTGATGGATCATGTTGCCCTTAGGTAACATGCTGCCATCAGTGGAGAGAATAACGAGTAAGCGTTTAAAACTAGTGGGCTTGGAAATGCCAGGTAACCTCTGAATGAGGGGCCCCGATGTAATCTACTCTCCGCTCTGCGCACTTTTGGTCTTAGTCTGGGACTACCCACACGAAGGAGAACCAGAGCCGGACGTGCCGATCTTGGCTTGGTCGCATACCGAAACGGCAGCGGCCCCGTGGCTCCCGCGGAGGGAGAGGTGCCACGAGTCTTTTTTGTCTATTTCTTTTCTTTTTAGGAGAGGAGGGGGGGGAATGAACCTGCTTCTCACCTCCGCCAACGAGAGTTCTTAGGCCAGATGGACCGGCCAGGGCAACACCCTTCTCTGAAATGGACAAGGTCTTGGCTGTCACAGGGGCACCAGCTAGGGGAGGAGATCCCTCCTCTCTTTATAAGGCCTCGGGGGCCCAAGCAGTCTGAGGAGGACCTTGGACAGGGGCGGAGTCGGGTTCAGTGCTTGGTACCGCACCCAGGTTCGATCCCATGGAAGATCCTACTATCTGGGGCTGGGTCACTTCAGGGAACAAGTCCATCTCAGGGCGGCCTCCATGTGGCCATTTCCCTAAGACATCCTGGATCTCCCTCGAGGTACCTTTTGCCCCCGACCGGCATACGTAGGGGAAGAGAGGGGGGCACGTACCGTGACCCCCTGCAGAATCTTAACGTGTGTCGGACGTTAGGGGGCACGGACCAACGGGCTATGCCGTCCCTTGCCTCCCTAAGGGTGTTCGCCCCATCGACCCATTCCTACCGGGAGCGGTCAATTTTGGGTCGCCTGCCTTTCTTGACAGTCCCTGGGGAAAGGAAAGTAGGACTGCCGCTTGAAAGAGGGAGTCGCCCGAGGGTGCCATTGGAGAATGGGGTGATAGGCAGTCCCCTACACCCGCAGACCTAGGAGAGGAATAAGCTTCTTCTCCGGTTGAAGAGTTTTGGAGGGTCCCTTGCGAAAAAAAGGAGGGCTCCATTTTTCAGTGAAGATGACGGAAGGCGTCTCCGGCCAAGGTCGAGAGGAAAGTAGAAGGGGAGTATTATTATTATTTTAAACTCATCATTGGGCATGGTGACCTTATTAGTGCCACGGGACGCAGACGCTCAACACCCCACGCAGTAGCCCGCTCTGCGAGAGGTGAACACGGGGCCGAAATAGCCAACTGCTGCTATTTGAAGCCATTCCCCCGGCCTAGTGGCTTGGCAGCCCATCGGCATGGCGTCTTCACCTTAGGCACGATGTAAAATCGCTAGAGAGTGAAAAGAGAAAGAAATGGGATGTGAGGATGGTGAAGGTTGGGGTGAAGCAGGTTGCTAAAAAATTATCACCCCAAACCGGAGATCAGGGGTGAGGGGATGTTGTTCCCTCCCCCCTCAGCCCCAATCTGGGTTGGTTGAGTAAGAGGAAGCTAGTCGGCGTCTAGCAGGTGAAATTAGAGGAAGATCAGAGAAAGTTGTGGGAGAGGTTGTATGGAAAGTCAGGAAGCAGGGTATGAAGACAGGATGTCAGAAAGAAGAAGAGGCTAAGCTGGGGCAAGACGGAGCGCTGAGTCCCGTCAGCAAATCGCCTTGCCCATTAAGGGGTGAAGAATTGTGGAACGCGTTCCCGGCCGCCAGATGTTAGCAACTTAAGCATATAAAAAGCATGTTAGTATTTCTTGGCCGGTTTCTTCGGTGCTGATGAAGTTAACATTTGAATTCATTCAATTCTTTGATGGATGCTTTTGTGATGCTATTGTTTGTCTTTTTTTTGGCTTAATTGTTGTCCCTTTCTATCTTTTCCATTATTATTTTCTTCTAGGGACATGCCATGGCCATAGTCCCGCGTGAACCTCCAAAATTTAGGCAATTTTTGTCTCCTTTTATGCATTCTCTCTAGACATGACCAGTTAGTTCCCATTGTGAGTCCTTCTTGATATCCTTGATTGGACAATTCTAGTATATACCAGTTAAAGCACGATTGAACGTTTGGGTATTTTTCTCTTTCAACATTCTCTGGGTGTGTTCTCATATGAAATGGGAAGAAGTCCGTTGTCCTTTATTCTTTTGGCCATTTCCGAAGTACCGCATACTCCTGTTTTTTCTGGTTGCCGAATTTGATAATTTCAACAATCTTGATATCTTTGCTCCTGCTTTCGAGTTCTGTTGCCAACTCTTTTTTGGTGTGCGATCCAACCCGTGCGTGGATCTTCCTGCAAATTAGTGACCGGCTAGCTCTAATTTGGAGCAAGCCAAGCCAAGTATCTTTAAGGCCGTAAATCATTTTGAGGGAACGTGTGTCTCCACATCTTCTGCCTTGTGAACGATAGTTACAAATCCGTTAGGTACGCCCAATAATTTCACCTCTTTTTGGTTTCCCATGATATAATTTGGAGTGGGACCCTTTTACAGTCATCCTTATTGATGGTTTGGTGACTTGGGCTTCCTTAACTCCCTTCGTCGAAGAATCTCCTGTAGAGTTATTTGGTGGGCTCAATAAGATGCACTAGTATACAGGAGTGGAAGGGGTTATTATAGAGTAATATTCTTTCTTTTCATTTTCTCAAGATGATGGAAACAGGAGCTATCTCCAATCAGTCCCTAATCCGGGGTATTTCTTGCGATTAAGATAAAATGGCGAATTAGATTTTTGTTTAAAATTTGGTCTCTCTAATCAGTCTGACCGGCAAAGGAAACAGGAGGTAACTCCAATCAGGCCATGCTTTTTGTATGCTTGTCAGATTCCAAATATTGGTATAACTTTTGAAACCGACTGTGTTTTGTTTAAGCAATCTCTGGCCAAGGAAATAAGAGGTGTCTCCAATGAGTCCTTATACCAGCAAAGGAAACAGAAAATATCTCCAATAAACCCTTGGGCCTTGTGCACTTTCGGTTCCAAAGTCCCTTAGCCATACACATTTTTTCTCTAGTTAAAATTTGCAAATTTACTTTTATCTGATAGCTTTACTGCGAATAACATCTAAGAGTCTTTCCGATGAAGCTTGATACTATTCTTTGTTGTTTTTATAGGTAAGAATCGGGGCTAGTGTTCACTCTTGTGAAAGAGCTGGATGAATTGATCAGAGCTGGTGCGCTAGGTGTTTAGATCGGGAGCCATCACTTTGATCAACACGGTAGCAATGATCTTCAAGCGACGAAGAACCTGATTTCTTCTGAAGATGGTATTGTTTTTGACCAGTATTTTTCTTGTGATTTATTGGTTGTGCTGCGCATTATTGTAATTTGATTTTACCTTCCAGGTGCATTGTCAAGCGGCGGCTGAGACTAGTAGTGCACCGATGTAGTGGTTGCTGGGATGAATCCTACAGTCCTCATGGGGACATTGGAATTTGTACACCACATTAGTAGTCTTTAAGTTGCATTGCTTGGCTGCGAGGTTGGTATTTCATCAGAAGATTGCTGAAAGTTAGGTTCTCGGAATAGATTCTTAGGCATCAGTCAAAATCTGCTGGAGTAGCCATTGGTGATTAAGTAAGATGTTTGGAAAATATGCCACCAGCGTTTATCGAAAAGGAACTATCGAAGAGAGACTTTAACAGCTTTTGCTTCATAATCTAAAGAGTTTTATTCAACAAGCATAGTGATCGGATAGAAAGTTCCCTCATGTGTATTAGTCCTAGTAGCAATTTATGTACATCAGTTGCTCCTTTGGTAGAAAGCAATTATGATTGCACGAGCTTTCTTCAGGATGTCCATTGCAAATACAATAAAAAAAATGATAAAGTTTCCGCTTCAGTTACTCTGCGATCTTATCGATTGTTTCAGTGAGAATGCTACACTGGGGTGAGAATAGTACTTTTCACTTGGCTAATAATATGATAGGCAAGTGGTTGGTTGGTCGATTAAGTTTGTGCGAGGGTAAATTAGTCGGAATTGGGTCTCGAAAATAACTTTGATTTTTACACCGACGAAAATATCTCAACTCAGAGACATTTTGGCAGTTTCGTCAATGGTACAGATATTTATAATTATTTCGCTAAATAATTTGTCTCTGCGAAAACTTTTGGATGTAGCTGTACATCATCCACATATATTTTATTGCCTAATGGAAAGTTCGTGTGTCTGGATGACAACACATCAATCCTAATTTTATATTTAACCATTCTTTCACACTTCCTTCTCATTCGCTAACTTCATTTGTCGTTTCTTCTTTCACGCTCTGACTTTACTAACACCGAATACCGTAGATGAAGAGGTATATTTCACACTCCCTAACACACACCTACTAACCAATTTACACACACCAACCAATTTAACTACCACTCCAGCTGTTTGTCGAATCCATAAAAAAATATGTGATTAATTTAAATCTCTAAGTCGGATTTCATCGAATTTTATGCGTGAAATCTGAGCAAATCATTTCATATCGCAGGTTTAGACTGCTTCGCTAGAGTCCAATCTGGTATTTCCGCAGATTTATGGCCTATAAATTAAAAGCAAGAGTAATTTTTTTTTAAAGGAGATATAACTTAATTTTACGTGGTCTTCCCAAGGTCTGACCTGGCAGGGCATGGTATATATAACACAGTGGTTCTTACACTCTTTTTAGCCCCGATATCCCAAAGTTCAAATCCAAGTCAAATATTAGCCTTCTACTCCCAACTTTTAACTTTTCATTTCCTGTAAAAAAGAGAAAACAGCTGAATTCTATGGATCTTTATTTTCAGTAAATAAATGAATAAAGCAGTGTACATTACATTATTGTACATTTTTCCACATTACATTATTGTTGCACAACACTACTTGTGTTCACTCATCATGATTTATTTCGACTGTGAGATGCATGGGTGTTGTGCCCCTCTTTTTTCGAAGCAACCAAAGCATCAATTATTGGGCGCAACAGAGCCAGGCTGCTTTTTTTTGATACCCCTAAGAACCGGTTTGGATACCCCTAAGAACCGGTTTCGATACCCCCTTGGGCCTATAACATTACTTAAAAGTATAACATCAGATAAAGGATGTCAATGATAAAATTAAGTTGGTCCTGAGAAGTAATCTTCTACAGAAGCAAGAAATGATCGTAGTGATAAACGAACTAAACTAGTGATATTAGTAAGTTAGTTAGTCAGCGCCAATCCTTCCATGATACTGGGAGGATCCCCGACCGAGAGCCCCAGGGGCCAGTCCTCTTTTGGGGAGAGGTGCCAGGAAGTATTTTGTTTTGACACCAAACAGCGTTCAGGTGCCTTCGTCACCTCAGGGAAGTGGGACCTGTTCCGCGTCAGAGGTACGTGGATATAGATACCCATCGGTGGGAATCCTTGGAACAGAGAGTGTGTGTGCGAAGGCGGGAGAGAAAAGAAAGCAGTAAGGTGAGAGGTGTAAGATCTACCCACCCGAAAACGGGGTGAGCAAAGCGCGTCAACCAATTGGTAGCCAGATCTGTATGTGTGCTGTCGTTTGTATCCGCTCATGCCGGGATTCGGGATCGAACCCGGTACCGCGACGTTGAGAGGCCAACGCCGTATCCACTCGGCTAGCATGAGGTCTGAACTAGTGATGTTCTAAAAGGCCTTTCTCAGGAAGGCGCGGATTGTGTCTACTTTTAAGGACAACACAGAGGGTGGATAAAATTTGCTGGTACTCCGATGTATTTGATTTAAATTGGATTGGAGCGCTGAAAAGGGATCTACACAATGAACACTGAAAAGGGATATAGTTAATGAACCTTGACAAAGGACTCTACTTAATGAGGCGTACTCATGTTTTATTTTCATTTTTGTGAATGTATTTATCAGAGCTTATCTATATGATTTACAAATATAATCACAATATTTCAGCACTTAATTTTGAAATGTTTTGATGGAAATATAATTGTGAAACAGCAATTTTAAAATTATGAAGTAAAGTACAATTTAAAGAGAGATACACTGTAATATAGATTTAACAATGAAAATTGTGGTTACTCTAAACCAGTGGTTCCCAAACTTTATTGGTTGAGACTCTCAATACAAACTTGGCGAGCCTAAAAGCGTCGTTTTAATATATTAGTTATTTAGATTTTTATATATTTTTATTCAATAAACTTCAATCAATTTAAAATAGGATAAAATAAAAAAGACATTTTCATGAAAATGAGATTTTATTCTTCACATTTATTACAAGTCAATTTTAGTTAAAGAAACTTCAAAATAGAATACTGTAAGAAACAAATGATATAAATTAAGAATGGAGGAACTTTTGACAAGGGAAAATTTAAATGTTTTCCTAAACTCGGTTGTTATCATAAAAATGCTTAATTTTTTTAGTAAGACATTTAAGTTGGGTCTTACGTTGAAGGTTAGAGCAAAACGTAATTCATGGTGTGGATCCAAGCGGTTCCTTGATCTATTTTTTGATAGTAACAATACTTGAAAACCAGTGTCCACAAAGGGCATGTTGTTGAAAAACGAAGACTAGCCTTTTCCGCTTCCCGAGTCAGATGGGGCTTATCTTTGATTTGGGTTCGGAAATTTTGAATGCTGGATATTTCCAGTGTTGTTTCTGGCACTTGATTTTGCTAAAGGTCTATTATAATTTCTCCTTGAAAGTCTGGAATATCTGTTCAAACTTCTTTGACGTTCGCACTGAAAACATTCCTGATCCAGCTATTCTTCTTGACATTGACGTTTGCTGGAGAACATCTGTCCCTTTGTTCGTGAATGTTGTTACAACATATCACTTAGTTCTGGAAAGGCTGCAGTTTTTCTTTTAGCTAACTTTTCTCACCAATGACTAACTTTTCTCTTTAATGGGACGATCTTTTCACCGATGTCCACTGTGGTATCATTTCGGCTTTGCATGACTGCATTTATTTCTTTCAGGTGCTTGAAGATGTTATACAAATATACAAGACTTGCCAGCCAAGTAAAATCTTTAATTAAATCTATCAGTGCATGTTTTTTCTCACACAGAAATCTCTCAATTTCAGATTTTGGTTTAATAACTCTGGAAGAGAATCTTTCCTCGAGATAGCCAACGGACATCAGAATGGAACAGGATGGATGTCTTGGTGATGTGATCTTATATCATCATATCATTTAGAACTGAATGTAAGTCACCTTGCAAACGTTAAGAAGCACGATTATGATGATGTAAAAAAAAGAGTGAATTATTATGACATCAGACTTTTATGCTTTAATGCGAGGAACAAAAAGCAGAGGGCTTCTCATCATTGATGAAGCTCCATCAGTACACAGGACAAAACATTTCAACCAGTCTAGATCAAGTTTCTTGAAAAAAATGTTGGTCATATTCAAAATGTTCTTCACAAGTCATAGTGCTTGATAAGGCATTGCAGAAGAGAAATTCCCATGGAATGTAATCTTCTCTGTACCTTACATAAACCATCAGTTGAGCGTGTCATGCAGTATCCACAGACTCATTCGTCTACAAAGACGATTGCCCTGTAGGTTGTTTTTAGTCGCGTGTGAGTCTATTCCCGAGCGACTCTTATCTCACTATGTTGGTCGGTCAGTCCTCGTTTTGCTTTCTTTTGTTTTTGTAATAACATCATAACTATTCGGCCGATTATAACGAAGTTTGAAAACCTTATGATGTTTTACACTCTCTTTCGAATGCTTTAATTGTCAAAGTCATCCCAAGGTTAGCCCGGGAATTATCATGATTTGGCAATAACATCATAACTATTAGGACGATTCTAACGAAATTTGAAACCCTGATGTTGTTTTATATTCTCTTTCGAATGATAGTCTTACCAAGGTTAGCCCGGAATTATTTTTTTTGCCATAACATCATAACTATGCTAGGCTATTGTAAGGGAATCGATACCTAACCCTCACATTTGAGTCACTGGTCTGTAACCACAACGTCTTGGCAGTGGAAGCGGGATAACCCGACCACTTAATCTCCTTCCCTCTCGCCCATCGCCTCGAAGAGAAGCTGAACGGCCGCTTCACACCATATAATGCACTAATCAGCTCAGGTCGGACCCGTAAACCAGCAAGATTTTCCCTAAGATTTGGTATTCAATTTCACAGCATATGCGAAATTAGAGGAGCGTCGTCCTAAAGCCAGAAACTCCCCTTTATGGTTAGCTAAATGACGCTCTGAGAAAAACCGTTAGAGGAGGAGACTTAATGCAGCCTGTCCACGCATCTCCCCTCCTTTCCCTAACCCCAGTGGGGGTGGCGAAGTATAAAATCAAATAACTTTGGAGAAACGTGGTAGATTACGTTAGTCAAGAAGATGACTAAAACCGACAAGAGGCCGGCTACCAACAAAATGACTAAGAAGAAGCTCATCCGGAGCCAGTTCCTGGTGGTCACACCGAATTTAGAAGCCTGTCAGAGGTAGATCGTTAGAGAGATATAGACAGCGAAGACCGGCATAAGTGCCCGGCAAACCAACGGGAGGAACTGATAAGCTCACCCTCGAGGCAGTTCCTGGTGGTCACACAGAACTGTAAGTTAACTTGATTTAAGAGGAAAGTTTAACTAACTCTCGTCAGAGAAACCCCTTATCCTGGTGTATCCCAAAACACAGAGATAGTCCTCGCCCTTGAAGAATACTCCCAAGTGAACTCCCTCAAACACTCCCCTGAGTCAAAGGATTCACGCATTAGCTCATCACTCGCCAGTGCGAATTATTTCCAGAGTAACCCGAAGAGTAGAAGAAACATTCTTTCCCTGTCCCGTGGTGAGATTATTTCCTCCAGAAGGCGTGCGTCTCTCCATCTGCCACAGGATCCAAGGTCCTCTGCGGCTATAAAGCATTTCTCCTTCTGCCCATATGAACGCTGATCCACGCGTCGGTCCGGAAACAACATTCTTGAGGTGACAACAATTGAGTTAAAGGTTAGACTCAAATCTGATTATCGTGGAATCTCGTAAGGTATTTAAACCCCTATTATCTGTTTCGTTGAGGTCAGTTGCATTTAATATTAAAGTGAGCTGTGGGTCAACCATTACTATAAATTCCAGTGTGTAATTTAGTAAGCCTCACTTAAAACTTGTTTAATTCATTTCTGTGTATTTAGTGTGTTAAATTTCATTGGTTCATGTTTTTAATTAAAGTTTAAGTTTTCTTAGAAACAATTTTTTTATTAAATCCTCGAAACGCTGAGCAAGGCACTAGGAACCCTTAAAGATTAATCATAATAATAATAATCAGCATATAATCAAATATAGCACTCTTAGAGAGAAAACGTAATCACGGAGTTTTGTAGTACGTAACCAACCCATACGCACGAACACCATCACTCGGTCCTTCCTATACCACGACAGCTATTATAGGTTAGGCTATAATAGCCTATGCTAAGATATAATGTACAAGGGTAAGATATACTATGCTAATTTAAGCTATAAAATGCAATGCTAGGATAGCATATGCATAGTATGTTAGGTTAGACAATTGTCGAAGAAAGAGAGACCGAGTAAGATTTTGTTTAAAGGAGTCGTGTGAAACGAGAGTTATCGGGAAATGCAATGCCCTACGCCCGTCGGCAAACTTCCGGCGAGATTAGCCGAGAATTTCTTCGGTTCAGTTGGATCATCAAAACCCCACCGCTGAGCTATAAAGGTCGAGGCGATGAGGCAGGGCTTAATTGCTTCCGTTGTCAAATATAGGAGTTCCGGCGAACGCCTATATATTCCCCCTCAGTAACTTAATCGTGAAAGTATTCCGTCAGAATCCGTCCAAGGAAGAGTCCTGAAGACGTACTCCCCCCCCCCCTCCTGGAGAAGACCCTAGGTCGTGGTGGGTAGCTGTCTCTACGTTGCTCTCGAGTGAGCCAAGCTCGGGAAATACAGAAGGTATTCGGCGGCCTCTTTTAAGACGTCTGTGGAATCATCCACTGACGGCGCATATCCTCGAGCGATAGAACATGCTGTCATACCGGCCAGCAGCTAGGATCTTATTTGGAACGACGGCGTCAGGATCGAAGGACCCGTCCAGAAGAAGCGCACAGTCTCAGCCCCACAGGAGTTTTCCCCCTCGAGCGTCTACAGGAGAATCTTTTCCTTTTGAGCGCCTACTTGGAGAATCTTCCCTGAGGGACTACTTGTGGTATCTCCCCCCCCCCCAAAGTAAGATATTTACACCTTTCCTTTCCTCGTCGAGGCGATCCGACGCCCTCCGACTAAGACTCGTCAAGTAGTCTCCTCCCCAGTCATCTCGGATAACTAAAGTGAATTATTGTCTCGCTAAGGCTAGGATTACATTCGTATTCTTCCTAAAACCTATCGGGTTAGTACTCGGGAGTATGGAGCCCTTGCGGCATGAGTAATTATTGGTAATAATGGATAATTTTCCCATTGCTGAATTAATTAATAACTAGAGAGTGTAATTATTTGTATTATATGTTTTGTTGTGTAATTAAAGATTATTTTTGCAATTCTTGTTTAAGTCCTCCAACCACCAAAGTCTAACTAAATAAGACCAATCCCGCCAACCATATTTAAAGGATTCGAATAACAAAAACGCCGCGCACTCAACGAAATTCAATTCTAATTATTATTTTGGGATGTCGTAGTCCCTCCCCTAACAAACGAAGGAATCGAGAAATATGGGATAACTGCCTAATTCTACGACAACAATTCTAAGCTCTGCTTGCCAAGGGTATAATAGGATAGTATAGGCTATACTTGTCTAGGATAGTTAATTCTAGGCTAGGTTATACTATGCTTGGCTAGGCTAAGCTATACTAGGCTAGACAGGGCTATACTATGCTATACTAGTGTAGGCTAAAGTATAATAGGCTAGGGAGGGCTATGCTCTGCTATGCTAGGTAATATTATGTTAGGCTACGATAGGCTAGCTAACCAAGGCTATATAATAGGCTAAGCCTATGCAAGGTTATTCTAGTCTACCGTATGTTATGATATACTAGTCTAGGCTATAATATGATACGCTTGGCTATATTATGTTAGGTGTGGTTATGCTAGGATAGGCTATAACAAGCTAGCCTATAGTATGCTAAGCTAGGCTAGGTTATCGTATGCAAGGATAAATTGGCTAGGCTATAGTAGCCTATTCTAACTTGGCTATACTATGCTAGGCTAGGGTCGGGCATGCAATGCTAAGCCATACCTGGTTAGGCGAGACTAAGCTATAGTAAGCTAGGCTACATTAGGTAATGCTACGCTAGGCAAGGCTATACTAGGCTAGGCTAAGCTATACTATAATATGCTAGGTTAGACTAGGATCTACTAAGCTAGGCTAGGCTATACTAGGATACGATGGGTTAGGCTATACTAAACTAAGGTAGGATAAAGTAAGCTATACTATGCTAGGTTATACTAGGCTAGCTAGATTATACTCAGCTAGGCTAGGTTAGGCCCGGCACAGCTAGGCTATTCTATTTTAGACTAGGTTCTAACCAAACTTGAAACCCTTATGTTGTTTTACATTATCTTTCGAATGATAGAATCGCCAATGTCCTCCCAAGGTTAATCCAGGAATTATTGAAAGTTTTGAAGGTCGTAGGTCATAAATCAGAATAAGTGAGAGCACTCGACTTTTTGGTCAGCACACCTTGTTTTTTAATGCCACAATCAGTCGAGCCAAAACATTCAGTCTTGACCATTGCCACTACAGCTGGTTTAATCAGCTCCTTCCCAATGTTATAAGGCTTCTTGCATCTGGCCATTATCCATGCCACCTCAAGGGACAAGGAATCTTTCTCTAGAAAAAGAAACAACTGAGGGAAAATATCGAACTAACTTTGTTTTACCTGGTTTTCCCTTTCCTTCCAGTAACCAAATGGTTCTTCGTCCAATTTTGGGTGAACTAAGTGCACATCACGCTTCAACATATTCTCCTTCATAGATTAATTGGCGAGGAATTACAGGTACTGAACACCCAGGGATCGGACGTTGCCAGATCGTTCTCTCGTCTTCGTGAATCGCTATTTCAAGACCTCAGGTTTACACTGCAATTGTCTTTTGCTTTGGGCCATTTTTTCTACTTAAACATCAAAAATGAAAAGGAGAAAATAGTAAAACAGAACATTTTTAGCAAACATCCCGGACTTCTTCGAAAAGTTAAAAGTTAGTTAATCTCTGATTAAAATTAAGCAATTTTAAGTTAATAAGAAAATAAGTAGTGTTAAAATTGAAAACAATTATTCCTACAAAATTACAACCTCAGTTACATAATTGTGTACATAATTGATTACAATTACATCATTACATAATCTAATAAGAATAACAATAGCCTGACTCCAGACAGAGAAAACTCTTATGTAAAGACACTTAAAAAAAAACTCTCCCTCAAAAATTCACTCATTTACAGAAACAGTAATTCTTTGGTTGCTCACTCACTCTCACTCTAGCAATACACTTAATAATTATCATAAAACTAATGCAAAAAATACCGTTATTGCTTTACCGAATTATAACAAAAATTTATACACGCGTACAATTCTGTTTCAGGCTTTTGTGTGCACAGAACTTTAAATTAGTACACATCTATTGCGTGTAAATTTCATGAAGTTTGATGGGTTGGAAGTCTATTAAAATTGAATTACGAAGGAGTACAAATACTTATATCTTCCCAGTATATGTACTGTGTATGTCTGTATGCCTTCGTGTGTGTGTTGTGTATGCATGCGCATGTGGGTGCACATCTGTCCTGTGTGCGCATGTGTGTATGGGCGCGCTTGAAGGTATGCATTCGCGTGTACTGATGTGTATGCCTACCATTGTGCTTGCGTAGAAGCCTATCTCTCTGTACGCTTGAATGTAAGCCTTCGTGTGTACTGGTGTGTATGGTTGCGCTTGTGTTAGAGGGTAATCCTCTGGCTGCTGATGTGTTTGCATGTATGAGTGCTTTCATGTGTGCCTGCGCGTGTATGTATGTTTGTGCGTGCGTATTTGTGTACATGATTGTGTACGTACTTAGGCGCATGCTAGAGTGCGTGCTTTACTACATGGCTGCGGCGTTCTTGCCCGTATGGATGCGTGTGTAATGGATGCATGCTTGTGTGAAAGTCTGTGCGTGGATGGGTGCTTGTCCCTCCCCTTCCCTCCCTTTCTAATGCCCCCCGCCCCCCTTTCTCCCCATTAAGCGTTTGTTCCTCGCCCAGGGGCTGTTTGCCCTTCTCCGACCTCGACATAACCGATCATTTTACAACCAGTGACTGGGCCGCAGGTACCGGAGCCCTTCTGCGGGCCCGCCAACAAGGGAACAACCTACAAAATGATAAAATAAGCATATTTTTAGGCTATTAAAAATGAGAGTAAACAAAAATCCAAACTAATAGAAATAAAAACAATAACAAACCAATAAACCAAAACCAAATAAAAGGCATACCCAACTGCCTCCCTTACGCACCAAATCGAGCTACCAAATGTTTTTAAAAAAATAGTACGGAGTTGCGCTCCCCGCCACCTCCTCCTCCTAAACACTATCACAACACAGCGTGGTGTGCTCCTAGGAGCCGGAGCCAGCCCGAGGGACACGCGGTAGACTGCGCTAGGAACAGGTAAAGGACCAGGTTCCTTGCATGAAGCCCTCTCAGACGGACACTCAACCTGAAGATGAGGTACAGTTTACGGTTGGGGGTTTATGAATTTACGCAGCTATCAGGTTTGGACTATTCAAGATATTGCCACAGATAACTCCCCCCCTTCCCCTCCCAAATTAGACTTAAAATAAAATTAGGAAACTTAAAAATTCAGCAAAAACCAGGACGAAACTAATTTTTTTGCTCAGAAGTTCCAATATAAAATAACTACATTCTCATTACGTAATTAGAAAAATGTCCCAACTGTTTATATTTTCTCAACGCTAACGTGTATGCGATTAAACTGGCCTATTGTTGACTGTACGAGCCCTTAGCAGCAAAGAAAGGCCTATCTGGACTTGATTCAAGTCCACAAAAAGCATGAGAGGCTTCAGATGTAAGCGTTACAGCTCTTTTAACACTTTGGCAATGAGGAGGTAGATCTAGCAGAGACAACTGTGTTCCATTCTCTAATGCCTCTTGAAGCTCCTTGTCAGAGAAGGCGTCCGCAAGAGCAGTTTCACAGTTCTCACCAATGGTTTCCTTTTGACGCTTATTGGCCGACTCTCCACTTCTGAGGGACTCTGGGGAAACATACAGTCTTCGCAAAAAAAGATAATACGAGGGGTACCGAATAAAATGCGAGTGTTTTTATCAAAGGATTTAACCATCACATTCAGTCAGGAATATGAAAGGAGACATAAAGGTGATGATAAAGCCATCGTCGAAATTCAATAGTCCTTTGTCTTTGCAAACGAAAATTTACATCTTTCTTTGAAATTGGAGTGACTAAGACAAAGATTGTTTTCACGTGACGTGGACATGTAAGAAAATGAATGAGAATGGCCTTCTCAGAATCTATGAGAGTGTGTGCTGTTGTGCAAACCATTAGGGGTGGGGGGTGTAAGAGATTAATTATGTAAATGTGTGTGTGAGATAAAGTGAATGACAGACAAGTGAATGCTATTGTGCACGAAGCGGGGTACGTACAAAGGGGGCACTTGTTTTCTGCCGGGGTTTTCTACTCGTGGTCGGATAAAAAAGTCAGAAAAACAATCACAATTTTGACTCGGGGGGGAAAAAAAGGTCACAGGAAAGTCGCATTTAATTTATACGCCATAAACAACCAAAATAATGAAAGAACTTGTAAAATATGTACTGACAGTTTATGGGTTCTACATACTGACACCCTAATTTTATATTTTGGGGGCATGACAGAAATGTGAAAAATAGAGATTTATTGAGTTTCTTAATCAACACAATGAAACGAAGCATCTGAGTCAGTAATTAACAAAACACGACAGAATGTCAGATTAGGAACTACTAAAGAACCCAAGATCCATTGTAGGGTAGGCATAAAAACAGGGGAAAAGATGGAATATAATGGGGTAAGGAAAGAGAATATATGTATTAATAATTAATTTTACTACTTTTATTTCATTAGGGTTAATATTTTAAAATACTATTTATCGATTCTATTCTTAAACATATTTATTGTACTTCCTTCGAAGAAATTCTTAGGCAAGGTATTCCAAGTCTGGGTTATTTTATAACGAAAGAAATTTTAGGATAAAGGGTGTTAAATATTTTGTTTACTAGCAGAAAACCGTTATTTCTAGTTACCTACCGGTTATCTATCTCAAATATTTAATTATAATTTATACCAGGCAATGGTTTCACCACTCCTTCCCTAAGGGGGGAGCTTGCGCTTCGCTACTAAGATTAAAATTTCAAATCTAAAAAAATTTCCGAACTTCGCCAATTATAATAATTTTAAAAAGGAACTCTAGACTAAATTTTTTCTCCTTTCAAAATATCACGTTGCTAAAATATTGAGTTATAGAAGAAAATATATAAAAATATAAATTTTCTGAACTTTGCCATTTGTAATTCTTTGGGTTTAAAAAAATTCTCAAAATTTCGATACTTATATTTATTTCTGAACTTTAATAAAAAAATCATAAGTCATAACCAAACTAAGATGATATTATTATTCAAATACTAAAAAAAAATTCCCTTCTTAAATTATAGAGTTAGTGATGATGATGATGATTACCGAACCCGTTTAATATTTTAACGAATTCATTAAATTGGTCTTGTAAATACCGATCTTCAAGTAAAAGCAGTATTAGGTCCAGCAGTCTTTCTTCGTACCAGAGGTAGCACGCTGGCCGACGCTACACTTGACAGCTTCTTGAGGGGGTACACACTGGTGCCAAAAGGACGTGTCATTCTGTCTTGTCATGCCCACGTATATAAATTGTATTGTCAGTAATTAAAAGTTTTATTTTGTCATTTAACTCATATTTAAAATACAATTTATTACTTTCCTGTTTATGGTATGTAAATAATTTTGTCCCTGTAACTTTTTCCCCTAGATTCGGGTATTTTAGTAACATTAATTTACAACTACCTGACCTTGTTACTATCATGGATATGATAAAGTTGAGATGATCACAAATGTTCTTTTAACGTAGTTGGAAATAGAGAGTTAACTAAATGAAGTATGTAAATAATAAAGCTAAATCTTAATCTTATGTTTAGAAACAATCGGACTAAGTACCAATCTTCGTTCTGATTCTACGTGGAAATCGATTCCATTTACAGATTCTGGATTTCTTCTCCTTTTGGATTCGTTCATTTCGTGACTTGATTCTGTATACTTGATTCGATTCAGTATCGGATAGTTTTAAGTTTAATCTTTTAAGTGTGATTTTGATTTTAATTTTGATCAATGATTGGTTATTTTTTTATTACTTTGTTTAGCAGTGAAAACCTGGATGTTGTTTACCCGGAATACATCCATTGAATCCTTTCGATTTAAGAGAAACTGAAGGTTCGCCTCATGAGGAATTCATCGGTTTCATTCAGGATAATTGATCGTGCATTTAGAATGCGCCATGCATCATTTGGGAACGGATCAAACAAAAAAGAATTTTCTAGAATATTTACAACCGAACTACTACACTCTTGGTAAAAAAAAATTCCACCGATCAATTACACTCTTGGTAATTTTTTTACCACCGATCTGCTACACTTGGTACAACTATTACCATCGATCTACTACACTTGTTGGTATTTCTTTACCACCGATCTACTAAACTTGTTGGTAACATTTTTATAACCGATATACTACACTCTTGGTAATTTTTTTTACTACCAATCTACTACACTCTTGGTATTTTTTTTTACCACCGGTCTACTAAACTTTTTGGTATTTTTGACCACCGATCAACTACACTCTTGGTACATTTTTTTTACCGCCGATCTACTAAACCTTTGTATTTTTTTACCACTGATCTACTACACTCTTGGTATTTTTTTACCACTGATCTACTACACTCTTGATATTTTTTACCACCGATCTACTACACTTTCGGTAGTTGTTTTACCACCGATCTACTACACTTGTTGCTAGTTTTTTTTTACCATCGATCTACTACACCCATTGGTAATATTTTTACCACCGATCTCTTTCAGGGAGGGTTTTACCATCGACCTGGACTCATTTAAGATGCTTTTATTTCTCACTGGGGACTTACTGATTTACGTAGGATCCGAACCAAAGGTCTCAACAGCCGCCGGTAAGTCGACCCGAATTGGTACTCCATCCGGCGAATGACCACACCCCATGCGGCTTAACTTCGCTAAAATCAGAAGCAGTGTTTCCACTTGACTAAGCCCTGATAAAGGTTATGAATGGTAAGTAAATTTCAAGGGGATCAAAGCGTTAACGAATGTTAAGGGTGGAGTGAGGAAAGTGTACGAAAGTTGCATTAGATTGTGTAGCTTTGTTCGAGCGTGGAAGGAGAAGGAAAGATAAAATATTGCCTCCAATTGCATAAATCAACATTATTTTTAATGTTTGAATGACTACATACTTTTTAATGGCATTTTTAACGCGAATTTCAAATTAGTATTGTTTTTTTTCATTTTTTCATTCGTTTTTAAAACTTAGGTGAGAGAATTGTCGAGGGAGGAAAGCAGGTGACCCAAAAGTTTCTAAAGGTACACACTACTGTACGCAAGACAGCCACTATAGGAGCTGCGCTCGGGTACAAGTAAATTGGGAATAAGGTGAGGACCTTTTTGTATTGTTGTTGTTGTTGTTTTTTCATTCGTTTTTAAAACTTACGTGAGAGAATAATTATGTTAATATTTCAATCATTGCAGGTTTATTGAAAAGTCAGCATTAAAAAAAATAGAGAAAGAAAAACGGCATTTCTTCGTTGAATCCAAAATATGCTTAAATGCTTTAGTCCTGTTCGTGTAGGAGGCAATTTTCAGTCCCTGAAGCTTTAATATTCATTCAAAATGTTAAAATGATGACAAATATGGATTAAATGAATGATGTGTTATTATAATATATTTCGTGATATTTCTTTGTAAAAATACAACCATTGTTGTCTTTCAATCAAGGAGAAATCACCTTTAAGATCATCAATGACTTCAAAAAGACTGGCCACATTACATTACTATTAAGAAGTCTTCCGGACGCCCAAGAGCTTTAAATGAATTCCAAGATTGCCTCCTGGTAAGATCCCAGTTCAAGGATCGGGTTGCTTCCAGTGCCAAGCTTTTTCACGATTGGAAAGAGGCAGGTGTGAACTGCTTCAGCGGGCACAGTGAGGAGGAGACTTTTCGACAGAGGTTTCAAGCCGCGAATGCTTAGAGAAGCCTCATCTCGCCGAGAACCTTACAGATAGGCTCCACTTTTGTAGGGAATATAAAGAATGGACTGTTAAACAGTGGGGCAAAGTGATACTTTCTGATGAAGCTCCCTTCCGCTTGTTTGGAGCTTCTGGAAAATCCCTCGTTAGTAGGAGAAAAGAGCGTGTTTAGGATTCCTGTGTCGTGCCAACGGTGAAGCATCTGGACACTCTCTATGCCAGGGCTGATTCTCATCTAAGGGAGCTAGAGTACAGAAATTTTGTCCACGAACACTGCCCTGAACTCAAAATGGTCACAAAACGTACTCCATCAGCAACATTATCTCAGCAGTTTAGGACCAAGTTAGGGTTGATAACTGTACTTTTCAGCCTGATGGCGCACCTTGTGCAAGGCAAATGCAGTAACAAAGTCTTTGGCTGAAAATAACATCAAACCTTTGAGACCTTAGACTGGAAATTCGCCATATTTGAACCCAATAGAGAATTTGTGGGCGATAATGAAACTGGCGGTTGAAAAACAGAACCATACAATTATGAGCAGTTGCGGATATTACACAAAAATGGAGTAATATTAATAAAAAATAATTACAAATTCAGGTCAACAGAACCAAAACGAATTGAAGCTTGTCCTGAAAACGAGGGATATTGGAAATATTGACTGCGCGCATCAATTGACTGTATTTAGTAATATAATGGGTTGGAGTTTTAAATTTGTGCATATTTCACCTTTAAATTATGATACAAACACTAAAAACGAATGCAACGTTTGATTAAGTCTATTAAATTTCTTACATATATGAAAAAATACAATAGTTTCAAAACTTTTGCAATGACTGTATATAGATTCCTATAAGAATAATTATAATTAACGCAGAACATTAATCAAAATTGTTATCACATTGGGTATTGTAGAGAAGAAGTATGAGTACCTAAATCGATTCTCATAAGCATTATGAGATAATCGATCAACCAACATAATTCCTCCAAGTTTGAATGAAGAAAGTCTCTCCTGAAACCTCGATTTCTTTTTTCCTTATGTTAGATTTGTGCTTCTTTCATAAATGTTAGGTAACCTAATGATTTTGAGTTCAACCATACAACCAGTTCATCCAATTATCCCAAAAGACACACTTTACTATTTAAAAGTCCGTGTTGGTTAAGGCAATTAATAGGAAGCAAAGAATTTACAGTCAACCAAGGAAGCAGAACAATAGGCTATGAATGCCTGACGAGCCATGGTGTGCTTCAGACTGAATAGACTTTGCTTTGCTTTATGTGTAAATGATAGCGAGGGAAGTGGGTTATTTCTCTTATTTCTTAATATCTTCTAATATTTTTTCTTCCTTTTTCTTTGTCTAGTCGTCTATGACTTTATTGGTTGTGTTTCAATCCCGCCTTCCTGTGTAGTTCTTGTTTTTTCCTCTTTGCTGCCTGTACCTGTAATTAAATACACATATTTATTCTGCTCTCTCTGTAGTTTCTTTTTCCCGTGTTTTTGAGGCGGAGAAGAGTGTGGGTGCGGGATACAAGAGTATGGCTTTTAGTAGGGTAAGTTTGGTACTTTAGTAGGTTTTTTTATTGCTTATGAGTGTCTCAGTGACGTTTCTGTGCCCGTTTGAAGTCATTTTCATCCCGAGTATATTGCACTCTGTGGCGTAGGGATAGCGTCTACCCCCCACCTTAACATCTGATAGTAGGGTCCTTCTGATCGAAACCACCTTGGTCAATCTTTTCTGCCATAACATTGATTGCCATCTCCCGAAGCCGACTTTTTATGAGTTGTATAGGAAATTCCAGCTGTGTGACTAGTCTTCGATTTTATCATTTTTTCGAAAAGCTTCCCGACAAATTCCAATAGTGAAATTGTGCAGGAGTTCCTCTCCTTTCTGGCCGGTGGCTTCCATGGCTTGGCTAGGAAGATCTTTTTCACAGTCTCGAAAGCATTTGGGAAGTAGCTTATATTGAGACGTGTAAATATTTTTCTCAATTCTTCTATGATGATTGGTGGTGTCTTTTTCTAGTTAAATTTATAGTGCCTGATTGTCCTGGGGCTGTCTAGCTGGATAGGTGGAGCTCACCTAGTAGTTCTTCAGGTTGTTATTTTGGTAAAGAAGTGTTTATATAGAATTGATTTTGAAGAGCTGGTCGTAGAAGAATGAATCGTACTCTTCTTTCCATAAAGAATTTGACTTCTTCGTAAATTCTTCAAAAACAAGTCTTATCCTAGTAATTTATACAAGATACTTAAGAAATTCTTAAACCAACAATATGAACCAAGGTTATCTATCAGCACCGTTACCAAAGACTTACTCTATGTATCTTTACCATACTTAGGCTCTCTTAACCGTTCCTTCCACAAAGAATTTTTTAAAATTTCTCCAACAATATTTTACCCATATTCAATTTAAACCATTTTCACCAATAATTTATAAATTGGTTCAATATTTCATGTAAAAGACACACTCCCTCTAAACTTGCGTAGTTGCCTGGTATATCAGTTTACTTGTCCTCGCTGTGATCGAGGCTCGTATATAGGCAGCACCGTTCGTTCTCTTGAGGCCAAGGTGTGCCCTCACTTAGGCATTAGTAATATGACTGGCAAACCTTTGAACCATAAAGAAACATCACCCATAAGATCTCATATTATACTATGTAAAACTGATGTTCCTGAAAACTTTAAAATCCTTGAAGAATGTAACAATGAGATTTCCCTCCGTATTTTAGGGTCCATGTATATTAAAATACTAAAACCTTCCCTTAACAACAACACGAGTGCCTCTCCGCTCCTCTTAGTTTAACTACTCCTGCAACCACCGCACTTTCTTCCTGCCACCCTTCCTTAACTTATTCAGTTGAGTTTCTCTCACAGTTTGACCCGGTAGGTTACGTTCTCTGCCCTATTTTCTTCCCAGTCTCCTCACCCATTTAAATAATGTTTTGTTTATCTAATTTGAATTTCACTTTATGCCATTATGAAATATGTTAAAATTAAAAATAAAAATTCTTGATAATTATCTCCATTCTATTATTTCTTTCCTATGATTGCTCCTCTTTAGATTTAATTTCTTCTTTCCCCGCCATCCCTAAATCTTGCAGTCGTTTAATCCATTCCTTAGACATAAATATTGTCTTTGTTTGCGTTGATTTTATATTTTTGTCGTTTGGATTTTGCACATTCCGATTCTCAAGAGGCCGTCCGTTATATTTCATTTTTATTCATTTATTTTGTTGTTTTTTTTCTATTATTGGTTCATATTTCGTGAAGCGCGTTCCCTAACTTTCTGTGTACTCAATATATTGCTGCGTTCTGTTATTATATCTACTTCTTAATAATGAACTTGAAAATATAGTTCGAAAGTACTCGGATGCCTCCTTTTAATTTTCCTGTGGGTGATTTTTGTAATTATTGCTTGACGGAAGTATAAATTTCTTGCTTATATAAGCAAGAAATTCATACTTCCGTTTCTCAAAAATGCCGACACATTCTCGCATATTCCACCTCAGCGCCACTGATTGGTGTGTTTGTACGTTAAACAACTTCTGTATCTCACTTGATCACTAGCGACTGACAGTGACGGATGTCTCCGTCGAAACCTTGTTTCACATATAAAATTAGTCCTATTACTGTGGTTTTATCCATATAGTTACACGTACGCTACTGTACTTTTTTTGGATATATATATATATATATATATATATATATATATGATAGTGAAACCACTGTATAGGAGCCAAAAGTTTAATTCACGAGACTAGTTTCAGTATGTAGTTTATCATACCCTCTTCAGTCGTATACTGCGAATGCAATTGTTACAGAAGTCTATCAATAGTGTACACATCAGAAGAAAACAAAAGAAAAAAACACAAAGAAACACAAAACAGGGGGAAAAGGTTATTAATAAGGGGGTTAAGTCTAAGATCGTTGACTAAGCTGTTTACGATGAGGTTACGAGAATGGGGGCTGCATTTCAATTACCCATCTGACAAATTAAAATTGGGAATTTCTCCTAGTAATATATATTTGTTAGGTGCTCCCGAGTTCTGCCAGGATGAAAGCTGATATACTGTTTGTTGAATCTGGTAGGATTCCTCTATAGGGGTAAATTATGATGGACTTGATGATGGTCATTGATAGAATAAACTACATCTGTCCGGGTTGCCACCCCTCGCGCACTTTGATATCAAGGTTACGTCCAGCATACACAGAGACGGCCATGCGTTCCTCTGTTAGTTCTGGTTGGGCCTTCAAGATGGGGGGGGGGGGGTTGATCCCCATTCCCAATGGTTGCAACCCAGTCCCATTCCGGAAAAGTTTCCGACCCTTGTTTCCACTGTGGGACACTCCTCAAACCAATTTCCTTCAGGGCCTAATTATGCCGTCAAATGATCGGAATAGGTAGAACGAAGCTTATTAGTGGCAGTTTACTCAATCTAGTTCACTCAAGAGTCCATGGGCAGGACTTAAGCTCTCCTCTGCTCCTCCCACTCTCTTTGAAAATTGTAGTTAATCCCTTTTAATTTGTGAGCTTAAATTCGTTGATGTGCTCCGGGTTACCTCGTGCATAGCGTCGTGTCTCCAAGTCCATTTCTGAACACGTAGGTCTTTTCAGTGGAATCGATGACAACGGCTTGAATGCTACCTCAGCAAATGAGTAAAAAATGATATTAAGAACTATGAAAAAATGAAGAACTACTGAGGTAGCCAGACAACCTGGCACAGGTATTATCCTACTAAAATACCACCTTTTCTACCTAATCTCTACACACTATTCACGCACTTCTACCTTTTTACGATCGTTGATCGTATATCAGAGGAATTTTGCTTTATCAATATTCTCAGTCTTAACAAATGCGTGAGTGTACGAATATCGTCTTTCAGACTGAATCGAATTTGAATTTGATGTAATAAGAATGAAAATGTGTGGTAGGTATAATATAAAGATAAATAGATGTTGAGTTTTGCCCTGGTGTCGAGGGCATCTCTCAGGTTTTTTCTCGCAATTTGGTCGCGTTGCGACTTTGTCATGGTTGGTTCGGTTTTTTTTTGTTTTGTTTTTACATATTTCTACATATTTATATATATATATATATAAATTAATTAAATAAATAAATTTTTTCTCTTTCCTCCTTCGCGGCATTCAAGCCTTTCAAATGATATATATATATATATATATATATATATATATATATATATATATATATATATATATATATATATATATACTTTTATTTGTTTTTTAATACTAATTTATATTTCAACTTTTGCCGGCGTTTAGGATATCATTTCTGTTTTCTATTCATTTTGTTTTAGTTGTGGACACTTCGCCTCTTTTTCTTCTTATTTGTTATTTTAATTAGCTGGTTGTATTAGTTGGTTTTTGTAGTCTTGTTTAAGTACAGAGTCTAATTGGGTTATCACGGGAGCAGTTTCTTCCTCTCGGGAGTAGGGCTTGGTTGGTGGCGCGTCCCCTAACTGCTCTAGGAATGTCCAAGTCGAGGTTCATGTTCGGAAGTATCTCTTCTTCGATCTTGTCCCAGGTCTTTCTCCCTATCCTTTGGAGTTCCATATTCAGTGGATTCAGACCTGCTCTTGCGTGCAGTTCTGTCTACCGAATATGATCCATCCTTCGCGCTCCAGCTATAAGCAGGGCTGCTTTTTTCTGCATTTGTAATTTCAATGTTGGATGCAGAAAGTACACTTGGTTAGGAGAATCAAAATTATATTTTGAGACAATCGTTTATTTCATTCACGTATGATGCAAAGGGTTGACAACTAGTGTGTTTTTTTTTTGTCTTAAATAGCTTAAAATGTCAACAAAAACCATAAGTGATAAGAAAAACTTACTGCGAAAAGTTTGCGCAAGTTCTTTGCCCGTAAACCAAACCTAACCTACACCCTGTATTCAAACTACGAGTCTCGAATGCCATTGCCTAAGCTTAACCTCGAACGCCCAATTCGCTGCCGGGCCTGTTCCAAAAAAGATCTCAAACCTCTATTATTATTTTAAAAGTCGATATCAGCTTATTTTCTCTTGAACTTTAGTTTTTGTATTAGATTTTGAAAAGAAATGTAGGCTTTAATTTTGTACCTTATTTTTAATCTAAGCTTTCGTCATATACTTATGCCATTTTCAGAGAATTGGATTTTACGACATCCTGCAAGCGAGTAAATGTATATATATCCAATTAAAGAGAGAGTAGAAGTATGAAGGTAATGACCCTTGGCCTGTTTGGACATTAAACTTTAAGATTTGTGGTCCTATACGATTTATGAAGTTCCTAATATATGAATCCGTACAGGATTCTCAAAGACAAAAAATAATACTTCGCATCGTCGCTGTTGAAGCACTTTTCTTTTTCAACCCACGACAAATTTGAATGAAGCCGGCGATGCTGCCCTAAATTCTCTTATTAAGAAGACTCCTTAGAATTTATGGTTCGTCTGTCGCTTGGAATTCGTGGGGGAACAGGGAGTATTTGAGGGCACAAGGGTTATCTCCGGAGCATAAGGATTGGTATCCCACTGAATGATTTAGGAGACACCTCGCATTTATAGTATTCTAGATATTCGGGAACAAATGAGAATTAATTTTTAATGAGATATTTGGCAGATGCAACCTATTTATATGAATTTATATCGAAGTGTTGTAAACTTTTACGTTGTCAAATTTCATTATTACCCATATAAAGTTTTTCTTGTACACCATTTTACTTTTTATAATCTTATAAAGTTCCACTTGAGATGTATTTTTTTGGCGGCTCACTATATATATATATATATATATATATATATATATATATATATATATATATATATATATATATATATATATATATATATATTATTGAAAATCATATGACACGCGATATATAGATGTATTTAAAGGCCGAAAGAAAATGGAAATTGGTAACATAAGCGGGAAAAACGCTAAGGAGAAAATTACATGAACCAATATTCTCCTTAGCGTTTTTCCAGGTTGTGTTACCAATTTCCATTTCCTTGAGCCTCTAATATATATATATATATATATATATATATATATATATATATATATATATATATATATATATATATATATATATATATATATATATAAACACTTTATACTAAAAAATGAGTAAATTAAACGTAAAAAGAAACTACTGTTTGTAGGCATAAAGTTTATTAAAACGGGTTTAATTTTCAATATGTACATAGTCTCCCAATATATATCGAAACTAGTCCCGTTTATTATGTGTGTGTGTGTCAACACCAAAAGTTCATTTTTAATTGCTCATTACTGAGTTGTTATTACACTTTAAATGAAATGAAAAAAGTTTAATTATATTCTACGTGTTCAAAATGACGTCCCCGGACATTCTTACATTTAACACAACGGGAAAGGAAGTTATTTATTACATTTTCTAAAACGCCACACTTTCCACCGCTTGCCTGAATACTTTGTCCTTGAAAAATCCCCAGACAAAAGACTTCTTAGGTGATAGATCGGGATATCTTGCGGGCCAAGGAAACAGCGAGCGATGAGATGTCTTTTTTTGTTCAAATAATCTTGGTAAACGTTGCAGTAAGTGTTAAGTTGTATGAGTCGTGGCTCTGTTTTGCTGAAACAGTTTGTTACTGCAGTTTTCTTGTTCAAAAACCGCGTTCAGCATTTCTACATATATTTCTGAAGTTATTATGAGAGGACTCCTTGTCTCTGGGTCCTGTAAAAAATAAGGACCATAAAATTTGCTACTCAAACCACACCAGACAGTAACTTTTGGCCAATGGAGAGGTTTCTCCCTGTGTACATATATTCGGCTTGTTTTTTGACAACACCAGTAATTCTGTCTGTTGATGACCCCATTGAGATAGATGTGGCATTCATCACTGAATATTATGTCACTTAATCTTAGGTGGCCTTTTGGTTTAATTATTGGGTCAGTGCGTTCATAGAACATCAAACGACGCTGTGTTGTTCGCTATGCTGTTTGAAATTCAAAATTTTGAATGACTTCATTATCAAATCCAACGTGATTATTTTCCGAATACTCTCCCGTTTGATTCCCGTCACAGCTGATAGTTGTCTCACATATTTTTTATCGTCCGTTTCAAGCTGATTTCCGACTGAATCAAGAATATTTTCAGCGGTTCGCACACGTTCGCTGCGTCCAGACTTGATTTATGCTTGTTCTTGATCGAGCCGTGATGATTCTATTTTGCGGAAATATTGCAAATCCTTTTTGGATCTATGGTCCTTTGCTGACCGAATTCCTGCCTGAAAGACCGTTGGATGGCAACTACACTAATCCCTTGATAAGCAGAAGATTTGTCCTTCCTCTGCTCAAAACGGCCGCTTCTCCATCCCCCCCTCCTCCTAATTACAATCCGACTTGCAAATTTATGTGTCCTTAGACTAAGCATCTCTGTAGTCATTAGTTTACCAGCGATTGAAGATGACGGATGTTTCCGTCGAACCCTGATGTCGCACTGGTGTCGCAAATAAATCGAGCCCAACACTGTGGTTTCTTTCCTGCATATATATATATATATATATATATATATATATATATATATATATATATATATATATATATATATGGATATATCATTATTGATTTCCTAAATTTTCGGCATATTTATATATAAAGGTGAAATAAACAAAATTACATATTGACAGATGATATATTTTCAATTATTAGTGCAAATATATGGTTCTAAAAGCTGTTTGACTTCATTTAGCATAAACAAGTGCTTGAACACGTCGTGGCATGCCACGAACTAGTATCTTGCATAGTTGCCGATTTTGTGGGAATGGAGCGAAACTAGAACAATGCGGCAAATAAGCCGTTGTTTAGTTGTAATTGGTATATGGCGTAGCTCGTCTTTCAATATGCACCATAACTTCCTAATGGAGTTCATATCTGGGGAATTTCCTGGCCATGGTAGCAGTTATACAGCATTTTCTGTACACCATTTGTTCCCTCTAATATGCACAGCCGACTGGTTCCGTGTGCAGATATTGCCACCCAAACTATAATCTTTTTCGGAAATTTCGCCACCTTCTGGAGACATTTGGGTTTAAATTCTTCACCAGGCTTCCTTCTCAAACTTTGCACACGATCAAGTAGGTACTGCAATTGTTAATTCGTCAACAAACACTACCTAAAATAATAGAAAACAATATTTGAATATATAGACATCCAAAACATGCGACTGTTATACAATATTCTCTATCAGAAATTAAGTTAGTGTACGAAAATCCATTATTTTTTATTATTTTTATTTTATACTATTTATTACATTTGATAAATCATATATTCAAAAAATACCCTAATCCCCCATTTAGATAATCTTACCTGCTTGCATTTCTTAGAAGTCCACGCAATGTGGTGATTAGACTGGGCATAGCGTGAAGTCTTCATGGTACGCGTAAGCCTAGTGTAGTTCACTTTCCAAAGGTTTGTTGTTACCTGTTCTTCGATGCACAGTAATGCTGTCTTCCTTTATTGACATGAAAAGTTACCACAAGATACTCTACTAACATCGAAGCGATTTTCTAAATTTTACCTGCAGCGATGCGCCGAGCCAAGGCGTCGTTTTTTTTTTCGAAAGGAGTAAAGTTCAATTGTACCCATTTAGAGCCATGAAATGACCCATTGATCATGAGACATATGGTTATTAACATTTGAGATTTCAAATCCACCATCGGATTCGGTGCCATCTTGTGGCAGAAGACTCATTTAACCATTTAAAGGCGCTTGCAAGTGATTTAAACCATGGGAACCCATCAAAGCAATAGCCATTTATCATCGTATCACAAAACGCCGCTGGTCATTGGAGGAACATTACCTCTTGTTCTATAAGACCTAGGGATTGTTATTCGTTGCCGATCACATTTACCAACCCTATTTGCCAACACATCCTCGTTGTATTCGCTTTTTTCTTAATTGCCTTAATCGTTTTTGAGTTGAAACCTGTAGTTTCCTTGCGATTTCTTTCTGTTTAAATGTGGTTTCACTCAAATACACTTCTATTTGTCCAATTTTATGTGGACTAAGATCACAGCGTTTACCCATGTCAGCCTTGAATTAAAATATATGAATTTTAACTAATACACCACGGTGCGACTAAAAAGTTACTAGAATACAAACAAACACTCCAAACCAACAACAACTGGACGAAACTTGGCTGCACCCCTTGGTGAAAATGAGTGTTGCCAAAACGATGACTCGTCGTTGACATATAACACTAGAAATCTGTATTAGACATAGCAAAGGTCAAAGTTGGAAACTATAATATTGTAATTCTGTGAGATTTAATATGATTTAAATTCATTTGTCCCATTCAAATAGCCTTTTATACAAAATAAATAGTTTTAAAACAATTCCTAATAATTTTTCAAGTGTTTTAGATTCAGTCATGCAAAACGTTTTTAGACTACTATATTTTTCATATAGGAAAATTAATAGAACTATTCAAACATTGAATTTTGTTTCAGTATGTTTATCATAATTTAAGGCTGAAATATAAAAAAAAAATTAAAGCCCAAACACATTTTATTAATAAGCACCGTCAATTGATGCGCGCACTCACTATTTACAATTGTAGAGAAATGTAGAGTATAGGTACATTAAAGCCTCCCCCTCCATGAGGAGAAGCGTGGGAACGGTAGCGGGCGAATAACCATAACTGCTTACCCTGTTTGATCTCCCCGCCGCTTTGGGAAGTTGGAGCTAACATCTGTTTTAAGGCGACCACCTAAGGTCCTTAAACGACGCTCTAACGATCCAATTACCTACGAGACCCATAAACCCGTGGTTATGAAAAAAAAGCGGTGCTAGTCAAAAGGCACGCCAAGTAGCGGTGCGGTTGAGAGTCTCTCTAATTAGCAAGCTGACTTGGGCACCCCAGTGCTAACCTCTGCACTTCTCGCTCTCACCAGATGCGAACCTACGATTCGCGTTCCCCTCCCTGTGGCCTGGTCACTTTCCCCTTTAGATGGGGCAGTGATCCGCCTATAAATAAGCCCCGCAAAGAAAGACAAGAGATTAGAAGTCGATACGGAAGAAGAAGGATCAGTTCGTGAAGATCGATCCTTCAGCCAGACAAGAAGATTAGAAGTCGATACGCCAGAAGAAGGATTAGTTCGTGAAGATCGATCCTTCAGCCAGACAAGAAGATTAGAATTCGATAAGAGAGAAGAAGGTTCAGTTCGTGAAGATCAATCCTTCAACCATAAAAGACTATTTCCGTGAGAAACGATAGGATCAGATTGAGAAAATCAATCTCCCCTTTCCGGGCCGTATTAACCTAAATAGTCAAGCTTTATATCGGTGCCATACCGAAGAATCCTTTACAGACTGTGAAGAAGTCTGACTGAAGAAAAGTAAACCCGCTCACACTCGAGTGACTCTCACATCTCAAGCCCCGTAAGAGTGAGAGTAGAAGAACCCAGCCCCAACGAGCTCCCGTTCTTTAATTACGTTGAAGAATCAGCCCCCCACAGGCGGCAAGCCATCCCTTCTCGACGAAATTTCAACCATCGGCCAAAACACTCCAAAGAGAGAGATAAGTCCTCCAGCGACATCCGGCAATCCATAATACCTCCTGTCATGTAAGTTAGAAAGAACATTTATATTCATATTGCGATAGTAGAAGTTTAGTACGTCTCACGTTTTAAAGGGGAGTAGAAACCATTGTTCGTGAACCTAGGTCATATTTCCTTGTAGACGAGAGTAGGTTAATTTAATGTTTAACGCTAATCAAATAGAGTCGCGATAAAAATACTAATCGGCAATTGGTATGTTTACGGGAAGCCTATTTGTTTATTTTTATCATCATATCCGTGCGATAGGAACAGATGCCAAAGATAGAAATGTGTTAACTGTTTGTTTGATATAGTTAAGTGTTTCATTTAAAATATATGTTTATGTTGGTATAAATCTGGTGTTTCCTCTTATCCTTACTTGTTTAAATAGCTCTTCCTTAAGAACAAAACTACCAAATTAGCACTCTTAGAACAAAGCCTACTTCATCATAGAAGTAACTCACGCACCACAAAGAATACCGCTACAAAAAGGGTGTCAAAGGGCCATTCTACGATAACAATGATGGCCTTTGTTTTTCAGGAGAGCTTCAATTCGTTTTGGCATACTGGAGAGCATATTTTTGATGATATCGACTCATATTGCTCCATTTGGGTTCAGTAAGCACCCACAACTGCTCACAATTTAATGAATTCTGTTTATCAACCGCCAGTTTGATTATTGCCCACAAATTCTCAGCCTACAATCAAATTTCACACATCTGATTCGTCGAAGACAGTTTAAGGGTACTGTTCAGACAAGCTAAACAGAGACGTGTTGAAAGCCTTGGCGGTTTTCATTTCGTATAAAATGGAAGACTTCTGTAACTATCGTCATTCTTAGCTCGTCAGCGCTGAGCTATCTGCTTTATTCCTTTTTTGTGCGCTCGTCCCTGCCGTCCCTGGTAATTCACTTGTCACTCTTCGTTATTCAGTGAAATTCCTTCTATTTCTAATTCACGTTCACTCGAAGTTGTGCAAAGGTAATCTTCCGATTCATCCATGAACGAGTTTTAACCAATATCTAATTGATTTATCTAATTTTTTTGAAAGTTTAGTTGTCTAGTAAAAGTTACGTGATAAAAGGTATTTTATTTTCCCTGTCTTGAGATTGTTAAAATTGGAGCAGTGGTACATGGAGAGCATTCCTATTTGAAAAATAAAGTTTTATCTTTCCGTAAAGCAAACGTCATTCTCTCCCAAATATAAGACTTATTGCTTCATGCTTTAATATTTTATTACTCAAATACATACTTTCCCAAGGGTCTGCTTCAGGCTGTTAGGGATATTAAGAGACCTGAAGACAAATGGCTGTTTGCTTGCACCGAAATTGGTCTGTAACAGTTTACTCGAGGCTAAAATTTGGAAAGTTGAGATTTCGTTCTCATCGTCTCTAAAAGAATATTCAATGAGATGGCGTTCGCTATGTCAATAGAGAGAGAGACCAGAGGATGTGAAGAAGCGTAGGAAACAATCGGTAAAACATCATTAGGTATAGATAGCATTCTAAGAATTTGATATCATATCTCAATCTAATAATTTTGCCAATTCTGGTTCTATTGATCTCAAATTTTAATAGAATGTGTGGAAATACGTCAACATATTATGGATACTGTTTTTTTTTTATCCTTTCAAGTATATAAATGTCATTCAGTGGAAAAGAAAAGGTGTTTTGTGTGATAGAGTATGCTCGAAGGCAGTCGAGCAAGACTGTGCAGCGTGTATTTGTGAAATGCTTGCTGCAGTAGCTGCCTCGGTTACATCATTTGTATATTCAAAAACTCTATTTGTTATGGCGATTAGGAATGATAATTCTTTTATATCAGGGTGTCGTGCCTGGTGACATGAGGCTTCAAACAGCTTCCATTTATACATTATAAAAATTGTCTCCACATTTATAGATACGGTTTTTACCATTTGCTCAAGTGACATACGTCTTTCTCATAATACACCTTTTTTTTAACGTAGCCACCTTTCTTTTGCTAATCTACATGAGAGATGGACATAGTTAATCGTTATTCCATTAGTTCGTTAAAAGTTTTTCTCTCATTTTTTGTACTTTATAATTTTGGCAATTTTATATTATATAGTTTTGGCAATTTTATATTTTATAGTTTTGGCAATTTTATATTTTATAGTTTTGGCAATTTTATATTTTAGAATTTTGCCAATTTTATACTTTATAGTCTTGGCAGTTTTATATTTTAGAATTTTGTCAATTTTATATTTTATAGTTTTGGCAATTTTATATTTTAGAATTTGGCAATTATATATTTTATAGTTTTGGCAATTTTATACTACATAGTCTTGGCAATTTTATAGTTTTATAATTTTTGCAATTGTATATTTTTGTCAAATTTATATTTTAGAATTTTCTCAATTTTATATTTTATAGTTTTAGCAATTTTATACTTCATAGTCTTGGCAGTTTTATATTTTTCTAATTTTTTCAATTTTGGCAATTTTATAGTTTTGGCAATTTTATACTTCATAGTCTCCGCAATTTTATAGTTTTATAATTTTTGCAATTTTATATTTTTATATTTTTTGCAATTTTATAGTTTTGGCAATTTTATATTTTAGAATTTTGGCAATTTTATATTTTTATATTTTTTGCAATTTTATATTTTATAGTCTTGGCAATTTTATATTTTTATAATTTTGGCAATTTTATATTTGTTTTGTCATTTTCGATCTTGTTTTAGAGCAACAAATCGTTTTCTGTCTCTTTTTCTAATAATAAAATAATAAAAAATTGCTGTTTTAGCATTAAATTCCGTTACATTTTAAACGAATTCAGCGATTAACTGTGCCCACTTCTGCCGCCAATGAAGTACAATGTGTAGCATGGGCAACATGCTGCAGCTGACATCCGGATGACTCCGTGCTTCCCTGACTTCAACGGTAGCTGTTGCGTACCTTTCCGGCCCCACTGTCCACAGGATGCACTGCCTCTTTATAAGTTATGCCTATTTGCGCTTTCTGGTGCAGATGCCCTCGTTAGTTTTAGCTCTAAATTTAAAATAATGAATTTGTGCATAAAGTAAGTTTACGATACACACCTTTGCTCCATCATAAATCCATAACTCTTCCACAATTTGCACTCACCACAAATCAAAATCACATCTCTTTTTTTTATTCCCTCATTCCCATATTATCCATTCACATCCTTCAGAAATCCCTCTTTGTCATTCGCATGTCTATCGCCATGATCGTCAAAGGCGTCACATACATACATCTATCTGACAAAAACTTAAATAATTCATTGGAACCATAAGTACTCTAGAATTCCCATAAATTACTGCAAAACATTGTATCATTCCTTATTAATAATAGGCCAACACACTTCAACCACCTCCCTCTTCTAGTGGTGCCCAACTAGTCGCCCGATGGGCACCATGCAACAAATAGCGCCCGATTAGAGACAGAAATGGAACTAGTATCGATTAAAAAGTTTCCTTTCGCGTTATTGTCTGGTGTTCACAATGAGTGAGATTACAAATGGAGTAAAAAAGGCTTATGAAGTTAATGAGGGCAAAAGACCATCAAGCAATTTGCTATGGAAAGGTCATCAGACGAGAGAAGTAGGTTCACTTTGGGGCGGAGTGAGTGGCTGTGGGGGGAATGGGCTGACCATCGATGATCGAGAATGATATTGAGAGAGTCACATATCCCATAAGGAAAGAATCGAAAATAATGACTTCGCACAAGAAGAAAGGGATTTCTAAATGGTTGCTTCCTCGCTGTGATCTGCAACTTTGGTTAAGGGTTAAGCGCCATCGACTTCGAAGTTGGCTCCAGCCGGGATTGTCTCGTTTGCATTTCTAATTCAATAACATTTGTCAATTGCTGAGGCCGGTCCGTCCGGCCTTGGGTCCCCTTCCAGGCGTGGAAAGAAACAGGTACATTCCCGCCTTCCTCTCCAAAGAAAAATGCAAAAAGAAGAAAAAGAAATCGAAGAATAAGGGGCTATTCTCCCTCTGAAGGTTGTCTAGTGAAGGACAAGTCCATTGCCGATTCGGCATGTGACCTTGACATGACCGGCACGTTAGGCCCTGAGGTATCCTCTGGCCGGTAACCCAGCCAAAGATCAAAGTTACTACTGCGTTGAGTTGAGCCTCGAGTACGTTGGTACCCTTCATTTAGAGACTACAAGGCCACATTGCTCCATCAAAAGAGAACACTAACTAGTTTGGCTCTTAGAGAGCCTAAGATGCTGCTTTTCTGGGATGGGAGCTTGTGGCGGCCATGATTAGTGCCCCTCGGGTACTCAATGCCTCGCCGGGGAATGCGACACAGCTCTTTACCATGAACCATGGTTTACGCGAGGGAACTCGTGAACTACTCTTTAGAAGACAACCACGAAGAGCCAGCTGACCGAAAAGCAGTCAAGGTCGAACGTGTGATGAGAAAAAGATAAGAGGCCTCGATACCCACCCCTACACTCTTCGTCTCGTTCGACCGTGATAGGCTGACCAAGTCGGTGCGTGCCGGTTGGTATCACTACTATATGAAGGCATTTGTGTCACTGCCACAGAGGTTACAAGGAGTTACAAGGAAAGAAAGTACCCTAGGAGATCTTACGGTCCATTCAAAGAGGGTACCTTTGGACTAGCAACCGAGCGGGCACATGGCTGCTCAATTGTTTTGCGTCCCTAAACGGCAACTTTTCAAGACTTTGTCTAGTCTTGACTTGAACTGGTCAACAGATTCACTGTTGACAACTTCCACTGGAAGTGCGTTCCACTTACCGCAGATACTGTAGGTGAAAAAATTGCCACACAGATTGCCGTTGTAACGCTTCAGTTCAAGTTTGAAGCCGTGATTGCGCGTTCTGTTCTCACTCAGTGTGAAAATATCCCGGTAGTCAACATTGTCGAACCCTCGAAGTATTTGGACAACTTCGATGAGCTGACCACGCAGTCTACGGGTTTCCAGCGAGAACAGATCTAATTCCCTTAGTCTATCCTCATAAATTTTATGTCGGATAGAGGGAATCAGCTTGGTTGCCCTGGCTTGTACGCGTTCCAATCTCTCGATGTCCTTTCGCAATGAAGGACTCCAAAATTGTACGGCATACTCCGGGTGCGGCCGAACGAGGGAGTTGTACAGACAAAGTACTATCTCCTTGTTACGGTATCAAAACTGGCGCTTTATGTAGCCTAACATCCTTTGGGCTTTCTTCTCTGCCTCGATGCACTGTTTCGTGACGTACAAAGTAGGGTTTACCCAAAATCTGTGTAAGTTGCTCCAAAGCCGTACACGATAAGGCCTTATCGTGTATTATCATTTTTTAAAATATCGAAGAGCCGCACCCTGCTTCGTAGAAGCAATATAGCGCATATCTCGTGGAAAAGGAAATCCTGGCCGTTCAGACTGCGGATCCTGTCTCCTTTCGCGAGACAAAGGATTTGGTCCGGGGCGCCCAGCTCTGCCTGGAACGTCTTATGTCTGAATTTAAAAAGAGGAGCCCTCTGCTGCAGTTTCATCCAGGCGTACGAACATAGGTTGCTTTCGCGCCCAGTCGGAATATTTCTGCGGGTTTTACTTCCCAATCTCGAACCCACGACCGTTCCCCCGTTTGAAGCCAGCGGGCTCAAAAACAGCGGGTAGTCTCTCAACGAGGGGGCCCTACGTAATCGAGGCTCCGCTCAGCGCACTTGTAACTTTGGTTTTAGTCTGGGCCCCCTCACTCTGGGGCACCTCGGAGCAGGATATGCTGATCTTTTTTCTGGTCGCTTGCAAAGAGGGGGCGAGGGGAGAGTGTACCAATAACTTTCCAGGCCCCATCAGAGTGTTCACATCAACCCAGTAACGGGTATTCCCTAATTTGCACTCGGGTAGGGAGGGGGGATGTGTAGCTCCTCCAGGTACCAAAAGTAACAAGCTACACAAGGTACCCCCCTTGGGGGTCTGTAGGATCCAAGGCTTTCTCCCTTAACCTCCCAAGCGGTTGGAGGGAGTAGAGATGCCATGTGCTCCCCGGGGGGCTATAAACAACCTACCCAACGCCCAATATATCAAGCCGATGCCCAAATACAGGCAGGTCTTCATCATGGTTCCGTGTGACTGGTATTGTCCGCCTTTAGTTACTAGATCAGGGGGAAAACAAACATTATAAATCTCTAATATCCACAGCTCTAGGGTATCAAATGAACTGTACACCAAAAATACCCAGGTTCACTACCAGAGAAAGTGGTATTCATTTGCATGATAATACATGGTATCACGCAGCCAAACAGACTAAGGTAAAAAAAAAAGTCTGTATGGTTGAGAACTTTTCTCTTTCTCCTCCGTCCGCTGAACATAGCTCATTTGAATCCCCATCCCTTTGGGCCACTCTAATGCCTTCCTCGTGCCAGTACGTTCAGAAATAAGGAAGAAGTTAGTTCTGGTCTGCTCTTCCAACAATTGCTTCTTCAGAACCCATAATGGATAATCGAAAAACTGCCTTCCTGCTCTGCTTGGAGAGCATAACAATGATTAATGAGATAAAATTTAATTACATGGACATGCATTTTCACCTTTTCGAAGATGCTAAACTATTTTCCGAACACCTGTAGCGTTGCAATTGATAATATTTAATGTCATTCATTGCAATGACCTTTAATAGTCGAAGATGCTAAATGGCAACTCGAGCCTGAAATGGAGGCCTTCCAGACTCGTCACGAGAAGTATTCCCAGCTTGAGACCCAAAGCGATAATCTACCTCTCTAACCCAACATACCTACCTCTACCTCGCCGAAAGCTCGAAGTTACATACATCCTTTTCGAGAGCGCCACAGTATTTATCAAACACTCAATAAAATCTGAAATTTCTAAAAAGTATGTAGTAAAGACAATGAACGCCATGAATCAGAGAATCATTGCCTAAATCATGCGAACAAGAACGACACCCTCATCGCCCCTCACCCTGGCCCATTCCCAGCTTCCTCCTTTCCTCGTTCTTAATTCTTTATCCTTAAAAATTTTCTTTCCTTTCGTCAGAATTTTTTTTTTTTTTTTATTCCGCTTCCCTAACAAATCTTGTATTATTATTATCATTAAAGTCTGATCGTGCTAAGAAACGTCCCTTTTATCATTGGTAATTTTGGCAAAAATTCTCCACGAATGAAGCTTCCGATTTGACATCGTACCAAAAGCGAGCAGACATCAAACGAACGGAGTTTCGAGTCGTCGAACTTCAAGATTCGTCAACGACCATCCAATTTCACTCCACAGTGGAGGGAAATGAGAAGGGTTCATCTTAAGTAAAGTGAAGAGGAAAAATGGTACGGAAACTCTTCTTTGTTGTCGTGTTGCTATTTTCGTTTTCCTTCTCATTCCCTTCTTTTCTTCTTTTCGTCTTATTTTTATTCTGAGTTTGTTATTTTGTTCTTATATTACCTCTTCTACGACTATTCCTACTACAATAATATTTAAGATTAAATTGGTCGCCGGCGGATGTGTCCCATCCGGAGGCTACAAAATTCAACCTAAAATCTGAGAGGGATTGAAGCAAAGGTGAAGAGGAATAATTGAGATGCGATGGTTCGCAGTTTCATACTTCGCTTGGTTGTTTCCAATATTCTTTCTTATGTAACTCGAGGAATTACCCTCAAGTCTGCCAATATTTTCTGCGTGAAGAAAACCGTTCAAAAAGCTGGTCCGGCGCCCATCCAGTGAAGACGTCGTCCTTACCTCATTATAGCTCTCATTTCTGGACCAAGCAAACGACAATTACCACTTCACTTTGAACCACAGTAGATATTTCTAATACTAAGGACGATCAGGTGTGGAGATACCAATACCACACGAGCATTCACTACACTCAATGATTCGAGGATGGCGGGCAATATCCCGTACCAAGCTATCTATCCCAACCAGTTAAGCGGTGAAGATGGTCGCAAGCGGCCGGTGCATTAACTTAAAATTGGCGAAAAATGGCGGAAAATTCGATTTCTACCCCGCATTTGGAGGTATCCGTGGTCGCCAGTTCTGTTCCACTGGTCCAAGAAGGCTGCAGTAATCCTGGGCTTGTGGAGACTTAGAGGGCATAGGCATGGCGAAAAGTACCCAATGACGGTATGCCCCAAGGCAGCGTCCTTGGACAGAACCATTGACACCGTGGAAAAGAGTAATTCTTTAAGTAATGAATCTTTAAATGGAATGAGAATGGTACCCAGGAATGAAATTCGGTTTCTTCCAAACGTGTTGAACTGTAATGTATGGTAAAAGTGTAATTTTAAAGTGAGAGTAGAAAGTAGAATCAATCAGATCACTTATAAATCGTAACCATTCGAGGGTTGTGTCTGGTAGTGTGGTAGAATTCCGCAGAATATTTTGTTACAAGTTTAGCGTTCCTGTGAGTCTATATTGTGAGGGAGAAAAGATTAAAAGTGAGAGAGATTCAAATGGATAACCAATGGGGTTTGGTGGATGCGAAAAAAGTGAGGAAGAGAATGTGTGAAAGAAGAAAACAAATATTTATAGAAATTTATCAAAATGGTAACAACTTGGACGAATGGACCGAGGTTGATCAGTCAGGTGTGGCAATGTTATGGCAGCAGAAAGGTGGATCAGCCATGAAACAGATGTAATGACTCGATGAGACAATATTTTTCTCTCCACCTTAAAACGAAAACAAACGAGGGCGAATCCAGCAGAATGTTTGGAATGAGAGACCTGTAAAGTAAGTGTTGGAGAGGGAAGAAGTAAAAATGTGTGGAAGATAAAGAGCCACACATCTCCTCGCAGCAGGCATTGGGGTCTAGAAGGAAAACGGCATATGTTAGGGCAAGGTGGGCGCACAACCTATCAGATGTAAGCTGCAGCATGGGTTCCCATGCTATATTAGACAGCCTGTCGCTAGAGGGAAGGAAAATAGAGCTATGGGCACTATAAGGGGGATTTACCCACCCCCAACCGGACCCAAGAGGGAGAGAGTGACACCCCCCACCCCTGGCACCAACCAGGAAGGATTGAATCGAAGCAAGTCGACGACTAGCCTGCAAAATTAACCATCGAACAAGAAAAACGAGGGAGGTTGTAAGGAAAGGCGGAGAAGGTAAGTTCTAGAAGGAAGCCTGGGTAGTTTCAATCTAATTTTAGACTCCCGGAGGCATTAGCTGGGTCGAGGTGGAGGGGTGATGGTTTTTAACATGGCATCTTTCTTCCCGCGCTCTTTCCTTTCCACTCCACTCTTCTTTCTACTCTCATACTATCCCCATGCACTGTGCAGTGGATGTTCAGGTGTAGCATGAAACCATGCGTTAGCTCCATCCCGGCACCAATGTGGGATTTGCGCCCCGCCCCTCCCCCACCTCCTTAATGCATTTAGGGGGAACTGCGGGCGGCTATATATCTTTCACACATTTTTCCTTCCTCCATCTTCACTTTCATACAGATCTCTCCTTATAAACATTCTGTGGGATTTGTGCTCGTTGGATTTTGTTTTAGATTTTGAGCCCTCCTCCCCTTCCCCCCCTAGAGAATGTCTAGTCCTAATACTATTAAATGTGTGGTAGATTCCCCGCAAACATCTCCACAATGTACGATACACCACATAATCCCATTGAGCTTTTTATGAGCGGCAAAAAGGGATGTAGGAGAATGTTGCAATACGAAGGAAGTGAGAAACGTGGAGCTCATGCAGCAGATGCGAGAGTGAGCCAACGCCCGCCACAACAGTTCTACGCCCGATCTTAAACCACTCCCTTACGGTACATTCTTATTTACATTTGTTTGATTTGAGTACTAAAATTTTTGTTTTCCAGGACATTCCAACCCGTGATGGAGGAAGCGGACATTTTTTTCCCCTGTGCTTTCCTTATTCAGTTATTGGGAAAAATTCCAATAAATCCAATATCCACAATTTAACGGCCTAAATGTAAAGAAGATTCGTTCATAACGCATCGGAAATTACTGGAAAACAATAATGTATTATCTTAATTTGTGTTATGTTTATATTTCTATGGTAAACAATAAACATAATGTAATGTTTATATTTCTATGGTAAACAACTGATTCTCATATCAAAGTTATCATCATCACTAACTCTATAATTTAAGAAGGGGATTTTTTTAAGCATTTGAATAATAATTTCATCTTAGTTTGGTTATGACTTATGTTTTTTTAGGAAAGTTATTTCTAATCATTCTTTTATAATATAAAAAAACAAAATGGTGAAGTTCAGAAAAAATATAAATATCGAAATTTTGTGACCTTTTTAAAGCCCCCCAAATTACAAATAGTGAAGTTCAGAACATTTATTTTTATATATCTTCTTCTATAAATCATATTTTAGCAACGTGATATTTTGAAAGGGGAAGAAATTTAGTTCTTTTTTTAAATTATTATAATTGGCGAAGTTCGGAAAATTTATAAAAATTTAACCATGGCTGCTTTTTTTGAGATTTTAAACGTTAATTTTAGTAGCGAAGCGCAAGCTCCCCTCCTAGGGGTGAGTGGCGAAGCCATTGCCTGGTTGGAAGGTAAATAATCATGTCATGTGAGATACCCAAGAGTGCTTGAATTATGACTTCTTTTTTTTTACGCGGCTAACTGGCGACTACTTTCAAGGAAATGGGTTGCTGGAATTTAAAATTTCAAGCCCAGTGCGAGGCTAATTTAAAATTCTCAAAACCAAACTAAACAAAGAAAAAACTTGTTTTGTTAAGAGGACATCTGGCGACTGTCTACTAGGGAAAAACTCGCCATAATCACATTACACCCTAACACTAGGCTAAATAAAAAAAGAGGACAAAACAAAGACAAAAGATACAAAAAAAAGTCAAACAAACAAGCAAAAAACCAAAACAATTAGCAAAAGAGCAAATAGAAGAAGGAAGCACTCCCCGGCGTTAGGGTAAGGCGCGCCTGCCCCTGTACTGGGATGAGCGGGGGCCCTACCGCTTGTCTCCTGTACTCGGGACGGGATCGTACACAGGCTTGTGGACTATTTGACTTTTTGGAGGAGGTTGGTCTACTCCATTTTATTTCACTTTGTGCTAGTTGCATGTCCCAGCGCCGAGGTTGGGGGAAGGGGTCTCCTTGACGCCGGAAAGCACTTCCTTTTTGTTTGTTTTTTTCTTTATCTTGTTTCTTTTTGGTCTTTTCTTTTGTTTTGCGAAGTTTAGAATAGCCTAATACTAGGTTAGAATCTTAATTATGGTGACGTATGCCCTTGAAGGCAACCGCCAGATAGGCGCTTAAAGAAAATCCCTTTGAATTCACAATCTCGACACACCCTCAAGGCACAGACAGGAGATGAATAGAGTCCAATGGCCGGCCGGAATTTGAATGTCGTTCACAGCGCGAATATTTGCTTAACCAACTTCCAATTTGTGTTGCCATCCAGGAAGTGACTTCTGGAACAACCAGAATATATGCCGAGGACCACGAGTACCATATGCGTATAGTATAAATAAAGGTAGATTTAACAATAAAGTTTATTCGTATATATGTTCAAATCCCTTCAAAAATCTGGCTTATCCTTAAGAGGTAGGTAATATGACGTCATTTCCAAAAGAAACACGATGACTTAAAACACAGAAAATGTTATTAAAAAACGTTAGGAACCTTATAAAAAAAACGTAACGCAAGCTTTTGTCGTCTCGCCTAGTAATTTTACATTAATAAAATCCACTTTTTCTAGCTTCGACATGACGTCACCCAATATCGTCATGAAAACCCGATATACTCGTATATATATAAAAAAAAACAACAAGGAATCTAAACAGAAAAAGTAATTTTAATAGCAAAAAATAAGCCAAACTATTTGTAACAATTATGTTTTGTTTTTATTAATAAAATTACTTTTCTAGTTTGCTAACAACGTCCTAGCCACATAAATATCACTCTAACGACAATAAACTGTCTCCATTGGTCCGCAGCGAGCCTCTTTTCCTCAGGGGTAACCTGTAAACAAGGTACTTACACGTGACCCATCTCGTGAGCGATGATGAATGCAGAGGTCAGTCCCTCGTCCCTGTTCAGGGTGCAAGAACGCGCGGGATCGCACACACCGGCCACGGGTGCGTATCCCGAGGGTCCGCCGAGGTCGAGCCGGGTGAGCCAGACGGCCAGGTCGTGGCGCATCGGGGCTGAGGACAAGCGGGAGAGAGTTTCCGCCCATCGGTTCACCGACTCGAGAGATCGTTTTGCACTACCTTCCTTCACCTGCGAAACAAAGAGATACGGTATACTCATCTAGCTCCCCACTCCCTCCCTCCACCCACCCACCCCAATCCCGTTCCTCGTCTCATTTCCATAGACCCCAAATAACACAACTTCTTTTTCCACAGTTACCATGGTAACTCCGAAGCTTCCTATGCTAATTCATTTACATAAACACTCCATCGCCATTGTTCTTTCCATTCACTTTTATGCCGGCGAAGCAAATTCTCCTTTTTATCAGATTTGTATAGAAACACGAAGGAAACTTTAATAGTCTCAAAAGAAGCCTATTCCCCATAGGCCTCTTGCAAAATAGACGCGAAAATTGGAAGGTGAAAAAAAAACTCCAGAGCTCAATTAATTATTCCAAAAAGATTCTTAAGAAATATCTCAAAGAAACCGAATTATTTTTTATCAAAGGGATTTCAAATGAATGCATTTCCAGTCGATTGGAAACACATTGAAATTTGGATTTTTCATCTCAATTTCTTCGCTCTTTGAGGATTAAAAATAATTGCCGGAGGTTCATTTTTAGTCGCGTGCAGACGACACAATGTTGCTATGTCGGTCGATCGGAAGGCAACCATTTTACTTTTCAATGAGTTTTTTAGCAATAACATTGTAACTATTCGGCCGATTCTAACGAAATTTGAAACCCTTATGTTGTTTTACATTCTCTTTCGAATGATATAATTGCCAAGGTCCTCCTAAGGTTAGTCTGGGAATGATGTGGCAATAACATGGTAACTATTCGGCCGATTTTAACGAAATTTGAAACCCTGATGTTGTTTTACATTCTCTTTCGAATGATATAATTGTCAAGGACCTCCCGAGGTTAGTCGAGGAATTATTAAAGGTTTTGTAGCTGGTAGGGTCATAAGTTAGAACATTGAGAGCACGCGACTTAGGTCTGTTGATCTTGTTACTACTTTTATTCTCAATAGTTTTTCTTAATAATAATGAATAATTGACTAAATATTAAAAAAACAACAAATGAAACCCCAAGCCTAGTTTGATATTATTTTGAAATATAACCCCCCCAGGGCATATTCTTAGGAGAGTTGCACACTCTTCTGGTCCAATGTGACTCACTGAGGTAGTAACCACTGCTGGTTACCATCTGCATTTTGACATCTCCTAACTTTACCACTTTCGCCAGGATCGGAAGGATGAGAGGTAGAACAAGCAACGCCTTGTAAGGTTTAAAACATGACACTTGAATGACAGGCACGCGTTACTGGCCCCAGGGGGCCCCGTTAGTCTCAGACTACAGGGGAGTTATTTCTTTGATGCCTCCCTCTTTTCCTCCGCTTTTGCCCCTCTCCCCACTCATTATTTTGTAGGCTAGACGCTGACCAGCTTTCTTCCATTTATCCCTGGCCGGCGCATTCTTCCCATACATTTATACTTCCCCTATTTTCTCCACCTGCTACAACTAAAATATGGATGAAAGTCCCTCCCCCTCCCCCGGCCCCAGTGCCCGGAGTTGTGAACCCTCGCAGCTCAAAAATTTAGAATATGATTTTTTTTTAATTTAATTGAAAAAAATAAAATGTGTTAGAAAAAGTGAAAAGAGAAAAAGAGGTGGAATATTTTTTTGTTTTAATGTAGCTCACATTATTAGAATAATTAATTTCCAGTTTAAGTAAATTATTATTTAAACTAAATAACTTGTATCTCTCGGTCTCTTTCAGTACACGCCACCACACTCAGGGGGAGACTTGGTTTGGCAGTTGTCAGATAGACGAACATCGACACCCTTCAGGAGGAGGATAAGTCACAAAAGGTGGCTGCTAACAGAGTGCTGTATCGAAGCATATTAATGGAAAGTTGACTGGAAGGTAAAAGAGCAACAGGAATGAACGCAACATTGAGAGGAATGTGAAGGAACTTGAATCAAGGACTTGGGAGAGCTTTACAGAGAGGGGTATGTGTGGTTGAATTCACTGCATCAAGAGCCAGCGCACAAATAAGTGTTCAGAAAAGGGGCTACAATTCCCACGTTCCTAATATTAAGGAAATTCCAGCATTCCTAATATAAGCCATTTCCCGCATTCCTAATATCAAGGCAATTGCCGCCTTCCTAATATCAAGGCAATTCCGCATTCCTAATATCAGGGCACTTCCCGCATTCCTAATATCAGTGCAATTCCCGCATTCCTAATATCAAAGCAATTCCCGCATTCCTAATAGCAAGGCAATTCCCACATTCCTAATATGAAGGGAATTCCCACATTCCTAATATCAAGGCAATCCCCAGATTCTTAATTTCAAGGGAATTCCCACATTCATAATATCAAGGCATTCCGGAATCAGATGAAACGTTTCAAAGTTGTTTTTTTAAAGTTGTTTTTTAAGAGACCATCCGGCGACTGCATACTAGGGCAAAAGTCGCCGTAATCACCTTACAGCCTAATGCTAGGCTGGGTTAAATCACAACACAAATATTCAAAAGACCAAAAAAAAACAAAAAAAAAAACGAAAAACAACAAGAAGCAAAAAAGCAAGAACAAGAAGGAATGATGTCCCTGCAACGGGTTGGGAGGTCCGCCAGGCTCCTCGAAAACGCAAGTAGTCCACAAGTCTGTGTACACGAACTCTTTCCGAGTACAAAGGACAAGCGGTAGCAACCCAGCTGGTCCTTAGTCGAGTTTCGAACGACCAAAAGATCGATAGAAAAGTAAAACAGTAGCCCTATCAGTGGTCAAGGCGCTGAACGTCACGGAACGAAGAATATCCATGGTGCGGGTGCAAGAGACCCTGAGGCTTGTTTAAGAAAAAGACCGGATCGGGGTGGAGCCCTGGGTGGCGGCAAAAGTACACCACCTTTGTTTTGGCTAAGGAAAACCAAAACTTGTGCGCTTCATCATAACGAGATGCGGTTCAATAAATGTTAAGAGTCGACGCTCCAGAGTTGGCATCTGAGCCGCAGCAAAGGAGATCGAAATGTCGTCCACGTAGAGCGTAGCGAGAACGTCTTCCGGCAGCACCGACGTGACACTGTTGATGTTCAGGGCAAAGAGTGTGATACTGAGGACAATCCCCTGCGGGACACCTTTTCCTGCTACAATTTTCCAGAAAGGGCTCCCCCTACCCCTACGCGGAATCGACGATATCGCAAAACCTTAGAAATAGAGATTGGGAAGAGTTCCCTCGCTCGCATCATAGGGAGAATCTCCATGGTACCGTATAGCCATGAGGTATCATAGACCTTCTCCAGATCGGAAAACACCGTGTCTATGAAGGAAGGCCTCGCAGACGGCTTTTTCCAGTCGGGGCAGAGCATCCAACGTTGGGTGGAACTTCCGGAAGCCGTATTTTGCGGAAGACAGGTGTCCTCCACTGGCCCCCAAAAGGCTAATCTAACATTTACCAATATCTACATCAACTTGCACACACAGGAGGTTTGAGATCTTGGTCGAAAACCGGTTGGAGTAGATCGATCTCTCCCCAGTTTGCGATAAGCAAGCAGAGGAGCGATTCATCAGGAGTCTAGGAGGATACCCTCTATCCAGCTCATGTTGAACAAATTCTTCGCTCGTATACAGTAGTGTGCGAATTAGTTCGGATAGTACCAAATTTTTGGACTATTTCATATTGTCTTAATTTTTGGCAACACTAATGTTTTTTTTGTTTTTCATGCAGAATAGTGTACTGGTAACATCTGGCAACTGTTTTGTTCTGCCCTAGCTACACTAAGCCTGACAGTGCTACACCAGAGCTTGTCGTGGATGATTATTGCAGGGAGCATGCTCCGCGGTGTACTTGGTTCTGCCGTAATATTCACTTTCCAATCATTATTAGACTATAATTCTATTATAGCCATCACACCCAAGAAGCGTGCAAGTATTATAGCAAAGTCAACTGTTAGCGACATTGTGAAAAGAGCTGAACATTGGTGAACATTCAACACTGCAACAGGAAAAACGTGGAAGAAAACGAAAGACAACAACACTTCACGATGCCAAGGTTCTCACAAGGATCACAGTTATTGACTTCTGCTATGAAGAAAAAACGTCTTCGCTGGGCACGCAAGTATGCTGGATGGAAGGCAGCTGACTGGAAGAAAGTTATTTTTTCAGCCGAATCGCATTTTGAATTACATCGGCATAGGTCAGTGGTAGTAAGACGAAGCAAAGATGAATTACTTCAGCCAGGACACATTCAACAGTAGCCAAAATACCCACCTAAGAAGAAAGATGTTTTGGGTTGTTTAGCGTTAAAGACCTAGAGCGGCTTGTTACTATTGAGGGAATGATGAACAGCGTAAAATACAAGGCAATTCTGCAAACTCACTTGCTTCCCACGATGCAGAAAGACTTTCCTGATGGAGGCGGCATTTTCCAGCAGGATCTGGCTCGGTACCATACTTTCCAAATAATGCGCACATTCTTGGAAAAAGTAGACTTACGGTTATAGATTGGCCTGGGAATTTTCCTTAACTAAACCCCATCGAGAATCTATGGGCTATAATTAAACGTTGGATCAGGAAAAGCGACTGTTCGACGATGCAGAAGATGATTTGTGCCGTTATCAATGCCTGGTACCATAACGAAGAACTGGTTGAATATATGCCAGAGCGAGAGAAGCAGGTTCTAAAAGCAAAGAGCATTTATCTTATCATTGACGTATTCTTTTCAAATATAAACAACAATTATAAAATAATTGTATTAATTCACCACTGTCCATACTAATTTGCACCCTACTGTATGTGTCGAAGCATGACATACGAGATAAAATTCGGACCGGGGGCAGTATCCTCACACGAAGCGAGAGCGAAACGCAACTCATTCATTGTAAACCTGTCGTTAAATGGTTCTCCGCCTCTTGATGTAAAATCCATTCAGTTGTCTTCAGCGAGATCACGACGTGTATGATTGATTGCTGTCGGAGCAGCATACTGACTAGAAAATGCGGACAAAGCGGTTGCAGTCCCATTCTCCTGGAGAACGGGAGGGAGGACCTGCGAGAACCTGTCCCGAATCCTTTTGACTCGCTTCCCCACCTCTGCTAGAGGGATCTTCCCATTCACTGAAGAAACTTATGCTTGCCAGGAAGAGCGACGGGCGTGTTTCGAAACACATCGGAACCTAGCCCTAGCTCGGCGAAATTTACCAAAAGTGAAATCGTTTGGGCGGCGCTTATAGCCCATGTGGGCGCAACACTTCTTTTTAAGGGCCGTCTAAATCTCGGCTGACCAACATGGAAGTGGTTAACATGTAAAACGGCCAGAAGTTTTAAGGATAATAGTTAGAGCCCCACGGCGATGAAGCTGCTGGAAACGAACTCATCGTCCTTATCCACCGAACTAAACTCCTCGGCTGGGACAGAGAAATCAGTCATTACCTGAAATGCGGACCACCGCGCCCGAGAACAGTACCACCAGGGGGGGAAGGGGCAATCTTTAGGGAGCATCGGTCCAAAAAATGATATTTGAATGAGAAAGAGATCACTATCATATAGGTCATCAACCTCCAACCCAAATCAGGCTGTTCATTCGGGGAGCACAGGATAAATCAAAATGGGAAAATAAAGTGGTTCTCTTGCAGTAATGCGTAAACTCATTCACATTTAGGACACCTATTTCCAGCTCATGGATCAGGTCAGCAAGGATCTGACCCCTGGGATTGATCGAGTAGTCTCCCCAGAGGTGTCTACAGTTTAAATACCCGATCAGTACAAAGGGTCTCGGCAACTGTGCAACGACGTGACCGAAATTCCCCACATCGAAGTCAGCTGACGGTGGAATGTACGCAGAAATAACAATATCTAGGTGCAGCTGCACACCTACTGCTTGAAAGGAGGTATCTAAAGAGAAGAGAGGAACGGAGACATCATGCCGGGTATAAATCGCGCATCCTCTTACCCTTGGGTGTGGGTGTAAGCACTGAAGCTCATTTGGTACTCTACTCCTTTCGGGGGCCTGTTTAGAAACACTAAGACGGCCTCATGACCGAGGCTCCGCTCAGCGCACTTGCAACTTTAGTCTTAGTTTGGGCCTCCTCAACCGAGGGAACCTCGGAGCCGGACTTGACGTTTTTGTCCTGGTTACCCTGCTGAAACGGCAGCGGACCCTTCCATTCCCGGAGCTCCCGCGGATGTAGAGGAAACCCTTAGCCATCTTTGTTTTCTTCTTTCTGTCTTTTCCCTTTTTCGGGAGAGTAGGGGAATGACCCCACTTCCCTCCAGTGCTAGAAGGAGCCCCTAGGTCTGACGGATCAGCCAGCCTCAGCCTCGGCAGGATCCTTCTCAGAGATGGACGAAGTCTTGGTTGTAAAAGTGGAACCAGCCTGAGAAGGAGGTTCCTACTCTCCTTGTGAGTCCTCGGGGGCCTGAGACGTCTGAGGAGAAGTTCTCACAGGGGCGGAATCAGGTTCGGTGTTTGGCCCCGAGCCACGATGGGATCCCATGAAAGAACATGCCGTCTGGGGCTTGGTCACCTCCGGGGCCATGTTCATCTTATGGAAGGCTTCCATCTGGCATAACGGACCCCATTCGAGGTACTTTTTGTCGTAGCTTCTCCAGCCGGCGAACTGACCTCTATTGGGGAAGGAGAGGGAGGTAGGCATGCCGACCCCCTGCAAACTGTAAATGCAGGAAACTAGGGGGCATGTACCTGCGGGGATTTGCTCTATTAACCCTCTCCCCTCGCGGGTGGTCAATTTTGGGCCACGTTCGTGCTCTCTTGGTAGTCTCCTGTGATAGTAAAGGAGGCACTGCCGCTTGTAGGTAGATGGTGTCGTTCTCCTCCAGAGAAGGGGGTGAGGGGGAATCCACCGCACCCGTAGCTTTAGGAAATGAGGAGTAAGCATCTTCTCCGGTAGAAGAGGGTTGGAGGGGCCCCTGAGAAAACATAGGGGGTTGGCACCTCCTTTTCAGAGATTAAGATGCCTGAGAGCGGCTCCAAAGATGGCAAAGGGAAGCCCCTTTGCCGCATACGGATAGTGAGAGGGAAGCCCGTCCACCGGTCGAAGGGGCGTCTCGTGTTACCTAGTCCTCCCCGACACCTAGGGAGGGCGAGGCGGCGCTCTGAGGCAGATCCTCATGCGCAGTCCCACAATTCTTTTCTTTTGTCTCAATGGTTGAGAAAGAAAAGGAGCAATCATGGATAGTAGATACTATTACCTGCCATAGGATCACAAAATCCCAGACAGCGATCATTTACACGTAATCGGCCTCGGTCCAGCGTTGATGGGCTTTGCCAACCAGGCGCGACATTTAGGCGAAATTATCCAGGAACTTTGACCATAAAAGGTGGTGTCGGTGTAGCCACCTTTTATGTGTACTGGATGAAGGGGAGCAGAGTCAATGGCCCCGCACCTAATACTTGCCCTAGTCAGGGGGCGTTCCACCCCCTCAGAAGGAAGGGACCTCACAGTCTACACTGCCACTCGACTAGGGACTCATAAGAGGACAGAAGTGCGCCGGGCAGCCAAAACCCCTGTGGGTAGAAAAGCAATTATGCAAGTGGGTATGGGGTAAAGAAAAGTAGAGAGAGAGGGGCGGGTCCCCTAACGAGTAGGGTGGGTGATCACCTATTATTACCATACCCTGGTGTTAGGTGATCCCAGGATGGCATGCAGTCCACCATGGCTACCGGACTGAACTCTGTCCAAGTGGGTACAATCCTCCTGGTACAAAGTGCTGGTAGAAAAGGTTGAGGTCATAGCCGTAAATAGTAAATAATATTTAATAATATTAAATAATAATAATAATATGCAGTAATTATAATAACACATTATAAATAATGATAAATAATAATCATAATTAATACTAATAATAAATAACAAAATACTGCTAAATAAAATAATAATAATTTAATACCCGATAATAATATAAAATAATTAAAATTATAATGTTATAAATAATGATAAATAATAATAATACAAATAATAAATACTACTAAATAATAATAATAATTATTATAAAAATACTACTACTACCGCAACTGCTACTACTACTAGTACTACTACTATACTACTAGTACTAGTACTACTAGAAAACCAACAAGAACACCTTACTAAGACAGCTGGTAAGGGCCATTGGCCTATGTATTATAGGAAGGAGACAAGCCATTTCTATCGTTTCGGAATGGGCAGAGGACCAACGCCGTACTCCACACAGTAGGATAGAATCCCTGGATCCAAATCCAGTTAATAATTAGGAGAGATTCCGTACCAAGACGGAGACGTCCGAATAAGTCGCACCGGATATTGTCTAGTCCGAGAGATGTAGGAGCGCACCGAGACAGTGCTGAGCGCATCTCGGTGGTACTGAGCGGTCAGTTGTAGGGTTCTTGTCCACCGGGCGTGAAACGCGGGGCTGTACTCTCTAGCCCAGGGTTGATATGTCTAAACTCCGCCGGGTGGCGCTCAACGCTGCTAACATCCGCAGAAAAAGGAAGCTAATATATCAGAGAAGCTGAGGATCGCAGACGATATAACCATTCATCTCAAGTCCAGGGGTGGAATGACCAGCATACCGCCCCCTGATTTTGTTAATTCTCTTCCATACCTAAGTTGAAGAGGTAGTGGAAAACAAGGAAGACACATATGCCCTCTAGGAGTCAAAGAAAACATGACATAAAATTCGCTGGCAAATGGTTCTAGTTCAATTTCAGTCAATACGGTTCGGAGGGGTTGGGTTCAGGCGGAACCGCGCATGGGCCTTTTTAGGGGCCGCCACCACACGAGTGCAATCAGTATTCCACCATGAGACTGATGTTCTGGCCCAGGGGACCAAATACGAGGAATTGCATCCTCCACAGCCGAACAATATCTCTAAAATCTCCATTTTATTTACTAGTTAGGAGGCCTCATGGAACTTTGACCAGTCGACCCTTACAACATTCCATCTGGGGATATGAAACGGATGGGCAAAGTGTGTGTTTTAAGACAATAGGGAAGTGGTCGCTGTTATGCAGGTCATCTAAAACCGACCACTTTAAATCAGAGATACAGCCAGCGGAGCCAATATACGAGGGGCGGTCAATAAGTTTTGCGAATCGGTAGGGCAAAACAGAGGAAGGGGGATGGCTGTTTGTGGGGGTGTTAGAACAAGTTATGACAAGTCAGGACCTGCAGCCGCACGCTCCTGCCTCGTCTATTTTAAGAAGCAGTAGCTGATCGCAGATCGTCAGTCACAAATTTTTCAACAATGGAGAAGGTTGAGCACCGCGCACTGATCAAATTTTTAACCAAGGAAGGCAAGAATGCAAAAGAAATCCATGAACGCATGGTTGCAGTGTACACCGACACCGCCCCTTCCTATGCAACCATTGCTCGCTGGAATAGGGAGTTCTGCCATGGTCGTGAGTCCCTTGAAGATGACCTCCATTCAGGACACCCGTCAGACGTGACCACCGAGGACAATGTGGCCCGTGTGGAGAGGATGATCCTCGAAAAGCGACGGGTAAAGGTCGAAGAAATCGAGCGAGAACTTGGAATATCACATGGAGGTGTTATCAACATCATCCACGATAATTTTGCCATGACCAAGGTCTCTGCCCGTTAGGGCCCTAGAAACCTCACGCCCCATGATCGACTTCAACGTCGTCAAAGTTCGGAGGAGCTTCTGCTCCTGTACAACCAAGACCCGGCGGGATTCGAGTCACGCATAGTGACAGCTGATGAAACGTGAGTCCATCACTGGGATCCCCTAGCGACTACTTTTTATTCCACCAGCGCAAGGCTGCACTACGTGGACGCCGGTTTGGGGACGATGAAGATGTCCAGCTCGCCGTCCAGGAGTGATTGAACAGCAGTCGGGAGATTTCTGGTTGTCGGGAATTCGAAGCCTCAGGGACAAGTGGCGCAAGTGCACTGAAGTCGAGGGTAGTTATATTGAAAAATAATAAAACGCTTTTGCTCATATCTCGTTTCCTTATATCATAATTGCAAAACTTATTGACCACCTCTCGTAGAAAATCAGTTTGCATGTGGTAGGACGTAACATGACCGGAGTTAAGAATGCTGAAAAGATTGCTGATTAAAGAGACTTAAGGAGACGGCCTTGACGGTTGTTCACTTTATCACCCCATACGGGGTGATAGAGTGAACAACCGACCTCTGCCAGAGGGAAGGTTGGAAATTACAGTTAGAGGTGTCGAAGGAACATGGGTAGGGGGAAGAGTAGGAAGGGATAGGGAGCACCTCAACTGAGGTGTAAACTTGAAAAGCTTCTAGAGAGGAAGATTGCCTGCCCGTTTTAGAAGTTAGCTTCCTAGAGGGAGGGAAATTGTCAGGAGAGGCCTTACGCTTGGGCCATGAGTCGTCAGTCATGACTATGTCAGAGCAGAGTCGCTCAGTGGATTCAATAAAGGCCTGAATACCATACAAAGTCTCCGGAATGGCATCCAGAGATTGGACGCACTCGCCGGCGCGGGAGAAATAAGCGGAGGCTAGGAAGGGGTTATACTAGTAGATTAAACTTGTGTTGGGGTAGGAGACGAAGGTTATACACCAGATGGTGATGGTGCTGTATACCAGGAGGCCTGCGTAACAGATGAGGTAGTATACGGAATACGTGGGCGCGCGGGACGAGAGTAATCTGCCATGCGTCGGACATCGGATAACATGAGGTCGGAGATGAATCTCTCCAGGAGCAGTCGACAGACCTCCCGCATATCCACCTTATTGCAATCACGGAGAGCTAAGACCACTTTTTCAAAGAAAAATAGGCAACATTTCAAAGAAGATGTACTATGAGACTCTCCACAATTGGTACAACGGCGAGGATGGTCACAGGAATGACCATGGTAGGCCTGCGTGCAATACACGCATGCACGGGGGTGTTGGTAGGCAGTGCTCACATGGCCAAACATATGGCAATTGAAGCAGCGTCTCAGGTTAGTTATATACGGTTAGACTGGTATCTGTAAGTAGCCAGCCTTAATATGTGATGAGAAATCCAGACGATCAAAAGGTAGGAACATCGTTGGTGAATTGATCCGAATCCCACCAACGGTTCGCTGTTGTCTATGGGTGTCAATGATTCGCTCGTTAGCCAGCTTTGACTCAAGCATCTTTAGGCCATAGTACATAAGTTCATTAGAATGGATAACATCCTACACATTGTTGAAGGTTGGGTGAGATGAGACAGTAATCAAAGAGAGAGTAAGAGTCTCGAGGGCTTGGACAGAATCCTGTTGGGGGCGGGAAGTGATGTTCACTAGCAGAACTCCATCGTTACGTTCATCAAAATTATTACAGAAGTAAAAAAATATTAAGGTGGATAGGCGAATTTCGGATTTAGTTCAAAGGACCGCCCAAAACTGTTGTAATCCTAATCAGGATCCACCTTGGAGAAAAAACGGATCTAAGGAGAGAAAAAGGCAAGAACGAACGATATCCAAAAGCACGAAGAGCAGACGTAAAAGACTTAGGAAAGGTAGTCTTTGTGATTGATTGTATACATAAACTATTATACTATTCAAGGGGGTTTGTTTGTTTTTTGTGTTTTTTAGGAGCCCATCTGGCGATGGCCTAATTGGGAAAAAGTCGCCGTACTCACTACAGCCTAAGACTAGGCTATATTAAAAAACAAATAACAAGTGAATAACAAATAAGAAAGATAAAAACAAACACAAAAACAAAACAAATCAAAGAGGTAACGAAGGAAGCGCACTACAGCGTCAGGAGTAGGCCCGCCTACCCCCTCTCGCAGGGGCATGCGACGCACAACAAACAGCCAAATAAAGTGGGGGAGGCCAGCCTCCTCCAAAAAGTCGTATAATCCGCAAGTCGGTGCGCATGAACCCGTCCCGAATACAAGGGACAAGCGGTAGTGACCCCTCTCGTTCAGTTACGGTAGCGTGCGCGGAGATCACCCAGGCTGGGACATTCCACAAGGATGTGCCAAACAGTCTTGGGGATAAGTCTTTCTTCACAGAAGGGGATAGGCGAGCGATCAAATGGCGGTGCGTCCTGCGAGTGTGCCCAGATTGGAGACTCAGAAAGCAGCCTGAAACCGTCGTGGCATAGGGAGGGTAGGTGAATGGGAAAAGTCGCGGCGCAATGGCACGCAACTTTAAGTTCCTCTCGACCGTCTCCCATATTCTTTGGCAAGCAGCCCGGAAAGCTGCACGTATTCCTGTCATGTAATCGGTGTGAGGAAGAGCGAAACGCTGGTCTGGTCGCCCAGTCCTCGCGGAATCTTTGGCGCCCTCATTGGCGCGTTCATTCCTCGCAATTTCTACATGTCCAGAAACCCAGTAAAAGATAATCTCGACATCCACCAGGCTCGCCAAAACCGTGGCGTCACGGATATCGCGAACCAGGGAATGCGGAGATTCCAGTGCCCCGAGAGCATTCAGGGCGCTTTGTGAGTCGCCCTATAGATCACAATCCGGTCTCCGAACCGGGCACATCGACTTATCTCCTGTACTGAGGGGTGTATTGCTCTAGTTCGGCAGTGAAGACAGACAGAGCGCCGCTGGCTTCAGATAGAGTGGATACGGCGTGGAAACTGACCTCCTCTTGAGAGTTGGAGCTAAGCCTATACACTGGCACGGTTCCAACGTGAAACGAAGTGTACTAAAAAAAGACAGAACGCAATACTTCCGGCAAATAGAAGCTTTGGAGGCAGAGGCGCGGCGACAAAACGTAAAAGGTGGTATCCTCCAGGGTGGCGCCCTGGGCAGACCAAGGGGTGCCACCGGCCCGAGGGGCTTAGGGTATGACTGGCGTCTCTCTGCGGCATATGCACCATCGAGATTTGCTGCGAATGAAGTGAGAGCTGTTGGCGACTGAGGAAAGCGCGGGTTTGAGTGCACAGGCAAATTATGCACTGTGCATGGCGCAGAGTGGGTGGTATCTCTCCAGCATCGCCAAGTAGGCTCTTAATGGGGGAAGTGCGGAAGGCACTGGTCGCCAGGTGAAGACCGGTGTGGTGGATCAAGTCCACCTTCCACAACACACGTTCAGCTGCGAATGCATAAAACTCGCATCCATAGTCGAACATCGAACGAACAAAGGATCGATAAAAAAGAAAGGCAGTAGCCCTATCAGCGTCGCAAGCGCTGAACGGCACGGAACGAAAAATATCCATGGTGTGGTTACAAGAGACCCTAAGGCAGCGAATATGAACCGCCCAGGTGAGGCGTCGTTCAATTACAAGACAAAAGAAACGGTGCGAGTCTACCACTTCCAGGTGGACCGCGTTTAGAAACAAATCTGGATCAGGGTAAGCAACGGATGGCGTTAGAAGTGCACCACTATAGTCTTAGCTACAGAAAACCGAAGCCTGTGCGCCTCGGCATAGCGAGAGAGTGTGTTCAATGCCTTTTGGAGTCGACACTCCAGAGTTGGTATGTGGCATCTTCCGGCAGCACCGAGGTGATGCCATTAATGCTCAGGGCAAATGGTGTGACAATGAGGAAAATTTCCTGCGGGAAGCCTTTTCCTGCTACATTGAGCCAGAAAGGGCTCCCTTTCCCGCCATCCGTACGCGGAATCGACGATCTCGGAAATATTCAGATATCAAGATTGGAAGGAGTCCCTTCGCCTCCATCGTGTGGAATTCTCCAAGGTACTGTATCGCCATGCGGTATCATAGGCCTTCTCCAGATCGAAAAACACCGTGGCGTAGTGCTCTCTACGAAGAAAGGCCTCGCAGACAGCATTTTCCAGTCGGAGCAGAGCATCCGACGTGGAGTGGAACTTGCGGAGGCCGTACTGTGCAGAAGACAGATGGCCTCGCTTTCCAGAAACAAGAAAAATCTAACATTTACCAATTTCTTCATCAACTTGCACACACAGAAAGTTAGAGAGATTGGGCGAAAACCGGCCAAGGTAGAGTGATCTTTCCCCGGTTTGCGAAAAGTGAGCACAGTAGCGATTCGCCAGGAATATGGGAGGATACCCTCTACCCAGATCCTGTTGAATAAATCTAACAGAAAGGCCATGCCTCGCTCACCCAGGTGTCGAAGCATGACGTATGGGAAATCTTCTCGATCAGGGTGATGTCCGCGCACAAAGCAAGAGTGGAACGCATTTCACTCAGAATAAACCTGTCGTTGAAGAGTTTTGCACCTCTGGAGGTAAAGTCCAGTCGGTGGCCTTCCGCGACATCACGACGTGCATTGAATGCTGGTGGAGCAGCATTCGTGCTAGAGAATGTGGAAAAAGCGGTCGCGAAGGATTCTTCCACGGACGCGGGGTCAGAGATTGCGGTCCTATTTTCCTGAGGGAAATAGGGGGGGGGGGTCCTGCATGAACCTGCACCGAATCCTCTTGAGTCGCTTCTACAACTCTGCTAGAGGGGTGTTTCAAAACGGCCAGGCGTTCTAGGAATAGTAGTTAGGCACACAGCGGCCTCATCTACCGGCCTAAACCCCTCGACTGAGACAGGGAAATCAGTCATTTCCTAAAATGTGGGCCAGCGCGCCCGCGTCAAGCACCACCGTGGTGGGCTCTCGCGGGTGCAGCAGTCCAGAGAATGATATTTGAATGGAAAACCAATCACTACCATAGGTCATCGACCACCCCCATCGAAAATCAGGCTGTGCATCCGGAGAGAACAAAGATAGATCGTAACAGGAAAATGAAGCGGTTCTCGGACAGTGATGCGTAAACTCATCCATATTTAGGACACGCATCTCAAGCTCTTCGATCAGATCAGCAAGGCCTTGTCCCCTGGGATTTATGGAGTAATCTCCACAGAGAGGATGCCTGCCGTTCAGATATCCAAGCAAGAGATAGGGCCTCGGCAACCGTGCCGCGACGCGGCGGAAGTCCCCCGCGTCGAAGTCAGCTCACAGTGGAATGTACGCAGAAATCAGAGTATACCTCATATCCATGTGCAGCTGCACATCTACTACCAAAGACATCACTGATCCCATTCAAGGAACCTTTTTTCTTGTCTTGATAGAAGAAGGCAGGTATACTGACCTCCTGCAAGTTACTCGCGCACGCACGCAGGATATTAGGGGGCAAGGGCCGACGGGCACCGCCTTCCTTGCTCCCCTAAAGGGGGTTGTCCTAGCGGTCAATTATATGCCGCTCGCCTGTTTTCTTGGCAGTCCTCTTGGAAAGTAAAGGGGGGCCTGCCGCTGGAGAAAGGGACTGGTCAAGGGCAACTCCAGGGAAGGGGGTGAGGGGGAGTCCCTTGCACCTTAAGGCATAGGAGGGGAGTAAGCCTCTTCTCCGGTTAGAGAAGTTTGGAGGTGCCCATGTGAAAGCACAGGTGTGGGAGGAGACCTCCAGATTTTTTCAGTGGAGCTACCCAAGGGTGGTTCCGTTGATGGTCTAGGGGAAGGTAGAGGGAGATAGTTTTAATTTTTTATACTATTGGGCATGGTGACACTATTAATAATATGGGAAGCAAGCGCTAATCACCTCTCGCAGTAGCCCGCTCTGCGAGGGGTGAACAAGGTGCCAGCGGAACCGGCGGCCACCATTTGAGGTCACTCCTCCCGCCTATTGATCTGGTAGCCCATCGACATGATGGCTCCACCTTAGTCACGGCGTAAAAATATTAGATATTAAAAGAAAAATGAAAGGGAATGTGGGGAAGGTGTGTGTAGGGATGAAGCAGGTTGTTAAAAACCCACCACCCCAAACCGCAGCCTGGGGTCAGAGAACATTTTTCCCTCCTTTCTCAGCCCCGATCCGGGATAGTTGAGTGAAAAGAAGCTGGTCGGCGTCTACCCTATGAAATTAGAGGCCGACAAGAGAAAGTTGTGGGAATGTGATGAAGTAAGGTGAAAACAAAAGCTGTCAGAAAGAAGAGGCTAAGCTGGGGCCGGACGAGGCGTTATTTTCCTCAGCACTGCGGCCAGGAAAACAAATCTCCGCGCTCCTTACGGGATTTATGGGGGGGGGGGGTTTCTCGCTCATTGTAGAACCCAGCAAACACAACTGCTTCACCCGATGCGCACCTTGAAGGAAGGGAGGGGGCCTCGCACTCCTCAACCAGCACCGTAATTTTACAAACGGGAGGCTACCTTCGGGATTTTACCTTCGAGGACGCAAAACCATCGCATTAGACAGCCGCGGCACCGGCACCCCACCACATCAAACTCAGCGTTATTTAGTCATGGAACCACGTATCCCGGTGAGGCAGGACCGAGCACTGAGCCTGCCAATATCCGATCTTAAGCCTAAAACACACACTAGTACCCACACACTCGCAGAGTCAAACACTACAACCACTCCCATAAGTTCAATCGCATTCAACCACACACGACAGGGACAAAAAAAGGGGATATATGGGGATACGAGGAGACCATGATTGACATAACAATGAGACCATAAATAAAGGTCGGGGAAGGAGGAGAGATGGATAATAAAACTCCACTTCGCAGGCCGCTCTAATGAGCGGGCTGAGCACCCACTCCAACGACGAGGCAGAGGCACACTCTTGGCGAGCCTCCTGAAACACCGAGTGTGGAGAGGGACTCACAAAGAATGGAACCAGAGTAGTCACTCTGTATGTGTCTAATCCCCAACTCACCGGGCTTTCAGCCCTTGTGGCATATCCTACTACAGGACTGGGTTCGACTACGAGGCTGGAGTTCGACCCCGCCCCCAGAACCCTTCTAAATAGCAAGATAAAATGGTGAGAAATGTAGAGGTAGGGTAAGCAATAATAAGGAATAGGGATAGGCGGGGCCACTGTGAAGTAGGGTGGGTGATCGCATACCAAATATCGGAGCAACGGGGCCGAGAGGGTGTGCCTGTCTCCCAGGTATCAGGTGTCGCATACAAGGGGTTCCTATTTTGGGGGCAGGGGCAGGGGAAGGAGGAGGTGCCATAGAAAGGGTAGAGAGAGGACCGTCTTAGACGGAAGGGTACACAAACAGACCGGGGAACGCTCCTGCTTCCGCAGGCCCAGCTAAAGAGTCAGGAGTGCCCTCAGTGAACCAGGCCTTCCTTGGGGGCGTTGGGGCTTGGAGGGTATGTACTCATATGCCTGCTGACACACCCGCATGCTGGAGCATTTAGAAGGAGAAAATATCCCGGGGGTTCCTATCTACTTTGAGATTGCCAGGGCACAGTGGCACCGGAAGACGTGCCGCCCTTCTTGGAACCAGGTGTAAGAGTATACCCAGCCCCCCCCCCTCCCTGTGGGGCTTAATAATACCCTGCCATCCTTACTCTGCTCTGGTTCTTGTCCTTGTAGAAGATGAGTCTGAGGAGGACGATGTCCAAGTGGGCCTCGAGGGACGGGTCCTGATAGATGGCGCTCACCTGCAACACAAACGGGGTCATGGGTTACTTCCTCCGTCACTCCATTTCTCCCCCACATCCTTGTGGGAGAGGGGGACAGGATCGGTATTATTTAAACCAACGAGGGCATCTGCACCAGAATGTTGATGAGGCTCTTAAAATAAGGATGGGGAAAATTGTGCGGAAGGTTTATAGCCAGAATAATCTAAAGAGGAGACTACGTAAGGCGGTCCAGACCGAGAGGGCACGCAACTCTCCAGAACAGCCTCTACACTTTAGGCTAATCCATCTCTACGTCTTAGGCGACGACGTGAAATGGGCGCTAAAGGTTAGGAATTGGCTCCCCTGTATAATAAGCGTACGAGTTAAATAAACTAAATGAGGGGGGGGGGACTGGCCGGCTTCACTTGTTTTAAGGTTGTCTTTTTGCCCTTATTGAATGTTGCACCATAGTTACTCTCAACTGCTTTGCAACAATGCATGGTCGGCGCTTATCAACGTACCTTAAAAAACTAGCTACCTCTTTGAGCCATATTAAGCACAACTCCACCTAGCATTTTTTCCCTCTAACAATCGGCTGCTATGTGCTGTAAAAGAGGGCTGCTGTATGCTGGGGCAATGTGCTGCTATGTGCCATAGAAGAGGGCTGGTATATGATGTAGCAATGGGCTTCTATGTGTTGTAGCAATTATTTATTTAATTCCACCTGGAGAGCTCTTTTAAGCTCCGCCAACAAAGTTGTGAGGAGGTTATATGAGCGCTTGCGTCTGTTTGCTTGTGTACACGAGGCTTCAAAAGGTTATGGATGGATTTCGGGAGATTCTGCTGCAAAGGGGCAGGAGTCCTTAGCCCAGCTTGGTCTAGCACCTTTGGTCTAGTTTCACTATTTTATGGCAATCACTCATTCTAATGCTAACATCTCGGAGGAGGAGGGGGGCAACTCCATTGTGGGCAGTCTAAAGGTTAATAAAGGATTCGAATGGGCAGTTTTATGGGTCAATACGAGGGGGGGGAGGCAATCTACAATTTGGGCACCACCCACGCTTGAAATGATGGCGAAAAGTATAAATGGCAGGAGTTTTCACCGTTATTAGTTGGGATGGATAAAGGTGACAAGGTGAGATGGTCCGCCCTCCGTTCAAATACGAGGACGAACGAGAAGCCTGTCCTCTACCATCTCTCACTCAAGCAGAAGATCACCTGAGATCAAGCTCCCTCTGTCCTCTCGCATCCATCAGTCGAATATGCTCCGCCCTGTCTTCTCCCATCCCTCACTCAAGCAGAAGGTCAAGGGAGATCAAGGTCCGCCCTGTCCTATCGCATCCTCGATCTAAGCAGAAGGTCAACGGAGATCAAGCTCCGTCCTCTCATCTTCCATCCCTCACTCAAATATAAGGTCACAGAAGATCAAGCTCCGCCCTGTCCTCTCCCATTCCTCACACAAACAGAAGGCCACCGGACATCAAGTTCAGCCCTGTCCTATCTCATCCCTCACTAAAGCAGAAGGTCACAGAAGATCAAGTTCTGCCCTCTAATCTCCTATCCATAACTGAAAAAGAAGGTCGCAGGAGATCAAGCTCATCTGTGTCCTCTCCCATGCCACAGTCAAGCAGAAGGTCACAGAAGATCAAGCTCCACCGTCTCCTCTCGCATTCTTTACTGAAACAGAAGGTCACCGGAGATTAAGCTCCGCTCTGGCCTCTCCCATCCTCCAATCAAGCAGAAGGTCACCGATGATCAAGCTGCGCCCTCTCCTCTCCAATCACTCACTTAATAATAAGGTCATCGGAGATCAAGTTCTGCCCTCTCCTCTCCAATCCTTCACTCAAGCTGAAGGTTACCTAAGGTCAAGCAGCGACCTCTCCTCTCCCATCCATCACTCAAGCAGAAGGTGAAGAGAGAATATGATCCGCCGTGACCTCTCCCATCCCTCACTCAAACAGAAGGTCACCGAAGATCAAGCTCCACGCTCTCCTCCCCATCCCTCACTCAAAAAGGTCACCGGATATCAAGCTCCGCCTTCTCCTATCCAGTATCTCACTCAAGCAGAAAGTCATCGAAGATCAAGCTTTGCAATGTCCTCTCATCCCTCACTCAAGCAGCAGGTCAGCGGAGATTAAGCCTCGCCCAGTCCTCTCCTATCCCTTATCAAACAGAAAGGTCACCGAAAATCAAGCTCCACCCTGTACTTTCCCATTCCTCACTCGAGCAGAAGCTAAAAGGAAATCAAGTTTCACCCTTTCCCAACATGAATCAAACAGAAGTTCACCGGAGATCAAGCTCCATCCTCTTATCTCAACATCCCTCACTCAGCCAGAAGATCACCGAATATCAAGGCGCCTTGTTCTCTCCCATCCTTCACTCAAACAGAAGGACACCGGAGATCAAGCTCTGCCTTCTCCTCTCTCATCTAAGCAGAAGGTCAGCACAGATTATGCTACGGCCTGTCCTCTCCTATCCTTCACTCAAGCAGAAGGTCATCGGAGATGAAGCTCCGCCCTTTCCTATCCCCTACCTCAATCAAGCAGAATCTCACCTAAGATCAAGCTCCGACCTCTCTTCTCCCATCTACTACTGAATCAGAAGGTGAACGGAGAATATGCTCTGCCCTCTTCTCTACAATCCCTCACTCGGACAGATGGTCACTGGAGATCAAGCTCGTCACTGTCCTCTCCCATCCCTCACTCAAACCGAAGGTCATCAAAGATCAAGTTTCGCCCTCTCCTCTACCATCCTCACTCAAGCAGAAAGTCACAGAAGATCAAGCTCCGCATTGTCCTCTCCCATCCCTTAATCAAAAGGCAGGTCACCGGAGATCAAGCTACACCCTCTTCTCTACCATCCATACTCAAGCAGAAGGTCACAAAGATCAAGCTGGGACCTGTCCTCTCCCATCCTCACTCAAACCGAAGTTCACGAAAGATCATGTTTCAACCTCTAATCCACCATCTCTCACTCAAGCAGCAGGTCACAGAAGATTAAGCTTTGCCTTGTCCTCTCCCATCTTTCACTCAAACAGGTCACCGGAGAGGAAGCTCCACCCTTTCCTTCCCATTCCTCACTCAAACAGGTCACTGGAAATTAAGCTCCGATCTGTCCTCTCCCATCCCTCAATCCAGCAGAAAGTCACCGATGATCAAGCTGCGCCCTCTCCTCTCCCATCCCTCAGTCAAACAGTAGGTTACCGTGGATCAAGCTCCAGCCTCTCCTCTCCCATCCCTCACTTAATCAGAAGGTCACCGCAGATTAAGCTCCACCCTGTCCTCTCCCATATCTTAATCAATCTGAAGGTCACCAAAGATCAAGCTCCACCCTCCCCTCTCCTTTCTGGCTCAAACAGAAGGTCACAGGAGATCTAGCGGCGCTTTGTCCTTTCCCATCCCTAACTCAAGCAGAACGTCACCGAAGATCAAGCTCCTCCTCTCCAATCCGATCCCTCACTCGAACAAAAGGCCACCGGAGATCAAGCTCCGCCCTCTCCTCTTCCATCCATCTTTCAAGCAGAAGCTGACCGGAGATCAAGCTCCGCCCTGTCCTCTCCTCTCCATCACTCAAGCAATAATGAAAACGTTTAAGGACATACTCGTAGATGAGAAACGTACTAATGAACCTAGGATTCGTTCAACTAAATGGACAGATACGACGTGGGTACGGGTTTATGGGAATCGGGCCACCTCCTTTTCTTAATTACCCTGGAGTGGTCAATATTCCTATGTATGCCATTCAACTACCTTTAGTTACCCTTCGCGATAATTTTATTAACACCTTGACAAAGTTTTCCTCTTTGGTTTTCGCTCTATTTTTTTCAACAAATACAAAAAAAGAATACAACTAATTCCCATGTTTATGTTAAATAAGTCACGCGACCAAATTCCATCCGCACAAGCGAAGTTTCCCTAATGAAGTCTATGCTATAATTCTGGCTACGTCTAAACATTCGGGCCTCTTTGATGAATATTGCAGATTTGGTGGCCGAGGGACATAACCATAGTTTTGGGCTTTAGGAGACTTAGATGCTCCCCATTTGAGGACAATGTATGGGGGAATGGCTGCAATTAATGTACCGTCTTTTTACCAAATTTCAGTTCAATCCCTCAAGAAATGTGGTCTATAAAGAACACACATATAAAACATAAAAAAAGGATTCTGTAAAAGGCAGTTCCTGTTCCCATCACCCAGTTCAGTCCCATTTAGCATCCTCACGCATAAAACGATCCAGTCTATCCTTAAAATTCCCAAGGGAGAACGCTTCTATCACATGACTAGTGAGCCATTCCATTTGTAAACCAATTTCTACCAATCTCTTTCCTAAACCTAAACTCATCCAGCTTAAACCCATTGCTACGTGTCATATCCTGTTCACTAAAATTAAGAATATTACCTATGTTTTTCCTATTAAACCTTTTACACACTTGAAGACTCCATTCAAGTTCTCCTAAACATTTCACCTTAACCATTTATGACCCCGAGTTATTTTTTAGAAATAACCGCTATTGTGTATAAAGGTGCTTGAATGAAATATTTTACAAATTATTGTTCAGATAAAGTTTCTTAGCTACATATTTACTATCTAATTTCATGCAGCTATTGAACGAAACATTGTGAATAAAGTAATTAAGCTCTATGAAATCTAATGTCGCTGAGGAACGCCAATGGGTCAAAGAGGGATAAGGTAAGTTCCTCAACCCATGAATCAACTTAGTCATCCTTCTTTGCACAGACTCCTATAATATAGTGAACAAAATTGCACCGCAGAGTCAAAATGAATCATGCAGTAACTAATGACAGGTATAGTTTTAGAGTGACATCTGCACGCCTATATTTACAGTCCTCCCAACAAACCTCACTACCCTATTAATTCTATTCCTAGCACTTATACACTGCTTTCTAGGCCGGAGGTCTGAACTTACCAGGAGACCAGTCTCTTTCGCATTCTCACCTTCCTAAAACTCTTCCATTTAGTTTATACTTTTTCAGTGGATTGCATCTACCTATACTAAGGACATTACACTTGCTTATAAAGAGTAGTAAGACGGTGGGGGCTAAGGTCGCCCGAGGGGCGGTGGTTAGGTAAGGTTTAAACTACCCTCTCTTTTTTCTCATCACCTCCGCCGACACGTAGGTCGGACGATACGCCCCCGTTAATGGTAAAAAGCCGAGGGTCACTTTTTCTCCCTCATGTTAAATTCCATTTCTCTGCCCATTGGGATAGTATGGTCAATTCATATTAAATTACCTAAGCATTCGAGTGAAAACCTTATAATCCTACCTAACCTAGTATCATAAGCAAACTTGCTAAGGTCTCTACTTATACCTAAGCCAAGATCATTAATATAAATCAGATTTAATCCTCTAAACTGACTCTGCTGTGTGTCACTAAGCCACGACTGAATCCACCTAGAAATCTTCCCTGATCCCATGTGCTTTAACTTTATTTAAAGGTCGTAAGTGTGGCACCCTGTCGAAAGCATTACTAAAATCCCAATAAACAATATAATTCTGATCTCTATCAAGCATCATACACATTTCTATAAAAAGACACTAAATTAGGGAAACACAGTTTGCCCCTAGTAAAGACATGTTGAGATTCCTTAATCAACTTATGTTTACCTATATAAGTGATCCCTAATAGATTTGTCTATTACAGATTCCATTATTTTCCTCAACACTGATATCAAACTCACCGGTCGGTAATTGGAGATTATTGTTTTATTCCCCTTCTTAAATATAGGCATCACATTAGCTTTCTTCCATGCCAATGGCACAATGCTAGTCTCTAACGATTTTCTAAATAGGCATGTTAGAGACACACTTAACACATCTTTACATTCCTTCACAATCCAATAAAAAATCTCATCAATGCTCGGTGCTTTACTCAATATAATTCTATCTATTTCTTTTGAGACTATCTCGTTTGTAGTTAAAATATCCTCTAATTTCTCCTCTTCATTATCCCCTGAAGATCAACGTCCCATTAGGTACAAGTCGAATATCCTCGAGTGTAAATACTGAAAAAAAATAGTTATTTAACATCCTAGCAATTGCATCACATCACTCACTAACTCTCGATCTGTAGTTTTAAGTGGGCCTATTTTATCTCTAGTCTTAGTTCTGTATAATTGAAAGAAACCTTTGAGATCTTACTTTGCCTTATTTGCCACTTTAATTTCATAATTTTTCTTTGCTTCCTTAATTAACTTTTTAATGTCCCGAGTTTGCTCATTGTGTCTCTGCCTTAATTGACACTCACCGTTTTTATCGCATGCACGCGATTTCATGGTACTATGTCAATCCGTCGGTCGGTCGGTCCGTTGGTAACCCTTTAACTTTTCAATGAGTTCTAAAAGTTTTGATGATTATTTTTTATTTTTTAATTGTCACTGCTCTGTTTTGTACATTGTATTTTTCCCCCATTTTGGTCATCGTGTCTTATAATCTCCCTCGTTAGGCTATCTCCATTTCTTTTAATCTGTTACCTTTTCCGTCTTCTCAGTTTGACCTTACTTCCTGCTTCATCTAATTCTTAATGTGTTTCTTTACCTTCCCCTTCCGTCTTCCTCATTGATGATTTCTTGTTTTTAAGGCGGTCTTTCATACTTTTCTTTCTTGTAGTTATCTTTGATAAGGAACTTAATAAAGTTTGAAAGTACTTGGAAACACCTTTTCATTTTTTCCTGCGGGACATTGCATTCATATATATATATATATATATATATATATATATATATATATATATATATATATATATATATATATATCATGAGCGCGAGAGAATGATGAAATAAATCTAACACACCGCAAGAAAAAGAAAACGGAATAATTTTTCTTCGGAAATAGTTATTTCGTACTTCGAAAAAATCCGAGGTGGGGTGGGATTCGAACCGTGCACACTGAGGCAGCGAGCAACCGCTTTCATCTCAATTGAACCGCCGCTTATATAATTATGTACTAAACATCGACTTTTCGCTCTTTTTTATTACCTCTATCTCACCCTCAACATCTTTTTTCAAGCCTCCTCTTGATTTATAAATAAATAAAGAGTAATCTTGAACCAACCTCACGCAGAGGAAAGATGAGGGCCAATGGGAAATAAGAGCTAGGAAAAAAGGCGGGGAGTTATTACCTCAATTTTAATCGGGCAAGATCTTCAAGTTCAAAGCGGGTGGGGTGGGGTGGGTTGGATTTATCCATTGGCGGTGTGGAAGGCAGAGTAAGATGAGGGTGTCATTATTTGGTCCTTGGAAAAAATGATGATCGAAGAAATAATGTAATCGCTGAAGATTTAGAACTGTGTGCCTGAGTGTGGCATAAAATTCAGTCTTTTGGGAGGTTTCTTTATTGGCTATTTTTGTTGTTTTTTTTTTCATTATTTTCATCTCTTCCGTCGTTTCATAATGATAAATTCGACGGATTTTAATACCCATTTGTACTTTTTTCCAAGTGTATTATTATATGAGTCTCAGATTGGACCCATTGATTAACGTAGATTGCGAATCGGGGCTCCATCCAGCGTTTAACAATACCCGATGTGTCTTAACTCTCCTGTAATTCGGAGCGGTTTTTCCACCCAGCCAGGCCGTAGTCCAAATTTAATACTAAACACAAACGCTATGGTTGGTTGGTAGTACTTTAATTTGTCCTAACAATCAATCGCTCTGCAGAACACAGAAGAACGGCTTTGATTCAGTACTGATTAATTTGCAAGTTGGAAAAAGTGGGGCGATTTGGCGGAAAGGGATCACAGAATGTCGAAATGGGATGGGGGGAAGGAGGTCTTTCGATGCGAGGAAGCGAATAATTGCAATCTAACGGAGTTTCCATGCCAGCCTTTCTCTAAATGAACTTGCAGTTATAATTAAACACAGGCCATTGAATCAATGGTTTCTGCCCGTGTGATGAATGTACCAATACTCGCATGTAGCATGTTTTATTTTGGGAGGTGGAGAGGGAGGGGTGAAATTAGTAGCTAGGCCATAATTATAGGGAACATGGAGCTTATCCCGCCGTCCAAACTTCCTAACGTCTTCATTTTAAAATGACTTGTCTTCGCTAATTAAAACCTGATAGATCCAATAGCCTCATTACCAATTCAGTTTTCCCCTTCCAGAAAAAATACACAACCCCCCCTTGCTAAGAATTCCCCTTGGAATAATTCAGTTTACCTATGATCTCTTCTTAAGATCTGGGCACGAGATTGGAACGCTCCACTCTGTAATAAACTATACTGACTCTTTGGGGTCTTGTATGCCATCATCTGCACCCGGCGTGACACTTTTACCGGGGTCCGCCACCCTTAAACAAATGCGGTTAATCTGCCATCCAATGGCAAGTAAAGCCGAAGATAGCCACGTACCATTGTAAATATTGAACCAAGCTTGGGTAATAACTTTGGGTAATTATTGTATTTTTGCATATCAAAATCGTAAGTATTTGTATTTGACCTTACAAAAATTGTATCACATCTCAATGAAGAAGGGTGACATTGTTTATTTTCAGCAGTTGACGGCTCTGAGGATGTGTCACTCACTGATAATGCCCATTTCATGCCGGGGTCCATATTCAGTCGGTTCCGGTTCTTATTTTTGAGTGGTAGAAGGGTGGGGAAACTAGATTCACATAAATAGGTAGTTGAAAAAGGCAAGAGTAGTTGAAGTGCAACCTCACTAATCTTTGGATAAGACTGATACAAGGAACACCAGAATACATTCAGAGATTTTTCTTCATAGAGATCTTCGGCAGGAGAATCATTTTTGAGATCAAGGAATTCGTCCTGAACATCATTGGGACTGGTAGTAATACCAAGAGTACCAGTGAATGGATTCCTCACGAACTTCCTTTCTTCCTCTCGAATTCTGAGAAGTAAGTTTTAAGTTCACTTTCTTAAGATCTCAGATGATGATAATTTCAGTTTTAAGTAATGAGTCAAACAGACGATCTTCTTCATTCTCGTCAAGGACAGTTGAAAGGTCTTCAAACATGGCAACATTGATGAAACATACTTTCCTTGGCCAATTATCCTAGCCATGTAGCCTGATATTGAATCTATTTAGCTGTTCAAATATATCTACTAAGTATGCAAACGAGGCTGAGCCAAAAAACCTCATTGAATTGACTCAAGAGATCATCTTTCCCTTGCATTTCCAAGAACAATTTAACCTCCCTCCAAAGTTCAAACAGTCGATTCACAACGTTGCCCTTTGAAAGTCAGCTCCCTTTGGGTTAAAAGAGAAGAGCTTCCTGCTCCGAATCTGTCTCTACAAAAGTTCTTGAGAAGGTGAGACTTCAGATCCCCAACTTTCACGAAACTGACACATTTGACCATTACCTCTAAGATTTTGCAAAGTTCATCAGGGAGAGTTTTCGACGCCAATGCAAAACGATGGATCAAACATCTATGATGGTTGACTTTTAACATTAACCATTCAGTCATGTGTTTCTTTAATTGTACGATTAATTATGTAACTGTTACAATTTTATTCTCGACGTAAGTAATTAAAAGAGAAAATATTCTTCTCCCAGGGTAGAATAAGTGATGCAATTTTTTTTTAAATTCAGATTCCTAGCATAATTTAGAAATGTATAATTTCTAACAGCTTGCCATAGCTCACTTAGGTTGAAAACCGCTGGTCTATGGTATGTGAAGAAAGGGCTTTCAATCCCATCATTCCTTTGAGAGCTTCGCTCAACACCATAAGAGATACGGAAGTTGAATCTACTTTATGTACACCGCTTCGTTGAGTACAATATCAAAGCAGAATTGAGGAAATAATGAATATCCTGACTTAATTTTACCATTTTCCTTCAAAGAGTTCACCACGGTAAACAACAGCTCTTCGCCAAGGTACTACAGCCCTCCGTTCTCACGACTTTTTCAATGATTAGTTACAGACATAATGGATTGCGGTGGATAAAAACATATCGTAGATATGTCTCTATTGCTATGGCCTTCACTTGGCTTATTTACTATGTATATAACCTTATACCTAAGCGACACAGTGAGTATATTGACGTTCTACCATCAAATCTTCTTTGGAATGCTTGAATAATTGATATTTATCGGAGAAATATTTGTATACAATCCTGTCTGGAAACGACGTAGGCATAGAATGGAGCTGATCTTCCCTCTTGTATCATGTATCATAGAGAGGTTGCATGGGCTGCTAACATAGAGGGATACTATAAAATTCCCACAGCATGCACCAGCCACCCGACCATTCTAAAAAAGTCCTTGAGAACTCCCACAGAAAGTGGGGACCAACTTGAGTTAGGGAGGCATACAATTTAGGATCAAAGCGTTCTCTCTTATTAATCTTTCAAGCGGTTGGATGGAACAGAGGTCATTGGATCCTGTGGAGCTAATATTAACACTTCATAGAGTGAGGCAGAATGGTTAACATGTTAAATAATCACTTAACATATTTAATTTATAATGCAGTTGCATCTATAATTTTGGCTTACTTATTCACAATAACGTGGACATTCTAAAACGTTCTCTTCTTTGTTGAAATTGGACATTCCAAAACGCTCTCTTGTTTGGTGAAATTGGACATTCTAAAACGTTCTCTTGTTTGGTGAAATTGGACATTCTAAAACGCTCTCTTGTTTGGTGCAATTGAACATTCTAAAACGCTCTCTTGTTTGGTGAAATTAAACATTCTAAAACGCTCTCTTGTTTGGTGCAATTGGACATTCTAAAACGCTCTCTTATTTGGTGCAATTGGACATTCTAAAACGTTCTCCTGTTTAGAAAAATTGGACATTCTAAAACGCTCTCTTGTTTGGTGCAATTGGACATTCTAAAACGCTCTCTTGTTTGGTGCAATTGGACATTCTAAAACGTTCTCTTGTTTGCTGAAATTGGACATTCCAAAACGCTCTCTTGTTTGGTGAAATGGGACATTGTAAAACGTTCTCTTGTTTGATGAAATTAGACATTCTAAAACGCTCTCTTGTTTAAGGAAATTAGACATTCTAAAAAGTTCTCTTGTTTAGTGCAATTGGACATTCTAAAACGTTCTCTTGTTTGGTGAAATTAGACATTCTAAAACGCTCTCTTGTTTGGTGAAATTGCACATTCTAAAACGTTCTCTTGTTCGGCGAAATTGGACATTCTAAAACGCTCTTTTGTTTGGTGAAATTGGACATTCCAAAACGCTCTCTTGTTTTGTGAAATTGGACATTCTAAAACGCTCTCTTGTTTGGTGAAATTGGACATTCTGAAACGCTCTCTTCTTTAGTGAAATTGGACATTCTAAAACGCTCTCTTGTTTGGTGCAATTGGACATTCTAAAACGCTCTCTTGTTTGGTGAAATTGGACATTCTAAAACGCTCTCTTGTTTGGTGCAATTGGACATTCTAAAACGCTCTCTTGTTTGGTGAAATTGGACATTCTAAAACGCTCTCTTGTTTGGTGCAATTGGACATTCTAAAAGGCTCTCTTGTTTAGTGCAATTGGACATTCTAAAACGCTCTTTTGTTTGGTTAAATTGGACATTCTAAAACGCTCTCTTGTTTGGTGCAATTGGACATTCTAAAACGCTCTCTTATTTGGTGCAATTGGACATTCTAAAACGTTCTCCTGTTTAGAAAAATTGGACATTCTAAAACGCTCTCTTGTTTGGTGCAATTGGACATTCTAAAACGCTCTCTTGTTTGGTGCAATTGGACATTCTAAAACGTTCTCTTGTTTGCTGAAATTGGACATTCCAAAACGCTCTCTTGTTTGGTGAAATGGGACATTGTAAAACGTTCTCTTGTTTGATGAAATTAGACATTCTAAAACGCTCTCTTGTTTAAGGAAATTAGACATTCTAAAAAGTTCTCTTGTTTAGTGCAATTGGACATTCTAAAACGTTCTCTTGTTTGGTGAAATTAGACATTCTAAAACGCTCTCTTGTTTGGTGAAATTGCACATTCTAAAACGTTCTCTTGTTCGGCGAAATTGGACATTCTAAAACGCTCTTTTGTTTGGTGAAATTGGACATTCCAAAACGCTCTCTTGTTTTGTGAAATTGGACATTCTAAAACGCTCTCTTGTTTGGTGAAATTGGACATTCTGAAACGCTCTCTTCTTTAGTGAAATTGGACATTCTAAAACGCTCTCTTGTTTGGTGCAATTGGACATTCTAAAACGCTCTCTTGTTTGGTGAAATTGGACATTCTAAAACGCTCTCTTGTTTGGTGCAATTGGACATTCTAAAACGCTCTCTTGTTTGGTGAAATTGGACATTCTAAAACGCTCTCTTGTTTGGTGCAATTGGACATTCTAAAAGGCTCTCTTGTTTAGTGCAATTGGACATTCTAAAACGCTCTTTTGTTTGGTTAAATTGGACATTCTAAAACGCTCTCTTGTTTGGTGAAATTGGACATTCCAAAACGCTCTTTTGTTTGGGGCAATTGGACAGTCTAAAATGGTCTCTTGTTTGGTGAAATTGGACATTCTAAAACGCTTTCTTGTTTGGTGAAATTAGGCATTCTAAAACGCTCTCTTGTTTGGTGCAATTGGACATTCTGAAACGCTCTTTTTTTGGTGCAATTGGACATTCTAAAACGCTCTCTTGTTTGGTGAAATTGGACATTGTAAAACGCTCTCTTGTTTGGTGAAATTGGACATTCTAAAACGCTCTCTTGTTTGGTGAAATTGGACATTCTAAAACGTTCTCCTGTTTAGTAAAATTAGACATTCTAAAACGCTCTCTTGTTTAGTGCAATTGGACATTCTAAAACGCTCTTTTGTTTGGTGAAGTTGGACATTCTAAAACGCTCTCTTGTTTGGTGGAATTGGAGATTCTGAAACGCTCTCTTGTTTAGTGAAATTGGACATTCTAAAACGCTCTCTTGTTTGGTGCAATTTGAAAATTCTAAAACGCTCTCTTGTTTGGTGAAATTGGACATTCTAAAACGCTCTCTTGTTTAGTGAAATTGGACATTCTAAAACGTTCTCTTGTTTGGTGAAATTGGACATTCTAAAACGCTCTCTTGTTTGGTGAAATTGGACATTCTAAAACGCTCTTTTGTTTGGTTAAATTGGACATTCTAAAACGCTCTCTTGTTTGGTGAAATTGGACATTCTAAAACGCTCTTTTGTTTGGTGCAATTGGACATTCTAAAACGCTCTGGTGTTTGGTGCAATTGGACATTCTAAAACGCTCTCTTGTTTGGTGCAATTGGACATTCTAAAACGCTCTCTTGTTTAGAGAAATTGGACATTCTAAAACGCTCTCTTGTTTGGTGCAATTGAAAATTCTAAAACGCTCTTTTGTTTGGTGCAATTGGACATTCTAAAACGCTCTCTTGTTTGGTGAAATTGGACATTGTAAAACACTCTCTTGTTTGGTGAAATTGGACATTCTAAAACGCTCTCTTGTTTGGTAAAATTGGACATTCTAAAACGTTCTCCTGTTTAGGAAAATTGGACATTCTAAAACGCTCTCTTGTTTGGTGCAATTGGACATTCTAAAACGCTCTCTTGTTTGGTGCAATTGGACATTCTAAAACGTTCTCTTGTTTGCTGAAATTGGACATTCCAAAACGCTCTCTTGTTTGGTGAAATGGGACATTGTAAAACGTTCTCTTGTTTGATGAAATTAGACATTCTAAAACGCTCTCTTGTTTGGTGAAATTAGACATTCTAAAACGCTCTTGTTTTGTGAAATTAGACACTCTAAAAAACTCTTTTGTTTGGTGAAATTGGACATTCTAAAACGCTCTCTTGTTTGGTGAAATTGGACATTCTAAAACGCTCTCTTGTTTGATGAAATTGGACATTCTAAAACCCTCTGGTTTGGTGAAATTGGGCATTCTAAAACGTTCTCTTGTTTGGTGAAATTGGACATTCTAAAACGCTCTCTTGTTTGGTGAAATTGGACATTCTAAAACGCTCTCTTGTTTGGTGAAATTGGACATTCTAAAACGCTCTCTTGTTTGGTGCAATTGGACATTCCAAAACGTTCTCTTGTTTGGTGAAATTGGACATTCCAAAACGCTCTCTTGTTTGCTGAAATTGGACATTCCAAAACGCTCTCTTGTTTGGTGAAATTGGACATTCTAAAACGTTCTCTTGTTTGATGAAATTAGATATTCTAAAACGCTTTCTTGTTTGGTGAAATTGTACATTCTAAAACGTTCTCTTGTTTGGTGCAATTGGACATTTTAAAACGTTCTCTTGTTTGGTGAAATTAGACATTCTAAAACGCTCTCTTGTTTGGTGAAATTGCACATTCTAAAACGTTCTCTTGTTTGGCGAAATTGGACATTCTAAAACGCTCTCTTGTTTGGTGAAATTGGACATTCTAAAACGCTCTCTTTTTTGGTGAAATTGGACATTCTAAAACGCTCTTTTGTTTGGTGAAATTGGACATTCTAAAACGCTCTCTTGTTTGGTGAAATTGGACATTCTAAAACGCTCTTTTGTTTGGGCAATTGGACATTCTAAAACGCTCTCTTGTTTGGTGCAATTGGACATTCTAAAACGTTCTCTTGTTTGGTGAAATTATACATTCTAAAACGCTATCTTGTTTGGTGAAATTGGAAATTCTAAAACGTTCTCTTGTTTGGTGAAATTAGACATTCTAAAACGCTCTCTTGTTTGGTGAAATTGGACATTCTAAAACGATCTCTTGTTTGGTGAAATTAGACATTCCAAAATGCTATATCTATGGATGGAAATGTTCTAAAAAGGAACTTTTTTATGGAATCGGATACTCCTAAATCTTCTATTTTGGGACTAAATGTGACTCTCAATAACGTGCTCCACTTTTAGTTGAGAGATCGTTAATACCGTAATCCATCTTCATTAAGATCGCTAGGGAGGATTGAAGATAAATATTTTCTCCAGAAGCTCTCGCAATTTTTTGCGCCATTTCATTTTTCTTTATTGTATAAAATGTATCTCTATGGCATCAGCGGAGTAAGGCAACTAGAAATACTGCCCTTTTCAGACTTCGTTTGGATTTGTTATTAGAGGGTTGGGGCGGGGGCGAGGGCGGGGGCATAGGATGAGCCAGTTATTCACGTCGATACAGAAAAACTATCTATTTTGATCTCACTCTTTAACATTAAATTACTCCACAACTTTGGAAATTTTGGGGTTCATTCCTAGGCCAACTTTAACCTAGAGAAGGAGGGACCCTAAGATTAGAGCCTGGAAAATGCAAACCTCTGTGTCGGAGTGACAGCCTTAAGGTCTCTTTAGTGACCGGGGTCTCGGCTTCATTCCGGTCTTTCTGAATCTTTCCCTGATGCCCAGCGGGGTTATTCCAGGTGTACTAATTATCCTATCAATCTTCAAGTAAGCTCCAGCATTTGCATCTGAACAATAAACTGATGGCGAAACACTTGACCAAAAAATAATGAATAAAATGCAAATATTTTACCATTTTAACTTTTAACGCTAACTTTGGCAACATTAAACAAAAATGATGCTAGCACAAATTTTCATAGCACAATTAATAATCACATATACACAAAAATGTCAAAAGTGACGAGAGGGATACCTAGTATTATGTAAGAACTTATCTATCCCGGCGGAGTACAGGAATTCGACATGGTATTGATTTCACGAGTCAATGAAAGGCCCTCTGGATAGATGTTAAGCCATACCATCTCGAGAGCTGCCCACACTTCCCTGATATTTGTAGGCGCCGGATCTTGGGTGCCAATAGACCTGGCTGACCCAACCCCCGCCGTCCCATAAATCCTGGATTGTGTTCTATGTCGGGCCCGATGAAATGGTACATTATCCTGCTGGAATATTCCATTGTTGTTGGGGTACGTGATTTTATTTCGCCACCAGCCAGAGAGCTATACCTAGCTCTTGAAGGAGTTTCCTAGCCGTAAACCCAAAAGGTTTAGGGTATGACTGGCGTATCTCGGCGGCATAGGCACCGTCGAGCTCAGTCGCGGACGCAGTGAGAGCTGTTGGCGACTGAGGGAGGCCTCGGGCTCACGCGTACAGGCATATAATGCACTCTACACGGTGCAGAGCGAGTGGCATTTCCCGGCATCGACAAGTAGGCTCTCAATGGGAAAGGTGAGGAAGGCACTGGTCGTTAGGCGAAGGAAGGTGTGGTTGATAGAATCCATCTTCTGTAATGCACGCTCGGCTGCCGATACATAACACACGCATCCGTAGTCGAGATCTGAACAAACAAAGGATCGATAAAAAGAGCAAGGCGGTAGCCCCATCAGCGCCCAGAGCGCTGACCGTTACAGAAGGAAGACTATCCAGGACGCAGGTACAAGTGACCTTAGGTCTGCGAATATGAGCCTCCCAGGTGAGGCGTGGGTCAAATACAAGAGCAAGGAAACGATACGAGTCTACCACATCCAGGCGCACCCAATTAAGAAAGGAGTATGGGGGAGGGTGGATCCGTAAATGGCGGCAGAAGTGCACCACCTTAGTCTTGCCAAGAAAAAACGAAACCTTTGCGTTTCGGCATAGCGAGAGACGCGGTTCAATGCCCGTTGGAGTCGACGATCCAGAGTTGGCATCTGGGCCGCGCCAAAAGAGATCGAAAGGTCGTTCATGTAGAGTGTAACCAGAACATCACCCGACAGCAGCGAGGTGATGCCATTGATGCTCAGGGCAAAGAGTGCGGCACTGAGGTCACTTCCCTGCGGGACACCCTCTTCCTGCTCCATTGGGCCGAAGAGGGCTCCTCCAATTCAGATATAAACATTGGGAGGCGTCCCCTCGCCCACATCGTGTCGAGAGTCTCTATGATACCGTATTTTCATGTAGTATCATAGGCTTTCTCCAGATCGAAAAACACCGTGGCGTAATGCTGTCTACGAATGAAGGCCTCGCAGACGGCTATTTAAAGTCGGAGCCGAGCATCCGACGTGGAGTAGAACTTGCGGAAGCCTCACTGCGCCAGAGACATATGGCCTCTGCTGTGTCCTATAAAAGCTAATCTAACATTTACCAATTTCTCCATTAACTTGCACATGCAGGGGTTTAGAGAGATTGGGTGAAAAGCGGCCGGGCTAGAGGGATCTCTCCCAGGTTTGCAAAAAGTGAGCACAGTAGCGATTCGCTAGGAATCTGGGAGGATACCCTCTACCCAGATCCCCTTGAACAAATCTAACAGAAAGGCCATGCCTCGCTCACCCAGGTGTCGAAGCATGACGTACGGGACATCATCTGGACTGGGGGCGGTGTCCGCCTCTGGAGGTAAAGTCCAGTCGTTGGCGTTCCGCAACATCACGACGGGCATTGAAACCTAGCGGAGCAGCATCCCCGCTAGAGAATGCGGAGAAAGCTGTCGCGATGGATTCCGCCACGGACGCTGGGTCCTAGATTGTGGTCCCATTCTTCTGGAGAATGGGAGGGGGGTCCTGCGAGAACTAGCCCCGAATCCTTCTGACTTGCTTCCACACATCTGCTAGAGGGGTCTTACCGTTAGGTGAAGACAGGTATGCCCGCCAAGAATAGCGTCAGGCGTGGATTGAAATATATCGGAACCTAGCCCTAGCTCGATGAAATTCAGCGACAGTGAACTCGTTCGGGCGGCGCTTATAGCGCATGTAGGCATGACGCTTCTGTTTGAGGGCCGTTTCACATTCGGCTGACCACCACGAGAGTGGTCGATGTGCAAAACGGCCAGTCGTTCTAGGAATAGTAGTTAGGCCCACGGCGATGAGGTTACCCGAGAAGAACTCATCGGCCTCATCTACCGACCTAAACTCCTCGACTGAGACTGAGAAATCTGCCATTTCCTGAAATGCGGACCACCGCACCCGCGCCAAGCACCGCCGGGGCGGGCTTTTAGGCGGCAGCGGCCCATAAAATGATATTTGAATGGGAGAGTGATCACTACCATGGATGTCATCGACCACCTCCCACCCTAAATCAGGCTGTGCGTTCGGATCGCACAAAAATAGATCGAAACAGGAAAATGAAGCGGTTCTCAGGCAGTGATGCGTAAACTCATCCACATTTAGGACACCTATCTCCAGCTCGTCCATCAGGTCGGCAATGACTTGACCCCTGGGATTGATCAAGTGATCTCCCCAAAGGTGGTGTCTACCGTTCAGATCACCGAAGTCCACAGCATCGAAGTCAGCTGACTGTGGAATGTACGTGGAAATAACAGTGTACCTCCTAACCAGGTGCAGCTGCACAGCTACTGCGTGAAAGATGGTATTTAAAGCTAAGAGAAAGACGGAGACATCATGCCGGGTGTAAATCGCGCATCTTCCTGTACCCAGACGAGAAAATGGAATTCAATTTTGCTTTATATGAGGCACCACTTTTTATTTCAGGATTTACACAATATTTTGTATGTTTCTATATTTCCATTTGGATAACAATATATATATATATATATATATATATATATATATATATATATATATATATATATATTTCTTAGATTGCTTGAATTTTTTATTCCTTAAGTACCGTACGCGTGCTTTTCTATGTACCTAACTTTGGGTAACAGGTTTTTTTTTAGTCGCGTGCGAGTCAGGTCGCGAGCAACTCTACATCTCACTATGTCGGTCGGTCGGTCCCCGTTTTGCTTTTTTTTTGTTTTGTAATAACATCATAACTATTAGGCCGATTATAGCGAAATTTGAAAACCTTATATTGTTTTACATTCTTTTTTGAATGATATAATTGCCAAAGTCCTCCCAAGGTTAGCCCTGGAATTATTTTGTTTTGGCAATAACATCATAACTATTCGGCGGATACTCTGCTAGACTAGACTAGGCTAAATATGCTATAATCTGCTAGGCTATTATAGGCTATGCTAAGATATAATGCACAAGGGTAAGATATACTATGCTAATTTAGGCTATAAACTGATATGCTAGGATAGCATATAGTATGTTAGGCTAAACAATACTAAGCTATGCTTGACTAGGGTATAATAGGATAGTATAGGCTATAGTTGTCTAGGATAGTTAATGCTAGGCTAGTTTATACTATACTATGCTAAGTTATGCTAAGCTATACTAGGCTAGATAGGGCTATGCTATGCTAAGGTAGGCTAAAGTATAATAGGCTAGGGAGGGCTATGCTCTGCTATGCTAGCATATCAGTTTATAGCCTAAATTAGCATAGTATATCTTACATCTATTTAGTAGACAAACAAACTACTGAATGTTGGACAACATGGCTTCAGGAAAGGTAGATCTTGCCTCTCCAAGATACTTGGACGTTATGACAACCAACTAAACCAACTAGCTGAGGGCAAAAATGTGTATACTGTGTTCCTAAACTTCGCAAAGGCATTTGATAAACTGGATCATGGTATCCTCATGCACAAATTGCGAAGACTAGGAATGAAATAGTTCCTCTCCTTTGCTTTGAGCTTATCTGTATATGTACTTGTAATTATTAGTACTTTTAATTTTATAGGTTCACTATCTTAATTATTTGCTTTTGATTTGTATTTATGTTTAAGTTAACATTTGGTCGCCTCACAAATTGTGTTTATCCCTTTAGCCTGATGATGGATTAGGTAATCAGAAACGTTGCTTGGAATAAATAAGAATGTTACTGATTTTCGTATCCTTCCTACTGTAATTATATATATATATATATATATATATATATATATATATATATATATATATATATATATATATATATATATATATATATATATATATATATATACTTGTAATTGATTTGTTCCTTGGGAATCTGATACGTAGTAAGAATATGAAGACCCAGGAGATTACACTAATCATTTAGTGGCCGGCCAATAAATGATTAGTGAAATCTCCAGGGTCTTCATTTTCCTACTATATATATATATATATATATATATATATATATATATATATATATATATATATATATATATATATATATATATATATATATATATATATATATATATATATATATATATATATATATATATATATATATATATATATATATATATATATATATATATATATATATATATATATATATATATATATATATATATATATATATATATATATATAAGTGAAATATTTTGTCTTGCAAAATATGTTCTTAAATATTGGGAGTCATTAGCACAAAGCTCAGATGAATGTTTTGATACGCGTCATAAAGTATTGCCACGGTGCTGTCACGAGGTTCCATTCATGTTTATTGGTATAATAAACAAACACTTGCATCATGGACAACATATGCACGAGTTTTGCAAATATATCCGCTTGTTAACCAAAAGTCATTTAGAAATAATTGCCACGGCCTTTGTAATGAAATAATCCACCCTCTTCGAAACTCGCCTTTCACTTCCTGATTCCATAGTAACCCGTTAATTCTTGAACGGTTGATTTGCAAAGCAATGGTCTCTATCTTAATTTTGTTCTTAAATATTTAATATATGTCCAAAGCAATTATTATTATTAAAAATTCCCCATTTACTCAATTAGTATTGCTTCATTACTCTTCACTTACGCTTAACCGATTTCTCAGCTTCATTCTGACGACCGCTAGTGTTAAGTCTTCATTATTATTGTTGTGTTGCTTAAAAAATTTAGACAACAGATGGCAGTATATTTTTTTTTATTAAACAACAAAAATCCCAAATGTCTAAATTATCCGCCTATTAGAGAGAAACGACTCTCAACTCGGCCACAGAGGAAGCCACGTACATAATAAAATATACCTTTGCGTTAAGTGGTCTGATGTTACCTCGAATATATATATATATATATATATATATATATATATATATATATATATATATATATATATATATATATATATATATATATATATATATATATATATATATATATATATATATATGAAGGATAATCGTAAACCACAATAGTTGAATCAGGATTTTACTTACAACTATCGGACTAGTTTCGGCAAGATGACATTTTCAACTAATAACGAAGAAACTAAGCAAGGAACACAGTAAATATAAGGTAAGACACATCCGAAACAAAATGAAATGGAACCGGAAACAATCTGGCGAGTTGCTAATCCCCGAGACGTATTGCCTCCGGAGGCTTATAAATACGATTGGCGACTCTATTCGATATATATTTGTTAAATTTGTATTTCCCTTCAGATAAATTGAAATTATCAACTTTGTTGATGATGATGGATTCCGCAATTCTCCTCTCAATATAATTGTTTGATTTAGAAATGATTTTTTGCATGGTTAAAATCAATTCTATAGTCGTGCTTTTGCATGTGCGTAAAGAGACTTGAAGAGTTCGTACACCTTCTTGTATCAGCTAAATGTTCTTTCATCCTCTTATTAAAGTGGCCTGTCTTCTGATGTATGTTAATTTACAATTATAGCGTGGTATACTGTAAACTCCAGCATCGAGATTCGTCTGCAGTTCGGCATAATACAACAATTTACCATAGTGTATGTATGATTGTAGAGCGGAATAAGACCAAATAATGATAAAATTGCGCATATAATAAAAATAAATCAAAGCGTGACCTTTGTAAGGTCAAAGGCAATGGAACACTAGCCATTAGCCAGTGGGGAATGAGGATGAAAGAATAGCTCTTCCACGGTCTACGTCATAGCGTGTGACGTCATATCTTTCAGGCCTTTCTCAGAGGTCTCGATTGACTTGGTACCTCGATGGTAGAAAATCAACGCCTTAACCACTATGTAGGTTAACGAGAGTTCAAGTTACTCCTTGTTACCTCGATGGTAGAAAATCAACGCCTTAACCACTAGGTTAACGAGAATTCCAGTTACTCCTTGTTACCCAAATTGCCAGTCTGACAAAAGTTCCGCTTAATTAGGATAACAAGGCACAATTAAGACAAACTCGCTACTTTCAGGCTCGATCTCTTAATTTTGGTAGCAAGGACCGGACAGAATCCAAAAATTACCACCAGTTTCCATACGTGACGCAGTTTTCTTAAATAAATAATTTGGGTTTTGCTGCCGTTCATTTAAGGCGGTTTTTAGTCGCGTGCAAAACGACTCGATAAGTTTTATGTCGGTCAGTCGGTGTGTAACCGTTTTAATTTAATGAGTTTTTTAGTTATAACATTGTATTTATTCAGACGATTCTAACGAAATTTGAAACCCTTATATTGTTTTACATTCCCTTTCGAATGATATGATTGACAAGGTCCTCCCAAGGTTAGTCCAGGAATTATTTAAAATAAACTAACTATGGGTCGACTTGCTCTACTTGTTGTCAGTTTTGAAGGTCATAAGCTCATAAGTCAGAATAATTGAGAGCACGCGACTTAGGTCTATTGACCTCGTTATCTGTCTGTGGGAACGTGGAATTTAACCTCGAATCTCAACCACGGGTATCCACGGGGTATGTCAGGCGTAGTGAAATCGATCTAAATCAATACTCCATCCGTTTATTAGCCAAACCCTTTGTTGCGTAACTTGGCTGTAATCGGAAGCGGTGTTTCTCCTTGGTTGTACCGTGCCCAGATTATTAAATGAGGCGATTTTAACGTTAATAGCAAATGAAAAAAATATAGACCAAATTTGGCGTAAAACGTTAAATTTTACAATTCTTTGAGTTTGAGAAAAAGAGATGCTGAAGCCAATTAGAGGATCGACCCATTTGGGGATTTAAATAGTTTTTTGTTGTTGTGTTTTTCTTATTTTAGTAGGTCGCATGTTCGTACGCCGGGGGAAAGCCCGCCTCCTCCCTTCACGCTTGAGCTTGCTTCCCGCTTATTACCTTTTTTCTTGGTTTTATTTATATTGATGTTTTTTTTATTTGTTTTTTTTAGCATCCTCTTTTAAAGATGCCTAATTTTAGGCAATGTTGAATACGGCGACTAATGCCCAAGTAGGCAGTGACCAGATGAGCTCTTACACGTTCAAGGCCACGCCCACGACTCAGCTTTCCTTTGAAATACCAGGCACACTTTCCCAAGAAGCGGCCACGACTCATCTTGCCCTTGAAATACCAGACACACTTTCCCAAGAAGCAGCCACCACTCAGCTTTCCCTTGAAATACCAGAGACACTTTCCCAAGAAGCGGCCACGACTCAGCTTTCCCTTGAAATACCAGGCACACTTTCGCAAGAAGCGGCCACGACTCAGCTTTCCCTTGAAATACCAGAGACACTTTCCCAAGAAGCGGCCACGACTCAGCTTTCCCTTGAAATACCAGAGACACTTTCCCAAGAAGCGGCCACGACTCATCTTGCTCTTGAAATACCAGGCACACTTTTCCAAGAAGCGGCCACGACTCATCTTGTCCTTGAAATACCAGACACACTTTCCCCAAAGGCGCTCAGTATCGTTCCTGTTTCCGCATGGGAATTTTTTTTTTTAATAAAAGGTATTTCAGGTATCAAACTCTTTCCTTCCATCCATATTTTTAGTTTCTGAAAGTATATAAACATACAATTAAATTTAAAATAATATTTTGTAAAAATTGTAAAATGTACCACCCGTGGTACATGTGGTATTTGGAAGGAACTCTGTCTGTACCACCGGTGGCGCATGTGGCCTTGAACGTGTAATTAAAAAAAAACAAAATCTTTCCCATCAACATTTACAAATTTTATACGAAGAAACCTAAATTCATTTTTAAATTATCAAAACTGATTCATTATATATAAAAATTCACGGCAAACGAGGGCATTGCGGACTCATTCCAAAGGGGTACCACTCCAGCAGACTCATTTTCTTCCCATAGAAGGATAAGGCATCGTTTAGGTTGTAGGGGTCGAATTCAGTGAGAAGGATCCGGATTTTGAACGCGAAGAGTTCCTTCGCTACTCCTCGGCGCAGGCGCGGCTCGCCTAGTGGACGAGTGGTCTAAGCCGCTCGTTACCAGCATCTTACCACACACTCATTCTTTTTTTTTCTACCAGTCCATTTCCTTCCGTTTTTATAAAGGCCAAAGGATACCAATGTCCTTGAGTATTTTAGACATGTCCTTGAGGGTAAAGCGCATACTTGGAAGACTCCTCTTACCGCAGGACTTCCAAGGCCAAGGGCCGCTATCTGGATTTAGTCCCCTTCCAGTTTCCACGACACCAGGGGAAAGGCGGTACGAGTAATCTGCCGTCCAACTTTATAGGAAAGTTGGTTATTATTATTATTAATATTAATTATTATTATTCATTTATTATTATTATTATTAACTAAAAAATCTAGTAAATGAGACGGAAGTGAAACTGTGTGGCGGTATATAGCTCGAGTTGTTTTAAGAGGAGATCACTTGGAGCACTCAGGACCTGGAGGGGGTGCAACTCTCCAAAACCTGCCCAAGCTACACAAGACAAAGATCTACCATTGGGGTATTAGTACCGGGAGCGCACATAATCATCCAGATGGTAGTTGTTGTATGGTTCCCCATGCTCCGCCTAGTACCCTGTTGTGGGGTCATAGAATACCAGGAAAGAGATACCACAAATACTCATCCCAAGTAATTTCGCCCAACACACTTTAGAACACACTGTAATGGGACACATTCCTCTTCCTTATCTATCCCTATCCATTATATTTGCCCCCGTCACCAGCGGATCTGGGATAAAAGGAGGGGGCTAACGTAAATTCTTCCCTCTTAGGGGTCTGAGAGAGGAGCATTATTAATAAGGGTTATAATAGACAGTATTGATAATAAATAACAGCATCTCATAAAAGAAAGAAAACCAACTCTCTCAGATCCGATTTTTCTTCCCCACACATCAGAAAATAATGAATTGGAGTCTTTGGACGTCAGCTAAAGGTATAATACTGAATTTAATACTTATTTCTGATATTTACTTGCATTTTAGACATGTATCAGATATGATACAATCGATCGAAACTCCTTAAAAACTGTTTGATTCATATTCTATATTATTACATAACTTTCTGAATAACTGAATAAAAGTAGGGATTAAAAAAATATATAAACATAAACGAGTATGAAATTGGGAAGGGGGGGGGGCTTCAGCCCCCTAGCCTCGACCTGGATGTGCGCCTACCCGTCACCTATGGACCGGTTAGTTAATACAAGCCTTTATTTCTGCTTCGGAAAGACCTCCCGTGACGGCTGCGGCTGGGGGGACCAATCCGGTGAAATGCGAAATTAAAAGTCGCCATGACAAATCGGACAAGCAAAATAATGACTCGTAAAATGACCCTTGGTTTTGATCACTATACTCTTTGACACCCTTTTAGTAGCGGTATGCTTTAAGGGGCGTGAGTTACTTCTATGATGAAGTAGGCTTTGTTCTAAGAGTGCTAATTCAGTAGTTTTATTCTTAAGGAAGAGCTATTTTTAAACACATAAGGATAAGAGGAAACACCAGATATCTACCAAAATAAACATGTATTTTAAATGAAACACCTAACTATAACAAATCAACAGTTAATACATTTCTATCTTTGACATCTAAACCCTTCGCACGGTTACAACTGACAAAAATAAACAAATGGCTTCCCGTAAACATACCAATTGCCAATTAGTATTTTTATCACGACTCTATTTGATTAGCGTTAAACATTAAATTAACGTACTCTCATCTACAAACACATATGACCTAGGTTCAAGAATAATGGTAAGCAGTTTCGCTGGCTACCTTTCCCACGCTTCTCCTCATGAGGGGAGGGGGCTTTAATGTACCTATACTCCTCCAGGATGCTTAAGGTAGCCATTTCTCTACAAATGACCTTTGTGTCTCAACACTGATTTGTAATCCTAATGAAGTAAAACTAACATGGATGTGGGAGGGGAAGGAGGTGGTGGAGATGTTACTACATTCCAAATGAAAATAATTATAGATACAACAAAAACCAACCATTCTTTGTTTGTGCATCAAAGTTGTTGGCGTCAGCGGAAAACGATGGGTCGCGGGCGCCATTCGCCGACACCCGAGATGGATCGCGATCAATGAATTGCATTATCGGGACTCGGTCGGATTCTTAAATGGAATTAAACATATTTGAGGGTCAGTGGAACGGGGACGAACACATACCTTGGTTTGGTATGTCTGTCTGTGTGTGTGTGTGTGCAAGTAGTCGCTTGTCATGAACAAGTATATGTCTATGTCTGTGTGCGTGCAAGTAATCGCTTGTCATGAAGAAGTATATGTCTGTGTGTGTGCCAGTAATCGCTTGTCATGAACAAGCATATGTTTGTAAAAAAAGTTCAAGGGATATCCGGAAAACTTGAATCCATTCTTTATTTATTAAAAAAAGACGAAACCAACGACAGCATCAGCAGAATTTTTTTTTATTGAGTTTCGAAAGGAAAATAGTGATATTGGCGAAGGAAAAATATGTGGAAAGTAGTCGGAGTGGGGGGGGGGGGCGCAGCTCTCCCAAATGTAGCAATGTTCCGCAACGAAAGTCGGTCAAAAATATAGACGATGCATCGGGGTATGTCCCTGAAAGAGGGGACCTCTAAATTTGCTCCTGTATGGCACATATCTCAGTCGGGATCGATTTGTCGGTGAATTGGAAACCAAACCACATCTAGCCGTCGAAGGGGGAGGGGGCGGGGGGTCAAAGTAGAGGCAAGAGATAAGCATCTGGGTTCGACCCTGTGCCCATTAGATCTTCATGTGAATTCCTGAACATCGTAATAAATAAATGAAAACGCCAAAAATTATTTTGTTTTTGAGGGGGAGGGGGGCATGGGTCCCTCTTTCCACCTTGAGAATGATCTTCTTACGAATGAAAGAAAATGAAAACTGGAGTAATTGAGGAAGAGGGAAAACAAATAGGAGAAATACACAAAAGACTACAAATTATTGTCAACTTTGAATCTTGGGGTAGGAGGGCACGTTTCAACACTTACTATATGAACATATTCGAAGAAAACAACACTAAAGGAACCCTTTTCTACAAATGTCTTCAGAAATGAACACAGAGGGCAGAAAAAGAGTACAAATTGAGTACTCCGCCCGCCCGCCCTCCCCCGCCCTTCTCAGCCTCCATAGTTGCCCATACAAACTCCTCAATTAGAATTTCGTTAATAATAGAGTGGGACGCGTATGGCTACCAGCGCGTGTATCGGCTTGCTTGTAAGAGTTGGGGGTCAATTGAGATGAGAACTATCCTCCAGAAGAGCTCGAAATTTTGCTCATTTGTACTAAAGTGTATGGAGGGGAGGCGTCTGCAGAGAGAATATCTTGGCAAAACAAACTTCTCTCAATCTGGAATTTTGAGTCTTTCTAAGCCGAGTTGGCCTAAAACGGCCTCAATCGAAAGAGAAGATGCTCCGAGAGAGGAGCCCTCGTTGCGTTCGAGCCGGATTTGAATCGTCCTTTTTAGCGCAGAGGGACAGATACAATATCCTTTCACATTAAAACCAAATCAATCATACTTTTACCGTCCACATTTACACAATCACCCTCCCTTGGTGCATATAACATTGTGATGAAAGTGTCTTTGCGAAGAACATTCACACCTTTTTTTTTTACAACAGACTCCACAAATCGTTCCTTTTTATTGACTAGGCACACAAAAATCTCCCCCACCCTCCCTAATCTCTCATCCTCGGTTCACTCACTCATCCACCATAACCATTAATCTATATCTATTCCTAACTCAACCATTTGTCCACCTCATGTTTTCTTTTTATCATTGGTATCACCATTGGGTCTGGTTAGCTGAGGGATGGGAGTTCATAATTGGGGCAACTTTGGGGTTGCTATTATATGTGTTGTAGGGACCCGTGATCCCTAGCTAAAGAAAGACACCGAGATGGGTATTATATTGTGGGAATCGATGGTGAAAAGCACATCAAAAGAAGTATGACAGAGTCGCACTTCCTTTCCTTCTTTCCATAAAATTTCCAGGTTTGAATTTCGTGCGGGGACTCTCTTCCATGTGTCTATCTCGGGGGGTGGGGTCCCAAAGTGCCACCCCTTAGTGTCCAGTAGCTCCTAGAAGAGCTGTTTCTTAGGTCTGTTGAAATTCCATGCCTCAATGTCAAGGTTTTTCTTTAAATTCTCCGCTATTCGTTTTTGCGTTTGGCGTCGTCATTACTGAATAAACTTTGCCTCGTTTAATTAAACATTTTTCCTTATCAGTAATTAATTAAAACCACAGGTGATTTCTAAGAGTAAACCTTCACTTTTTGCCCATCTTTGATGTCGAATTTCTCTTGTGTTTTCCCATACATTTCTTTCTCTCGTCCTCGTACAATCGTCTTTCTTCCTTCTCCGTTCGTTTTATACCCATTCTTTTTTACTTTTTTTAAAACTTTTTCGACATTCAACCAGGTCTTTCCATCATATCCAATATACCTGGAGGAGACACTTTAGTTCCAAAAGTGAGAAAAGTATTAAGTATTTAAGGCAATCTTTCAACATCAGCGGATAGAAAAAAAGCCCTTCACGCCGTAAGAACTTGAACGCGGAAGTCTTTGCCAGCGAAAATGCGTTTTTTTTCTGGCCTCAAAGGAGTCGTTGAATTATAAATCTTCAGAACTAATGCTTGACTTGAAGCTGAGCTTTGAAGCTCGCGGAAGTTACAAAAGAGAATATTTAAGCAAATTTCATAGTTTTTATTTGTTTATTTTTTATTTAGACGATCTCAACTTTGAGTTTAATAAGTTGGTTCCCAACCCCTCAGTAAACGGCCACATACAAAAGTAAGTAAACATTTGCCTCAATATTCGCTAAATTAAAAGTAGTTCGCCTGATTTGTTGATGTGTTAAACCGGGCATCTGTTTTCGCGTTATGGGGTCTTTGAAAGATTAGGCGTTTCATGTTTTTTTCCGCCCTACCCTAACATAACCTAAACCTAACTTTACTTAGTCTAACCTAACTCAATCTAATCTAAAATAGGCTAGATTAGGTTAGGTTTAATTAGGTTATATTGGGGTCGAAAAAAAACATGGGAGGCCTCTGTACAAGACCCCAAAACCCAGTTTGACGCATCAACAAATCAGAGGAACAACTTTTAATAACCTCAAATTCGGACTCGGCTAAATAAAATAAATGAAAAAATTAAGAAATCGAAGACAATGCAAAAAGAATTATTCATCTAGCCAATAACAAAGAAATTCTAAAAGAAACACTTAGACGTGAAAACAAACCCGGACAACGGATATGACAGAATAACGAGACAGAAAAGCCATTAAGATCAACTCGAAGCAGCTCAAAAAAAGAGGAGAAAGGATGGAAGTAAGAGGGCTTAGGATAGGTAAAGGAAGAGAAGATATGGAGGAAAAATTAGGTTTATTAACCTTATTTCCGCTAGGTCAAACTTTAAAGTAATATTTATCACTTAAAGGCGAGGTATTCCAAGTCCGAGTTATTTTATACTAAAATAAATTTTGTACTTATTTCAGTGTTGTCTTTTGTTTACTAGTTTGAAACCTTTATTTCTATTTCTTCCCGGTTATCTATCTCATATATTTAATTATAATTTATATTACTGAAACCGTTTAATATTTTAAAGAATTAATTAAGTGTGCCTTGTAGATACCAATCTCCCAGCCAAGGTAGTATGAGGTCTAGCAGTCGGTCTTCGCACGATCTATTTCTAATTGTCTATCTTCGTGCAATCTATTTCTAAGTCCAAGAATTAATTTTGACGCCGAGCGCATTCCATAATTACAATGTCCTTTCGCATGTCTGTGGACCAGAATTGCGCCCCGCCTACTCAAGTTAAGGGCATTGAATCGAAAATTTCACACCATTCAAGATCAAAACACCCAAATCTTTTACCGAGTTGATAGTGTTGAAAATTTGAAAACCCGTATTATCATCTCCTCGGAGATTATCATGAACCAGGTGCCCAACATTGCACTTGTCAACGTTGAAGTGTATCTGCCACATTGCCGGGGAAAACGACCGAACGTAGATGAAACAAATGAAGTGGACACCTTTATTCATATGTACATAAGGAGCTCATGAAGACGCCTACCTAGGAGGAGGGAGGGTGGCTCTCGTTAAGTGCCAGTCGAGTGCTAAATCAAGCGAACCTTCTTGAGGGACCATTTTCCCACGAGTTAAAGAGGGTTCGGATCCCAAGTTTAACTCTTGGCACTTCCCGAAACGGCCTCATAAAAGAATGCAGATAGGTAGTTAAACTTTTGTCAATTATAAGCGGACATCCTCTCACACCCGAAAAGACACATCCTCTCAAACCCCCAAAATACACATCTTCTCTCACTCAACAAACACACACACTCTCACACCCAACAAACACACACCTTCTGACACCCAACAACCACACATCCTCTCACACCTAACAAACACATCTCTCACACCCAACAAACATCTCTCACATTCAACAAACACATCCCATCACACCCAACAAACACAGCCCTTCACACCCAACAAACATACATCTTATACCACCCAACAAACACTTTCTGCCACAAACAACAAAAACATCTTCTCACACTCAACAAACACATCCTGTTACACCAAACACATATTCTCACACCCAACAAACACACACTTGACATCCAACAAACACACACCCTCTCAGACTCAACAAACCCATCCTCTCACACCCAAAAACCGCATCCTCTCACACCCAACAAAAACACATCCTCTCGCATAAAACAAAAACATCCTCTCACACCCCCAAAACACATCCTCTTATACCCAACAAATACATCTTCTCACACTCAACAAATACATCTTCTCACACCAAACAAACACACCCCCTTACACCCCAAAATACATCCTATTACACCCAACAAACACATCCTCTCACACCCAAAATACATCCTATTACACCCAACAAACACATTCTCTCTTACAACAAACACACATCCTCTCATACCCAACAAACATATATCTTCTAACAGCCATTAATCTTGAAGAACGCATTATTTGATCTGAAAATAAATATTGTTATTTTCAGAAAAATCATAAATTTCAAATAGCATCAAAACTAGAGTATAGAGACAAAAACCGTTTTTAGATTAGAAATTGGTGTTGAAAACTAATTGTAAATCAGTTGAAAGCTCCCATGCAACAGTAAAAGAGAAAAAAAAAAGTTCCCTACTGCTATCCAAATTGTGAAGAAGAGTCGTTTCAAGAGGGGTACAGCAGTTTCTCGAGAGGTTTGTGTGATTTGGGGTATCAATGTCTCCAGGCAGTTTCTTCTAAGTCGGCTGGACGAAGACAATCTTCGCGCTCAAGCCATTGATTAGTCAGAAGAAGGCACGTCTTGCTTTCGCTACTGAGCGGGTTAAATGGTCGGATGCCCAATGGAGCCAAGTCCACTTCAGTGAGGAATTTCTGTTCAGTTTGCTCGGATCCAATGGCAGGAGGTTTGTTCGTGGCAGAACAGGCGCAGGATTGTCTGTCAATTGTACCAAAAAAGCGTGTAAAGTTGGTCGGAGGAAATGTTATGGTCTGAGATGTGATTTCTGTAGAAGGCAACTGGCTACTTCTGTGATTACGAGGCACAGTGAATGTACAACTGTATAAGAAATTGCTGCGACAGCATGCTTTGTCCTATCTGTGAGACTCCGAAGCCCAACCTGTAATTTCATTCGGGATAACGCTCCCTGTCACACGGCCAATTCGGTGAAGACCTTCCTAGACAGGATCACATCACTGTTATGAACTGGTCTACACAGACCTCGGACCCGAATTCTATTGAAAATGTTTGAAAGACATTCCGAGAGTAGTCTAAAGCAAGGAGTAGAGCAAGATTACTGCGCAAAAGTGAATAAAGGCCACCACACTAAATACTAATAACTTGTACAAATCATTTCCACTGATAATTTAGTCATTATATTCCAATAGAAATTCCCACCTCCCCCTGTCGTTCAGAGTATTTTGGACACTTCAATTTTCTTTTTATTTATCCATATTTCCATAAGCTTTACCAATACATATTTTATAATGGTAGGTTAATGTACACCAACTTTGGAAACCTTGGATTTTCTATGGCAATAGTTCTGAAAGATATTGTAAAAGAAATACAGGCCTTATTCTCTTATTGGACGACAGTGTATGATTAGAGCGTCTTCGGGTTTCTTTATTGGTCCTAACTTTTGTTACACGTTCTTAAAAACCAGACTTTATTATTCATACAATTGTAAAATACTTGAAAGTTGATGATTTTTTTAGGGTACATAAAATGAAAAAAGACGAAAAGAGATGAAATTTGGTGACTGTAGACTTCATCGATATTAGGTTGTCAAGAAATTAATATCATTTCGAATATGACATAGTAGAGGTACGTGGAATACTAAAAAATGTTCCATTACTAATATTAAACTTTAAAGAAGCTCCGGTAAAGAGTAAAGTTAATCTTTACATCGTTAAAATCCTTTCATCAATAATTACAGGAAGCGAGATTAATTCTTCACTGTGACAATGATCTCTCACACGTGACAGGTGTGATTGAGAAAAGATTAAATTGATCGAGGTTGGGGAGTTCTCCCCCATCCTCCGTATCCATGTACAATCTGATAATCGCTCACTTCAATCACCGTTACATGACAGCAATAAAAGGAGGAAATTGGATGGAAGTTCCGGATTCCTCGAAGTCAGGTCAACTTCGCGGATTTAACAATGGCGAGAACGTTGTTAAGAGGGAGGGTACCTTGAATAATGATGGTACCTTGATTAATGCTGGTACTTTGAATAATTATGGTGCCTCGAATAATGCTTGTACCTTGAAAATTTCTTGTACCTTGAATAATGCTTGTACCTTGAAAATTTCTGGTACCTTGAATAACGATGGTACCTTGAATAATATAATGCTTGTACCTTGAAAATGCTTGTACCTTGAATAACGATGGTACCTTGAATAATATAATGCTTTTACCTTGAATAATGCTCGTACCTTGAAAATGCTTGTACATTGAATAATTCCTGTACCTTGAATAATGCTTGTACCTTGAATAATGACGGTACCTTGAATAATTATGGTACCTTGAATAGTGATGTACCTTGATTAATGATTGTACCTTGAATAATTCATGTAACTTGAATAATGCTTGTACCTTGAATAATGATGGTACCTTGAATAATGCTGGTACCTTGAATAGTGATGTACCTTGATTAATGATTGTACCTTGAATAATTCATGTAACTTGAATAATGCTTGTACCTTGAATAATGATGGTACCTTGAATAATGCTCGTACCTTGAATAATGCTGGTACCTTGAATAATGCTGGTACCTTGACTAATGATGGTACCTTGAATAATGATGGTACCTTGAATAATGATGGTACCTTGAATAATTCCTGTAACTTGAATAATGCTTGTACCTTGACTAATGATGGTACCTTGAATAATGCTCGTACCTTGAATAATGCTGGTACCTTGACTAATGATTGTACCTTGAATAATGATGGTACCTTGAATAAAGCTCGTACCTTGAATAATGCTGGTACCTTGACTAATGATGGTACATTGAATAAAGATGGTACCTTGAATAGACTATAACTTATCACCATCCATTATATTTATCATCCCTTTGGCCGAGAGTCGCGACTAGCGGGATGATGGAAGGATTTCAGAATCCTTGGACAGTTTAGGCGTCATTGATCGTTTGTCAACGCCAAGATGGAACTCGTGTAATCCAACCGAGTGAAGTGAATGGAAAATTTATAAATAGAAATATTGTTATTAATTCATTTGAATTTCAATTTTTAATTCTACTTTCGGAAAGAAAAGAAGGAAAGGGAGAGGAAGGAAATCTGATATGGAAAATGGAAAAAGGATGAATATTGCCACAGGAGCACAAATATACCTATGGCCAGTCTCCCCCTATCTCAGTGCCCTATTGACACCCTTTTCTCCCTGCGGTCTCCGACAGGCCGCCTTAAAGAACATTAGATTCTAGGAGTTTGTGTGCCCTTCTGACCCTAATAATTGTAGAGGTTGGTTACGTTGAGAAGAGTTGCAAGCACCCATACTCGAGCAACTCAAAGTCTCCTTAATCTTTCCTCAGTTACCACTCGCCCCAAAATTACAATCGGCGCACATCAGCGTTACAAAAGGCACAATGGCCTTCCATACAGATGGGATGGTATGTGCTGCAGCAGCTCGTTTCCTCAACCATACTCTGGCTATAGATTGTCCTATACCTTCCACATACTATCACCACCCGCAACTTAACCTCTTTACGAGCGTACCCTCGCACACTCTCTTCCGAGATATCCAGAGTGGGTATCAGTTCTTAGTTTTGAATAAAAATACATCAATCCTGACGCTAATCTCTTCTCTTAAAGCCCAATTTTGGTGTGACCGGAGAGGAAGCTGCGAAACGTCGTCTGCAGCGGAGGCTTGGAAAGGGGCTGGATGTGGAGAATCGAGCGGAAAACCAAGCGTCTCAGAATTCGGCGGAAGCTCGGAATGGGGCCGGATTTGATTCATCAAGCAGATCGCCAGACGCCCCAGAAACCAAGGACACTAAGGGGTCCAGAAGTCAGCAGACGCTCGGAAAGGTGTCGGACGAGGAGCATTAGGCAGACCGCCGGACGCTCCAAAAGCAAAATGTGGCTTAGAGTGAGGTCGGGGGAGGGGACATGGAGAGAAACGCAAAGCGACCAAGAGCCCAGGGGACACTCGGAATAGGGTCGGACGTGGAGCATTTAGCGGAATACCACAGAACCCAGAAGACAGTGGAGGCTTGGAAAGAGGTTGCAGTATGGAACAGAACGTTAGACACCACAGAAGATAGTTTAGGATAGAGAAGGGGACGGATGCCCAGAACACCCCAGAAGCCAGGGAAGACTCGAAAAAGGGTCTGACTTGGAATATGGAATGGAACGCGAGACCACCCAGAAGTCAGCATAGGCTCAGAAACGAGTCGGACGTGGTGCAGCGAGCGGATCACCAAGTGCCCCAGAAGCCAGTGGAGGATCGGAAAATGATTGAACGTGGAGCAGGGAGCCGAACGTCAGACACCACAGAAGCTAGGTGAGACTTGGAATTGGGTTGGACGTGGAGCAAGAAACGGAATGCCAGTTTCCTCAGAAGATAGCGAAAGCCAGGAAATGGGTCGGACGTGGAGAATCGAGAGGATAACCATACGTTTCAGAAGCCAGCAGAGGCTCTGAAAGTGGTCGTACGTGGAACACTCAGATGAATGTCAGACGCGCCAGATGGCAGCGAAGGCTCGGAGAAGAGTTGGACGACTATCATCTAGTAGAATGACTACGCCGCAGCATCAAGTCTATGCTTGGAAAGGGGTATTACGTGGAGCATCGAGTGGAACGCCAGACGCTCGAGAAGCAAGAAGATGTACAGAAAGGGGTCTAATGTGCAACTTCTAGTGAGCGGCCAGAGGACCTAGAAAGAAGCGGAGGCTCAGTAAACGGTCGGGCGTGGAGTATCTAGCAGAGCGCCAGACGCCAGCGGAGATCCGGAAAGCGTTCGGACGTGGAACATCGCGAGGGCCGCCAGAAGCCCCAGAATTAAGCAAAGGCTCGGAATGGGGTCATGCCTTAAGCATCTAACGGAATTCTAGGCTCCCCAGAAGTCAGGATATGATCGGAAATGGCTCGGACGTAGAGCATCGAGTGGACCACCAGATGCTGAAGACGCCAGCAGAAGCAGGCAGATGCTCGGAAAAGGGTCTGACGTGGAGCATCGAGCGGATCGCCAGATGCTGAAGACGCCAGCCAGAAGCCAACAGATGTTCAAGAATGGGTCGGACATGGAACATCGAGCAGACTGTTAAACTCTTCAGAATCGAGCCAAGACTTGGATATAGGGTTGGAGGTGGAGCTCGAGCGGATTTTCATCCCCTCCAGAAATCACCGGAGGCAGTGAAAGTTGTCTGTCCTGGAACATCAAACAGACAGCCAAACTCACAAAAAGCTCCATCATTCTTTGACCTCGACCTTCAAATGCATTAAGGTCTCGTTGGTATTTCACCAGCAACGAACCATGAGAGGGTAATTTCGAAACAAATGGTCATCAAGGGCGTGGATCATTTTGTCTAACTGTCTAGTTGGTTCACCTCTTATGATCCAGGAACTCATCCCTGCCACTAGTATGCAGGAAGGTGCACATATACACGTTCCATTGTTTCCTGACAGGTCACAAATAAGAACAGAGGAACCTGCCCCCCCCCCCCCCCGGCTGGCCAATTGAGCCCCTGTCCCTTTCGCCCATCTCTGGATCTCTTACCCAAATGTATTTCAGAAACCGAGATTCTTCTTGCCCTTTAAAAACATGATATGGATTTTTATTTATATGGGTGTTATTAGCCCGAATAGTCTAAAGAGGAGATTACTGCGGGCGCTCGGACTGATAATGCATGGCTCCTAAATTCGCGCTTATTCAGATGCAGGTGGTTTACCTCTATGGCATTATTATTATCATCATCATTATTTTATTGTTTCATATGAAATGCAATTTCTTTGAAAAGTAAGTTGAAGACGGCATAAAAAAGAAAATGTGAATATTTACTAAAAAAAAATTATGATCAATTTGTAACAATATCTCATTTCTCTTAAATTATTTAATTGGTTGCAAATTCAGTTAAAATTACCAATTATGTCTTTCTCACTCCTCTAACTTTTATTGCGATTATAGAATTCCTAGTACTTGAAAAGAGGATGACCAGTAAGTCGGGTAGATTTGAAGGACGATGAAAAACTTCATCTCTCACTTTTCTAAGCCGAGATACAAGCAGCTGAGAAGGATGAGGCTTGGAATGGTCACTAGGCAGTGTTAGTTAATGCCTAGTAACCGATTCAGGATGTTTGATGACCAATCTTGAATGCATTTCAGCACTCTTTCGATTCTACGACTGATTGTTCCTGGTTCTCCTGGTTCCTTTACCACTCGGTCGCACGTTCTTGCGTCGGGGATAGTCGAGCCTACTCCTCCTCCCCGACGCCGGAGTAGGCTTCTTTCTTCTTGCTTTTTTTTTTATTTGTTTGACTTTGTTTTTTGCATTTGTTATTTTTTTTTGCTGCTTTTTTTAAATCTAGCTTAGCATTAGGTTCTAATGTGATTACGGCGACTTTTGCTCTAGTAGGCAATCGCCAGATGGGCTATTTAAAAAAAAAATCCTTCACCATTCTAGAAAACTGTAAACTTAACCTTTAGGGATACCCTAATGGCTTTGTCATGTGCCGCGGTTCCTTATTTCTATCAATCTTTTCACCAGAAACTTCATGTTATCGGATAGGGTCGATTTATGATCGCGGGTCATCATCGTGTTAAAAAATGGATCTATCTCACTCACAAAGGGGAGATGAACGGACGTTAAGAGGCCGCCGTTTTATTCATATGAAACCCCTTTCAATTTTTTACCTTTCCCTATTTTTGTAAACGTAGAAGCCTATTTTTAAGGCTTCCACGTTTAAAAACAGAGAAGCCCAATATTCAATGAGTTATAAAATTAATGAGGTTTCTTTTATATATATTTTTTTTTTAAATGAAGAAGAAAGATGAAAAATAAAAATAGACGCTTGACCAAAAAGATAAAGCACCTCTCATAAATTTATATATTTAACATATTAAATCACACTTTTTAGAATTTATCATATGATTCATAAATATTTATGATAATAATGGGTATTTAGTAGCTATGTTTGAATTACTAGTATTCTACTAAATAGTATGTTTCCTATTATTATAATTTAACCAATATTTCTTATGTTTCAGCTTAAATTCATAACTATTTTGTATTAAATAATTGATATCGTTTTAAATAAGTAATATGATTAAAACTAAAGAACCTACATACACACGAATCCTTCTCCATAGCCAAGTGTTATCACACGTAAGAAATTGCTAAAAAATTAAATGTTCAAGAGATGCTCTCCAAATCGCTATAAAACGATATCAAGAGACCAAGAGCTTTGTATCAAGAAGGAGAAATGGCAGAAAACGTTTTACAACACTTAGAGAAGACATCTATCATTCGGTCTTCACTACAAAATGGCAGATTATCATCTTATGAACTTCCTGGGAATTCAAGGAAGCTTCTAACTTCAAAATATCACCCAGAACAGTTAAAAGGAGACTTAAAGAACGAAGGATAAAAGGCTGTAATGCGAGAAGAAGCCATGAATATCTGGGGTCAACAGAAAAAAAACCAGTCTTCAATGGGCCTAAAATGTCAAAAATTCGACATATGAACAATGGTTCAAAGTAGGTTATCTGGTCAGACGAAAGTAATTATCGGATATTTAAGATATACTATTGTATCGTTGTTTTACATGTAATTTGTGTGATTCCATTTTAATATATCTGGGAATAAAAGTATTTAAAAAAAGGTTTTTTGTAACTACTTTGCAGATTTCCAACACTGTGAAATGAAGAGTTAAGAAATCAATTCACCCCTTTTGTGCCGTACCAACTGTGGAGAATGGAGGTGTTTATATCATGCTATGGGGGGTGCACTTCTTCATCAAGGCCAGAGAAGAGTTTTATTTTCAGGGAAAAATGAACTCCACAACTTATAACACCATGCTGTCGCAAGTTTTAGAGCCATCTATTCAGAAACTGCAACCCACAACCTCCATAAATGAAGTTATATTTCAGCAGGACACTTCTCCAAGCCATACATCCAGCCATAACAAGAATTTGTTTGTAGAAATGGGGATCACCCCTATGGAGTGGCGACACCAGAGCCAAGACTTAAATCCAATAGAACACTAGTGGTTAATGCTTGGAAAAGCAATAAGAAATGCCACAAAGGCCAAATAATAAAAGAACTGAAATAAAAATTACAAGATGAGTGAAGAAAGATAGCGTCAAAAATGTATAAAAATTGGGTGAAATCCATCCTCCGAAGAATTATGGCTGTAATTAAACCAAAGGGCGGCTTAACTAAGTATTAAAATGATACAAAAATATATAATACCAGGCAATGGCTTCGCCACTCCCCCCTACGGGTGGAAATTGCGCTTCGCTACTAAGATTAAAATTTAAAATCTCAAAAAAAGCAGCCATGGTTAAATTTATAAATTTTTTGAACTTCACCAATTATAATAATTTTAAAAAGAAACTCTAAACTAAATTTCCCCCCTTTCAAAATATCACGTTGCTAAAAGAGAGTTATAGAAGAAGATATATAAAAATAAATTTTCTGAACTTCACCATTTGTAATTCTTTGGGTTTTAAAAAGTTCACAAAATTTCGATACTTATATTTATTTCTGAACTTCACCATTTTGTTTTTTTATATTATAAATGAATTATTAGAAATAACTTTGATAAAAAAAAACAACTAAGATGAAATTATTATTCAAATACTAAAAAAAATCCCCTTTTTAAATTATAGAGTTAGTGATGATGATATATACTGAATTCATTTACCACAAATGTTTAATTACATTATATGAATGATTCCATAGGGTGCTTTATACTTTTGGCTAAGGGAGAATATTCTTAATTATTGGTGAATGTACGGCATGTTTAGATCGACCTCACACTGATGTATTTTATTATTATAACTTGTGTAAAAAGCAATGTAGTTAATTTTATTGTACATTGTACACTTAAAACATGAGGCGAGAATCCTCGAAATTGGTATTGTAAGTTTACTAAAAAAAATTCTCTTTATTTTTCGCTAAATTTATCTAAGCCACGTTAAAAGTCTTGATGTTGTATCAGCTTGAACAGTAGTACTACTCTAATTCTTTCGGTAGATATCATTGGGTAGATAGAGACCAATGCACTATATTCACAGGGAATCTACAAAAAGGTGTAATCATCATCATCATCAGTAACTCTATATTTTAAGAAGGGGATTTTTTTGAGTATTTGAATAATAATTTCATCTTAGTTTGGTTATGACTTATGTTTTTTATCAAAGTTATTTCTAATAATTCTTTATAATATAAAAAAAAAATGGTGAAGTTCAGAAATAAATATAAGTATCGAAATTTTGTGAACTTTTTAAAACCCAAAGAATTACAAATGGTGAAGTTCAGAAAATTTAAAAAAATTTAACCATGGCTGCTTTTTAAAAAATTTTATATTTTAATCCTTGTAGCGAAGCGCAAGCTCTAGCGAAGTGCAAGCTACCTCCGTACGGGGAAGTGGCGAAGCCATTGCCTGGTTGCTTTAGTAAAGCATTTAATCTATTTTTATCTTCATGAAATGGAAACAAACATTTCATGTGAAATAGCCTAATAGTAATATTCAAATAGTAGTAAAAGATAAGTAGGGAACTCATTAATGACAACTATAAGAAAGTTTGTGTCAGGTTTGTAAAAAAAGTGAAACTTTAGGAGCCCATCTGGCGACTGAAATTGTGGGGAACCAGGAAGACGCACCTCCCCCGCCCCTGCCCAACAATCGCAATGGTCCCTTGGGGGTTACAGAAAAATCTACTGTTTTACTTTGTTTAGCCACTTAACGAATTGCCCGAATATAGACACGAAACGAACGCCAACCTTTAATTAGTTTTCCTGAATAAATGTCCATCAAATGAATGATTTATTTTAGGAATTTCTCTGCCACATTAAATTATATTTGTTGAATCACTTTCGGGAGAAGTTTTATTAATTAACTGAAGAAAAAATTATGGGAATTTTGGAGAGACGAAATGATGAATTGTGGTTATTTGACGTTACAGTACGAATTATAGTTGTTGTCTGACGTTACAGTGCAAATTGTGGTTGGTGTTTGACATTACAGTACGAATTGTGGTTTTCTAGCACTACAGTGCAAATTATTGTTTGTGTTTGACGTTGCAGCGCAAATTGTGGTTGTTGTCTGACATTACACTATAAATTGTTCTTGAGATTTGAGGTTACAGTACGAATTGTGGTTGCCTGGCGTTACAAAACAAATTGCGGTTGTTGTCTGACGTTACAGTGCAAATTATGGTTGGTATTTGATGTTACAAAACGAATTACGATTGTCTAACTTTACAGAAGGAAGGGGAGTTAGTGTTTGACGTTGGAGTGCAAATTGTTGCTGTCGTCTGACGTTACAGTACAAAGTTTGGTTGGTATTTGAAGTTACAGTATGAATTATGGTTGTCTGACTTTACCCCACGAATCGTAGTAAAATAAGCCTACATAGCTACACTACTGAGCAAAATATAAGAACGATTTTCCTCTATTAAAATATTTTTTAAAATATGATGATTAGGAAAATAAAATTTCTATAGTACCTAAAGGGATGCATTTAATATAATTTATGAAGATTTCATATGATACAATCGTATATTCAAGAAATTATACTAAATAAACTAACAAAATATTGACAGGTGCATAAAAAGAGAACGATTTTCTCAGGAACATTCTAGAAGTTTCTACAACTCCCATTGTTATCCTACTCACTCTGCAGAGATGCCACCACACGTTGAACTGACTCCTGAGCTCCGTCAGAGAATTGTTCGCATGAAGACTTGGGGGAAGACTCTTCCTGCCATTTCAAGAGAAGTAAGAAGGACCAAGGGTGTGATTTCGTGCGTTCTAAAGCTACACAATGAAAACAAAGCCTAAAAATCTCCGGCAAATTTCGGGCGACCCTGCATAACCACTGTTCGAAAAGACAAAGCTATTAGGCACTTTTTTTAGGAAGGATCACCTCGAGACTGCAGCAGGAATTTCTTGAAAAATTAAGACCAATAGTGACAAGGAAGTGAGCCATTTCACAGTGCCCCGTGGCTTCAATGCATCCGGTTTAAAAGCTCGTTCTCCAGCAACCAAACCAATCATCAGTAAGAAGAACCAGAAGGCGAGACTCGAATATGCTGAAGCTCATGTTGTTTGGAGGGATGGATATCGGGAGAGAATTCATTCCAACGACAAGGGTAAATTTAATTTAGTTGGATCTGATGGCAGACGCTTTGTTAGACGCACTGTTGGTGACAGACTTAAACCTAAGTGTGTTAAAAGGTTTGCCAAGCATGGATGAGGCGCCATGGTATGGAGGATGTTTTCGTTTGAAGGAATTGGCCCGCTAGTGCGAAAAATTGGAAGGGTAAATGCGAATGGGTGCCTAAACCTCGTACAATAACATGTTAACCTTCAATACGAGCATCTCGGTACCAGCCAGCAGGATTTATCCGGGACAAAGCGTTGTGTCATGCCGCAAAGCGAGTAAAAATATTATGTAAAACAAGAAGATATCGAAGTAATAAAGTTGCCTGCTCAGAGCCCATACCTAAATCTAATTAAGAACCTCTAGAAGATCATTGGAGACAAAGTTCGAGACCACCAGCCTTCGACTATGACGTATTTATGGACAAAAATTGGTCGTCGTTGCGTCGAAGTAATCGAAAAAAGGCTTTAAAACATCTTACTAAGTGTTTTAAGTTTCATCTTTGTCAAATCTTGCTTTGTTTCTAGTGTATTTGCTCGCTAAACATTTTTGTGAAGATCGTTCTCTTATTTTGCACGTGTCAATATTTTATTTTGTTATTTTAATATAATTTCTTGAATATACGATTGTAACATATGAAATCTTCATAAAATATATTAAATGCTTGTATTTATGTACCATGGAAATTTCACTTACCTACTCATGATATCTTTGAAAATATTTTAATTAGCAAAATCGTTCTCTTATTTTGCTCCGTAGTGTATATATATACTCACACGTCAAAAGCATCATCGTAACTAAAGTTTTATTGTAATATCTCAATTGTAAACTAAAAATACCACTTGAATATTATGAAATCATCACTTATTGCACTAAAAATGGTTTAGAAGCCATAATTACAACTATCGAACCCATAATAAGGCTATAAAATTGGAACTGACCATAGAGTATTATGGGATAGTTATTGAGGCTCTTCCCTCTCAATTTAGTTGGCACCATCGAATTATGGTGAAATAAAATTAAAAGAAGTATGGTTTTCTAATAATCCATTAACCATTGTCATTTGATACACTAAACTTGTCCTCTACTAGGATTACGCGAGGACCTTCTTCCTCCTTTTTTTTCCCCTTTGTTTCTCAAAAAGAGAAACTGATAAGAAACAAAAGCGCGTCTCTAAAGGATCCTATTCATCAAAGTCCAACAAGGCGTTCGTCCACTAACTGCAGGCCAGTTCTGACCAAATCGGAGGAGAGATCACTTCGCCCTTTCTCCAATTTAAGACGAGGGAAATAATGGGTGGGCATCTCTAAGTTCGTTCACGGTGCGACGAAGAAGCGACTACTATATTTGCAGTGCCGGGAAATTAGATAACCATTCAAATTAAGCGTCCGTAGCCAGATTTACTTCCCTCTCTGATTGCTTTCTTTCTAAACAATATAATCAAAACTAAGTCTATCTTTACCTCAATTTACAATCCTCCAATTTTATGCCCTTTAAGCGTCCTTATATCTAAATGGGCTTTGCTCTTAAAGGAAGGGAATTAGGAAATTGAATATTTACTCGAAATCTTTATAGAAAATTACTACAAAACTCCATATAGGAAAGAACTTAACACTTGCATCACTTTAGGGAAGCCATTAGGGTCTCTTTATATATTATAAAAGGTGACAGAGGTCTATTTATTAAATTAGTGAGCTTGTTTCAGGTTTCTCATGACGGGCTACGAAAAGGACTCGGGGAACATATGCAGGTTAAAATTTAATAATACTTTAATTCCTTAGCTTAGTTTTACATTATTTAGATTATTCCATGTAGTTTATATTATATTAATTTAGACTGTTAGCTCTCTCACGAGCCTAAAGTTGCTTTTATATTTTCTCAAAACGAATAGTGGTTGATGTCTGACGTTACAGTGTAAATTGTGGTTAGTCTCTGACCTTATAGTATGAATTGTGGTTGTCTAGCCATACAGTACAAACTGTAGTTATTTGTCTGGCCTTCGATTCGATGATGAAAGTGATTAAGTGTGTGGTAGGTTTCATAGGTGTGAAGTGGTTTTCTATGATGCCCTGGTGTTGAGGGCATCACTAGTATTTCTCTCATTATAGTTTTTATTTTTTATGTCTCCTCCGTCGAGAGTTTTGATGACCGTCTGTGACGGTCAAGTTCTTCCATAGGTTTATATCTTTGATTATCTCTTATCTTGGTTCCTCCGTGGTAGCTTTCAAGTCATATTTTGCTAACTGGTTGTCTCTCCGTTTGTTTGTTTGTTTATAATTTTATCGTTGGGCATTTCTCTCTTTTATTTAAGCTTGTTATCTTTGTTGTTCATTTGTTCGTTTACTTATTTTAGTTTTTAAATTTTAACTTGGACACTTTGCCTCTTTTTATCTATGTTTTTCATCCTTTGGTGTTTATTCATCTTTATAATTTTATCGTTGGGCATTTCGCCTCTTTTATTTAACCTTTTTATCTTTGTTGTTTATTCTTTTTCTTATTTTAGTTTAAATTTTAACTTAGGCACTTCGCTTCTTTTTTATCTATTGCTGTTAATTCATCTTTTTTTTATTTTTGTTACTATTTAACTTGGGCACTTCGCCTCTTTATTAATGTTTCTTTACTTTTATTTTTCTTTATCTATTTCAGTTTTTGTATCTTATTAACTTGGGCACTTGTCTTTTTATTTACTCTTATTATCTTTTGCTGCTTATTAATTTATTAAATTACTTTTGGTTTTACATTTATTTGGTATAAATCGGTCTTATTACTTCCCTTGCACAGTTTCTTCCGCTGGAGTATAGTGATGTTCTTGCAACTATGCTGTTTGTGTTGAGGTAGGGCAACATTATTGTTGATAGTCGGGAGCATTTCTTCCTCCACCTTATCCCACGTCTTTCTCCCTAGCCTCTTGATCTCTATATTTATCGGCTTGAGTTCCCCCCTTTCGTATAGGACTGTCTGCCTAATATGGTTGATCCTTCTCGCGTCAGCTATAAGCGGTGTGGCTCTATTCTGTACCCTATGAATCACCCTGTAAGAGGTACAGCTGGCCACCTGTTTGATCACTGCTGGGTACACCAGGACAGAGCGTACCAAGGCAGTGTAAAGCTTCTTTTTATTCAGCACGTTGAGGCTTCGAAACCTGTAAAGTTTCTTCAGCTCTCTTTTGGCTGTTGTTTTTGTTGTTTATGTGGGTCTTATATCCATCCAAACTTGGTGAGTGATAAGCCCAGGACTTTTCCCTCATTAGAGTACGGATAGTGTTCATCGTCGACGATGACGTCGTCGATTTTCGGGCGGTTTATTGGGATAATTTGAAATTTTTGGCGGTTTATCTTAATTTTCCACATCTTTTTCGAATCGGTTAATGTTCTCAATCTCGGCAGCTGTCTTCCTTGCTTGAACTCCAGCGTTGCTGAGGGACTTGGGACGATTTGTGTAATGTCATCTGCAAACTGCAGATACATCGTATCGTCCCGCACTGGAGCAGGGAGGTCTATCGTGCACACGAGGAACAGCAACGGACTCGGACAGCTGCCTTGTGGAACACCCGCCTCGAGATCGAATTCGGGTCTTGTGTAGACTTCGATCGAAATTTGGGCTCTCCTTTCCATGATATACATAGTCACAGAGGACCCTTTCCAGGATTGGGTTTAGCCGAAGGTTCAAGATCTTGAATTGTAGACCAGTCAGCCAAACCTAATCGAAGACCTTTTGTAGATCTCGCAGCATCACGTCTGCGTATTTCCGCTCAGTTTGCAGGTCACTAGTTTTTCTGTTATGAGGGTGAGGGCGGTTTCCGTTCCCTCTCCTGCGGAACCCGTGCTTCTGAGGGTTGTGAGCTCCTCACTCGGCTAATTGGTCTTGAAGCCAGTCAGCCAGGAGCTTCTCCTATATTTTCGCCACGAATTAAAGCAGGAAGATTGGCCTGTAATTGACCAGTTGATCGGGGGTCTTACCTCCCTTAGGGATAAAGATTATTTTAGCAACCTTTAAGCCATCTGGGAAGTAACCCGTATTCAGGGAAGCATTGAAGATGTTTGTGAGTTCCTGAATAATCTGCTGTGGGTCATTTACCAAGTTGCATTTAGTAATGCCCGTCCAGCCTAGTGCTCTTTGTTCAAAGTACTTCACAGTGACCATGACCTTGGTCCGCCATCTACCTGCCTTCCTTTGCTTGGTGATGTAGGTGCGTGCGATGTATAATCCGATTCAGGTCATCGATCAGATGTCCTCCGATTCCTGATAGAACTCTTCATTGTCTTTTGGAGTGATGCTGAAGACATTTTTCCAGTATGTTCTAAATCTTTCTTCCAGAACCACCGGATCGTCTATATAATTCCCGTTCTCGTTAATTTTAGCCTTCTCTTTTCCCGTTAGTCTTTTTAACTTTCTGATATGATGTCGGAATTTAGCCAAATTCAACTCGCTATCGACTCTGTCTATTAGGTTGTTCCAAATTTCCTCCTGTTGGAGGTTGATAGCGTCTTTTAGCTCGGTGCTTAGGCGCCGTAGTAGCAAGCTTCTCTCCCGGTTTAAATCTGCCCGTCTTATCTCTTCAATACACTTCTCTGTGTACACGAGCGATCTCCTTCATCTCCTCTGTCTATCTTGGTTGAGGAGAGTTTTTTTTACTCTGTCTTTGGTACACACACGCGATCTGCTTCTAGAATAGAGGCAGTTATCCTCTCCAGCTCTTCGTCTATCTCCTCCTCTAAGGTTGCATCGCTTAGATCAGCTGGAGCGTATTGACTGAGTTGTCTTTCTCTCTGACGTTACAGTGCAAATTGTGGTCCTTATCTGATGTTTGAGTATGTACTTTAGTTTTATAACGATACAGTACGAATTGAGGTGTAGTCTGGCGTTATAGTAGGGATTGTGATTGCTGTCTGACGTTATAGTACGAATTGTGGTGGTCTTACTTTGCAATACAAATTGTGCTTGTTGTCTGACGTTAAAGAACGACAAATTTTGTTGATTGTCTGACTTTACATGACAAATTATGATTGTTTTCTGACGTTCTAATATGATTTGTGGTTGTTGTCTGGCGTTATAGAACAAAGTATAGTTCTTATTTGACGTTACACTACCAATTGTGGTAGTTATCAGGTGTTACAATGAAAAGAATTAAGCTTGTTGTTTAACCTAGAAAATGTGATCGTTATCTGAATTAATGTATGAATTCTGGTTGTTTCCTGACATCACAGTATGAATTGTGGTTGTGTCTGAGGTTAAGATAGGAATTGTGGTTGTTTCCTGAAGTTAAGATACGAAATGAGGTTGTCTGACGTTACATTACAAATTGTGCGTGTTATCTGACTTTACAGTATGAATTGTTATTGTTGGTTGACGTTACAGGACGAATTTTGTTAGTTGTATGGCGTTATAGTACAAATTATATTAGTTGTTTGACACTATAATGGGAATAACGGTTGTCTGACGTTGCAGAACAAATTGTGTTTCTTTTCTGACGTTATATTATGAATTGTGATTGTTCTTTGACATTAAATAGCAATTGTGGTTATTATCTGATGTTACAGTACCAATTTTGCTCGTTGTCTGACAGAACAGGGCAAATTTGGACTGTTGTCTGACATTACATTAACAATTGCGGCTGTCTGACATTACAGTTCGAATTGTGGCTCTTATTTGACGTTACAATCCGAATTGAGATCGTTGCCTGACGTTAAGGTACGATTTCTGGTTGTTGACTGAGCTTGGGTTGCAAATTTTGGTTCTGGCATTACAGTTCAAATTCTGGTTGTCTGATGGCACAATAATAATTGTGGTTGTTTGATGTTAACTTACGAATTGCGGTTGTCTGGCGTTACAGTAAACAATGTGGTCGTTGCCTGACGTTACAGTACAAATTATAGACGTTGTTTGACGTTAAAGTATAAATTCTAGTCATTGTTTGACGTTACAGTATAAAGTGTAGTCATAAATTAACGTTCCGGTATAAATTTTAGTCATTGTTTGACGTCACAGTATAAATTGTGGTTGTTTACTGATGTTACAATATAAAAGTTGCTCTTGACTAAGCCTAAGAATCTTGCTGTCAAAGCCGCAATTCCCGACGATATAATTCCAAATACGAATTTTAATTCTCTCAAATTTGGGACTCATGGTGTGATAAAGTTAAAATAATTTTGATAATTAATTATAAGTGGACCAGAAATAAAAAAAAAACACGTTTAAAAAATACTAATCTTTACACGTAGTAAAAACCTATTTGCTATATTTATATTCTAAAACATCTCTTATTTTGAGGATTTTCCCCTGTAGAAAATATTAAGATTTTTGGACTACAGGGTGATGCAAAAGTTTGTATGCAAACACTAGTTTGGGGAATTCGGTATTAACTCTTTTTTTATGGATTATGTTTGTATGTTAAGCACACAGTCGCATTCATTCGAGGGTCGCGCCTTTTATGCGCACTCAAATGGGAGGGGGGCGCTGGTAAAAAGAGCAGAGCAAATCAGAAATAAGAATTGTTCAGAAATTCAGTAGCTGCATACAAGTGGAAAGAAGGAAAATATTCCCCAAAACGATTTTTCCTTATCTCATCCACTGAGATCGGAGGAGGAGAAGAGGAAGATTCGAGGAAATCTTCGGTCTCTTTTGGACAAAGATTCTGTCTGTTTGTTTTGTCTGCCTTCCTGTCATTGTTTGTCCTGTCTACCTTCCTGTCATTGTTTGTCCTGTCTACCTTCCTGTCATTGTTTGTCCTGTCTACCTTCCTGTCATTGTTTGTCCTGTCTACTTTCATCTGCTTGTCTGTCCTGTCTACCTTCATCTCCTCGTCTGTCCTGTCTACCTTCATCTCCTTGTCTGTCCCGTCTACCTTCCTGTCCTTGTATATCCAGTCTGCCTTCCTACCCTTGTCTATCCCGTTTGTCTTCCTCTCCTTGTCTATTTCCTCTGCCTTCCTGTCCTTGTCTATCCCGTCTGCCTTCCTGTCCTTGTCTAGCCCAACCTCCTTCCTGTCTTTGTCTGCCCCGTCTACCTTCATCTCCCTGTTTGTCCCGTCTACCTTCATCTCCTTGTTTGTCCCGTCTACCTTTATCTCACTCTCTGTCCTGTTTGCCCCTTTCCATGTCTATCCCATCTGCCTTGCTATCCTTGTCTATCTCGTCTGTCTTGCTGTCTTTGTCTATCCTGTCTTCCTTACTGCCCTTATCTATCCCATCTGCTTTCTGTCCTTGTCTATCCCGTCTGCCTTCCTGTCCTTGTCTAGCCCATCCTCCTTCCTGTCCTTGTCTGTCCCGTCTACCTTCATCTCCTTGTCTGTCCGGTCTACCTTCATCTCCTTGTCTGTCCCGTCTACCTTTATCTCTCTCTGTCCTGTCTGTCCTTAGCTATCTCGTTTGCTTTCCTGTCCTTGTCTGTCTGTCAGTGGAGGATCTGAGATGAAACCTTTCCTTTTTCCTTTCATTTCATCCGTCCGTCTACTCATTTCTTTTTTTTATTTCACTCTCTCCCTCCACCACGCCAGACATCTGTGGGGATTTCGCGCCCTACCAGGCACATACCGCAGGTGACTCTTCCTGCATTGAAAGGTTGGTTTTGAGAGAGTTGCGCACCACCCCGATGCAGAATTCCCAAATGACTCTTCTCTATTCCACTTCGACCTTCAACATAATTACACTCACCTAAACTTCACCATTTACTTTCATACATTCACACACTTTCTGACGGAGATACTCCTGTTGGTTTTATATTAGTTAATAATAATACTACTACTAATAATAATAATACTAAAAATAATAATAGTAATGATAATAATAATAATCCATTAGAGAAGCATCGCAGATCGGGACATCATCTTGACAAAGGAAGGAACGAAATGCTTCGGTGCCAAATGAAACACACGACGGTGTGGCATAGGTTGAGTGGCGGGGCGGGGTGGGGGGGGGGCAAACCTAACGAAAAGCACTACCGGTGGCCAATATGAAGGACCCCACTTTCAAAGAGCGATAAGAATCGCCTCCTTGGACCAAAGTGGCACTGCTAAACCGTATTGAGGGCCATACGAGGAGAAAGGAAGTCCTTGAGGCACTTCATTTCCCGACAAATGCGAGGTATCCATCTGGCACTGGCACTGAAACAGGATCTAAAGGAGACTTCCCTTAGGACCCCGGGGGAGGGGGGCCTTGCACCCATAGCAGACATATGGCACCCCCAAATCGTTCACGTTAGTCGAGGAATAAAAGAGCGAGGCGATAGAATAAATAAAGGGTTAACAAAATAAATGAAGTAAGAAATAAATAAAGGAAGGAAGAAAAGAAATGCATGAATGGATATATGAAATGAAGAAAAGAGAAAAACGAATAAAGAGAGTAATTAAGAAAGAAATGAATTGAAGAATAAAATAATAACGAAAAAAGTAAATTAATGAATTAATTAAAAAATAAAGAAATGAATAAATGTAGTAACAAATAAAGAAAGGAATAAAGAAAAGAAGAAAGAAAAAAATATTAAACTGAATGAAGAAGAAAATGAAGAAAAATTGATAAATGAAGGAATGAATTAAGAAATATAAAAGAATGAATAATAGGAAAGAGAAAGTAATAAAGAAAGAAATTAAGGGAATAATAAAATGAGGAAGGAAAGAAATGAATGAATGGAGTAAGAAATAAAGAAAGAAGTGAAGGGGATAATAAAATGAGGAAGGAAAGAAATTAATGAATGGAGTAAGAAATAAAGAAAGAAATGATGAAAGACAAGTATAAAGGAATCGTGAATTAAGGGACCTAGAAAAGACATGAGAAGGGGAAAAGGGATCGAGAATTCCAAGGACCGCTACAATAACCGCAGCACCCGCGAAATGCTTAGAGGGGGCAACATGGACCCCGTTAAGACCCCCTACAGTAGTATTTAGTCACAAAAGCGAAAACCAACTAGCGAATTTTCGCCGGAGTTCTGGAAGAGGTTTGTAAAGAAAGTGGAGAGGTAAGGAGAAGTGAAAATATGCAGTGATTACGAATTTGGGGGGTGATAACTAGTCGATAGTTCGTGGTCAGGGATTGGCGGTTGATAACTGGGGTTACGCCTTAAGATGAGAACAACCTAGTCGATGGTTTGTGGTCAGGGGTTGAAGAACCAGTAGACCACTGCTTAATAAATACTCATCTCTTACATCAATTGCTTTCTCTAGAAATACTTAGTTAATCATCCTATTTTCCCCCTTGCCTATTCCCCCTTCATAGTCAGTAGACGTTTCTCAATTCCCAAAATAAAGATAAGCTTTCTTTTCTTTATTCTCATCATTCTATTTCTCTGCAGTTCCATTCTTCCATTTTACTTATGTTTTCTTTTTGCGTGACTTTTTCAATAGTTTGAAATACGTTGCACTTTTTATCTGGCGATATTTTGGGTGAAGAAGAGCAATCTAACGCTCTCTTGGATATTATGTATAGGAAGTTATTGTTTTTATTGTCACTTTAGTCGTAAAGATGTTGTGAACGATCTCTACTTGTTTCAGCCCGTCTCATTTTTCGCTTCTCAGGCCACGACCCTGAACCACAATCTGCAACCCCTTAAAGCAATATTCTGGCATTGTATATTAGCCGCGCGTTTAGCTCCATTTCTCGTTTGTCCTTTAAATTCCCTATTAATTTCTCTCTCTTTCCTATTCCTTCCGATCAAAAGCGAAGAAGGCCTTAAAAGCCTGTTTATTCGAGATCTTTGTTCTCACGCGCATCCAAGTGGTCTAAGGGGTTGCTTTAACTAAGATCACGTCGGTGCTCGCTGCCTCAGGGTGCTTGGTTCGATCTTCATCCCTGCACGGATTTTTTTGCAAATAGGAAAAAACATTTTTACGAAGAAAAATGATTCTGTTTATCTTTTTCTTTGTGATATGACTGTTATATATATATATATATATATATATATATATATATATATATATATATATATATATATATATATATATATATATATATATCAGCCATAATATAAGGGTCAGTAAGAACAAGTGTATTTAAATATTTTTTATACAAGTTTAACAAAACATTGAGACTATATATTATACACATATTTAGATATATCTAATGTCTATCTTTTTGTGAAAATTTAAAGTGAATGGAATAAATATTTCGTAAGTTATGAGGAAATAAACAAACTATCTTCCAAATTGCAGTGGCCAAAAGTTATGGATCACTTAGAAAAAAAATGAAACACCAACCGAGGTATTTGTTTTTAGGAGACTGTTGATGGGCTAACAGTTTCTTCTTATGATCATACAATATTGGAACATTCAACTGTCAACATGGCTGCTTTTGAGAGAAGACCGGTGTCCTGTGATGAAAAACAGGATTGTGTGTCTTCAGCAAGATGGTAAGTCCAATTCTGTAATAGAAACTACTGTAGGAAGGTCTAGAAGTGTTGTGCAATGAATTGTAGCTCGTTTTAAGCCATCAAGATCGACGGATGCTAAACCCAAAATCAGTAGACCTCGTAAAACGTCCCCAAGACAGGATCGTATTATGGTTAGAATGTCACTGAAGGATAGATTTAAGAGTGCTGCTGAGATACCCCGCGAATTCAGCACCACTTCCGATGTCAACGTATCGCGCAAAACAGTTTTCGGAGGTTATGAGGCTCTGGGTTGCTTGCTCGGGCACCAGCAAAGAAATCTTTGATCTCCAAGTAGAATCAAAGAGTCTGTCTTCGTTACGGTCACGAGCATGTCGTTTGGACGGAAGAACAGTGACGCAGGTTAATTTTAGCGATAAATCGAAGTTTAATGTGATTGGTTCCGATGGTGGGATGTACATTGTACAATAGTCCGATGAAGAGATGGCGAAAGGTTATCTCGTGCATGTGTGAAAAAGACAGTGAAATATGGAGGAGGCAGTGAAATGAAGTAAGCCATTTAGACAGGGAATATGAAACGGACCCAACAGAATTTATAATGGGCGTAATGGAAAATTTGGTTTGCGAGTTTTTACTAAGCCGTACAAATAAGGGAGGGTAGCGTTACTAGGCTGGAATTTTGAAATTAAATCAGGATGGAAGTCACGGTTAATTTGAAGAGTGGGGTCTTTTAATACAGGTAGGTAAGTATCTTGGTCATTAAGCATTACATTCATTTTATTAAGATAGGATTTATATATATATATATATATATATATATATATATATATATATATATATATATATATATATATATATAATGAAAAAACTCACAAAGTAGCACGTGAGGAAAGCAATAATACGAAAATTAACCCACAGGAAAAATGAAAAGATGAATGAACTTGCAAATATATATAGTTCGAAAGTGCTTGGATTCATCTTTTCATTTTTCCTCTGGGTTAATTTTCATATATATATATATATATATATATATATATATATATATATATATATATATATATATATATATATATATATATATATATATATATACCGTGTTGACGTTTCTATTAATTAAATTGGGGCAGCCCTGCAAACGCGAGATTTGAGAGATTTATTCCGGTCGAGGCCTGGCTGCCTGCCGAAAATACCCATGATCATTGCTGTATCAATCTCGCTCGAAATTGGGGGATGCAAAATGTGGAGAAAGGGGAAAGTTCTCCCCCTCTTCCCCTACACCTTTGTCGGGCTTTGACGCCGAGTGACATTTCATCGCCAGGAATAAAGACAGGATTTGAACTGATAAAGCTATGCAAATCGCTTGATGATCCACGAGTTTATCTGATAATCTGACCCTAGATTCACGCATACACAGATTATATAAGGTATTGTGTAAACTATCGTTTGATTGGTGTAATGTGCATGTTTTAATTTCGTGGTAGATGTGATGAAGTAAAGGGTAAGCTTAAGGTGCAAGTGAATTGAGTTTGGGAAGAAGAAAGGCTTCCTGCTCTTGCGTTCTGCGCTCGAGTCGGGCGATGTTCACATCTAGGCTTTCTCGAGGTTGGGACTTTCAAAGGAAAGCTTCGCCATGATGCGCATTACTCCTATGCGTCGTTAATAGTTTCTTAAAGCTACCTTATCAACTAACAAGGGCATCACTGCCAGAAAGTATGTGAGAAGAGGGTCGTAAAGAAAGTGAATAAATTGGGGGACGTGAAAATATGAGAAAAGTATCTTAGTCATAGTTGCGTCAGAGGATGTCAGGAATTCTATCGCCTAATTACACACTATCTTTCAAAGATTTTTTATCACCTAATATCAATATTGAATGAACTAGCCACTAGTAATATCTTTAAAAGGCAAGTCATGTATGTTATAGATCTCTCTCACCAGCTTTTAAAAGCTTAACTTCACTACAGTTATCTGTATGGAGCTCGCAGCAAATTTGGAACAATTTAAACAACTTTAAGTTGCATTTTTATATTTGTTTTCATTTAAAGCGAAAACCAAAGACGAATCTCCTCCTTAAATGGTAAAAATAAAGGGTAGGGCAAATGTAAAGAAGCCGTAGAGCCTTCTACAGGCATTGAGGCCAGGAGGAAGACAATTCTAGGTCTTGGGGCAGGGAGGGGACGCTATCTTCCAGATACCAGCTACAGCCTGGTTTCTTACACTACACTAGCGGAAATGACGCCGCAAGATTGGTTAAAATAGTGTTTCTTCGGTCTCTTCGTCGTCCGGGAGGATAAATGGAGTTTAACGGCGATTTTACGTCTCTGCCGAACTAAAGAATCGGCGAAAGTTTTGTATCGTTTTTAAAATCCTTTGACATCCCCAATTTTTTAAAAAGTTTTCTTTGTATTGTTTATTTTTTACTGGAAAAACTTTGTTTGAGTCCCTTTGTTCCCTAAAATTTATGCATTTCCGTTTTTTTGTTTTCAAAACCGCTCGCACAGTTTCGAGTTTTGTTTTTTTTCTAGTCGTCATAGTTTTAAAATTATTCCAGTAACTGAAAATGGTACAAATAAAAACGAACTTCAATGAAGTTTCGAACTTTATTAAGTTCATTCTCAGACATAAATATAAGAGAAAGGAATTAGAGAATTAGGAACCGGAAAAGAATCACTCGAGGTCAATTCAAGAAAGAAAGGCAAAGGTATGAAAAGACAAGTAAAGGAAGAGAAATATGGATAAATAATTAGTTGCACAACTCTCATTTTGGCAGGTATAAATATTTTTCATAATATTTATCGATTCTATTCCTAAACATATTAACTTTAGTACTTTCGATGAAATTTCTAGGCAAGCTATTCCAACCACAAGTACTAGGAGAGAGAGAGAGAGAGAGAGAGAGGAGAGAGAGATAGGGAGAGTAGAGAGAGAGGAGAGAGAGATAGGGAGAGTAGAGAGAGAGGGAAGGAGGGAGGGAGGAGGGAAAGTAGAGAGGGAGGGAGGGAAAGTAGAGAGGGAGGGAAGGAGGGAGGGAGGGAGAGTAGAGAGAGAGGGAAGGAGTAACAACAAGGAGTAACAACAAGGAAAAAAGGTACCCTAGGAGACCTTACGGTCCATTCAAAGAGGGTACCATTGGACTTGCAATCGAGCGGGCACATGGCTGCTCAATTGTTTTGCGTCCCTAAACGGCCACTTTTCAAGACTTTGTCTAGTCTTGACTTGAACTGGTCAACCGATTCACTGTTGACAACTTCCACTGGAAGTGCGTTCCACTTACCGCAGATACTGTAGGTGAAAAAATTTCCACACAGATTGAGGTTGTAACGCTTCAGTTTAAGTTTGAAGCCGTGATTGCGCGTTCTGTTCTCACTCAGTGTGAAAATATCCCGGTAGTCAACATTGTCGAACCCTCGAAGTATTTTGAAAACTTCGATGAGCTGACCACGCAGTCTACGGGTTTCCAGCGAGAACAGATCTAATTCCCTTAGTCTATCCTCATAACTTTTATGTCGGATAGAGGGAATCAGCTTGGTTGCCCTGGCTTGTACGCGTTCCAATCTCGCGATGTCCTTTCGCAATGAAGGACTCCAAAATTGTACGGCATACTCCAGGTGCGGTCGGACAAGTGAGTTGTACAGGCACAGTACAATCTCCTGGTTCCGATAACCAAACTGGCGCTTAATATAGCCTAGCATCCTTTGGGCCTTTTTCTCCGCCTCAATGCACTGTTTCGAGAACTTGAGGTCACTAGTGATTGTTACACCCAAGTCCTTCTCAGTGTCGGTGGATTCCATAGCAGTGCCCTTAAGGATATATTGAGATTGGGGGTTTCTGTGGCCGATATGCATCACTTTGCATTTCCCCACGTTAAAAGGCATTTGCCACGTGTCCGACCCCTCCCCAATATTCCAAAGATCTTCCTGCAGGCGGGCAGTATTTCCATCCTTTGCAACGTTCATACCAAGCTTGGTATCGTCGGCAAATTTGGAAATCTTGGCAATCATGTCACCGTCCATGTCGTTGACGTAGATGATGAATAGTAGTGGTCCCATGACAGAACCTTGAGGCACCCCGCTAGTAACGGGCACCCACTCAGAAGACTGTCCATTTACCACCACCCGTTGCCGTCTGCCACTTAGCCAGTTCTCGATCCAGCCGGCTACCTTTCCGTTTATGCCAAGCGCTCGCACTTTCCGGAGAAGGCGGCGGTGTGGTACCTTATCAAAGGCTTTCTGAAAGTCTAGGTAGACCACATCCACCGCCTTGTCCCGATCGTGCTCACTGAAAACGAAGTGGAAGAATTCCACAAGGTTCGTCAGGCATGACCGTTGCCTTCGGAAGCCGTGCTGGGAACTCCTCAGTAGCAGGTTTGACTCTAAATACGACGTCACTTTGTCCACCATGATGCTTTCCATGAGTTTACCGACTATCGAAGTCAGACTGATAGGTCGGTAGTTCGACGGTTGGTCTCGGTCTCCTTTCTTGAAGATAGGAGTCACCTCCGCCTCACGCCAGTCTCTAGGAACGCATCCGGTCCGGATTGACATGTTAAAGATAGCGCACAGATGTCGTGATACTTCATCGCACACTTCCTTCAACACTTTAGGTAGAAACCCGTCCGGTCCAGGGGACTTATTCGTCTTTAGGTCAGCGATCTTTTTCTTTATTTCTCCTTCGGTGAAGTCCATTGCCTCCAGCTTTTCCCCCGAGTAGGAATCCGTGGGCTGGGGAATGGGACCACACTCTTCAGTAAACACTGAAGAGAAGTAGTCGTTGAGGAGGTTAGCATTTTCTGCATCTAAATGCTTTAATGTCCCCTCCTCATTCCTCAAAGGGCCAATCGTTCGACGGATTGGTTTACGGCTGTTCACATATCCAAAAAGCTCCTTGGGATTCTCTTTACAGAGTCTCGCCACTCGGAGTTCCTCAGACCGCTTAGCCGCCCTTATGCTGGACTTCACTCTCCTGGCTAGCCTCCGGTATTCGTCAAAGTCACCCGAGATCTTCGATTGCCGGTACACATTTCTCTTCTCCCTAAGCAGTTGGCCGATTTCTCGATTAAACCACTTAGGTTGAACAGAAGACAGACGGGGGCATTTCAGAGGGATGAAACGCGATTGAAGACTCATGAATGTGGTTTTGAAACTATTCCACGAGTCTTCAACGGCATCGCACACTTCTAGCCTCACGTCAGTCAGTCCAGCTCGAAGGCTTGCAAAGTCTGCTCTTCTCAAGTCAAGTTTCCTTGATTGACTGGCAACAGACCTTACCTTCGGGATCTTGACGGTAAATCTAACTAGCTGGTGATCACTGCCACCGAGCTCTTCGCCTACAGAGACATCCTCAACGATATCATCCTCAGAGGTGAAGACCAAGTCGAGGATATTGTCTCCTCTCGTCGGTTCTCTGACCCATTGAGTGAGGAACTCGTTGTTGGCGAACTCCAGGAGTAGCGCGCTATCGCCACAGGCTGCTCTGGTTTCCCAGTCAACTTGTCTGTTGAAGTCGCCCATAACGATGCACACTCTGCCTTGAACAAGCTCACCCAGCAGCTGGTACAGTTCACTGTTCTTCTCAACGGGTTGGGAAGGGGGTCTGTAAAGCACCAGGGTCCTGTATCTGACAGGACCTATCTCTAGGTCAACGCCTAGGAGCTCGTGATCGGATATAATGTTGGAGTTCGTAGATTTGATTGTATCCTTGACATACAACATTACACCGCCACCCTCTCTGTCTGGCCTATCTTTGTGGAAGAGTTGGTAGCCAGGAACCGTGAATTCGCCTTCAAAGTCTCGGTTTGACGTTTTTATCCACGATTCTGTTATGGCTACCATTTCGGGTTCTTCCGTCGCTACGAGGCCACGGAGCTCAGGAAACTTGTTCCTGATTGACCTCGCATTGAACAGAAGAACTTTCAGGGAGTCCCCGACTGTAGGACTCCCTATGCTCTTGCATTTCCCGGCTTCTTTGTTGGCGAGGCACCCCTTTTTGCGACCTCTGAGAAGGTCGTTCCTGGAGTGACACGGGCGTACTGGCGTACGTCCGCCCTCACTCTGGGCCGGATACTCCTTTCGGTCCTCTCTACGACATTCTGGATCATGTTCGACAGAAAGGCATTTCCTTTAAAGGAAAGATGTACCCCATCCCTTTGGTAGAGATCATTTCTACCATAAAAGGTGCGGTACGGGTCCACAAAAAAGACCCCCTCTGCCGTACACAAATCTGCCAGGCGCCGGTTTAGAGACACATTCATCGAGTGAGCGGTCCGTGTTGGACCTCTCCTCGGGAGCATCCCGACTACCACACGCTTGCGGGTTTTCAGCCCACAGTCGTCCACGGCACCCATGACCGTGTGGAGGATTTTATCTGTAGGGCCTACCCTACCTCCTCTCAGGTACAGGTCGTTTCCACTGACCATCAGAGCAACGACTGAGCTCTCAGAAATCTGTGATTTCTCAGCCTCTACTCTGATGTGGTGGTTACCACATCCTGGCAGGCAGCTTACCTTCAGACTAGTGCGAAGGCGGGCCGCTAGCAGGGACTGCAAGCCCCGTGCTTGAGAATCACCAATAAGGGTGACTCTTGCACATTTGTCAGCAGGCGACTTATTCTTTCCTCTCGGAAGCGACTTGCCGCTTTCCTCTTGTATCTCTGCATTTTTCTTTTTTTTCTTCCTCATCTTATTTTTCTCTTCATTTGTTTTCTCTTCTTCCGTTTCTCTTTTCTCTTCTTCCGTTTCTCTTTTCTCTTCTTCTCTTTCCACTTTCCCATGCGCACCAGTAGCGCTCGAATCCTCTACACTGGGGTGAGCTGCATTATGGTCCTTTTTCTTCTTTTTCTTTTTCTTCTTCTCATTGGCTCCGCATGGCAGAAGTGGGACTGCCAATGCAGTTTCACCTCCTTGGGTTGGAGTCACATCGGCGGAACCACCCAAGTCAGTGGGACTTTCGTCTCGAGCTTGAGCCGACTGGGCCTCTAGTTTAGAGGCTAGCTCTAGGATCTTTTCCTCGAGACGCCGAATCTGAAGCGCGTGCTGCGTTTCTAGGGTCTGCAGTTTATTTTCCAGCGCCCTAGATTTTTCTTCAGAGGCTGTGAAGAGATCCTTGAGTTCATTGCAGCATGCCACTGCCTCTCGGATCTCTCCTTTAAGGATGCAATCGGTGCATATACTTCCCGGGTGGCATTTCGAAAAACATCCTTCCGGGAAGTCCACGCACCACTTATCCTTCTGGCATATCGCACATGTATATTTAAGTGCAGCTGGACCTTTTTTCCCTGTCATTTTAAACACTTTCTCTCTTTCAAAACTTTGTGACCAATCAATAGAAAAAAGGGGGTTGGTGAGTTCTCCCCGCGTGAGTCGCTCCCGCCTATCGATCGGAGACGTTTCGGATCTTTCAGAAGGCACGCTCCATGTGCTGCTGTTCGTCCGACCGAGTCGTCAAGCCTCGGCGTGCCGTGGCTCCCAACCAAGCAGCACAGACGGTCCCCGAAGGGGCCATCGATTTGTCACCAGGTGAACAACAACGAAGCACGCCCCTTACTAAACTCCTACTAGTTCCCTTCACAACGGCCAGGATCTCGGAGCAGCGTTCAATGGATATCCCGCCCCACCAAGAGACTCGACCCAAGGCTTTTTAATGGCCTGGCAACCAACCTGGGAACAAAGGGCCGTTACCTCGGACCGATGCTACCAGAGGCACCCGTCAACGGGCACTGGGAACGGTCAATAATTACGCGCCAGGGAAGGGGTTAACGGGGCACTACCCTCATCCCATTCATCGTGCCCCAACGCCTAGGACACCTCTAGTCCTAGTCTCTCGCAACCAGTGAGCGTCGATTGGCGTTGTTTATAGAGGTTCCAAAGCCTCTCTTCTGACGCATGAGGTAGCTGCCAGGTCCTTATATGTAGATCGAGGAAGAAAAGAGAAACAGGGACATGATAGGAGTAGGCTTTTTTGTTTTTTTTCTTTTTGTATAAGTGGGAGAGATAGAATAAAAGTAAAAAAAGAGAAGGATAGAGTAAAAAAAAAAAGGAAGGAATGACGCACTTAGTCTGGAATCTCGTTTTCGACCAAATCGACAAGGGAAGCCCTACCAGGGGTACCCCCGCCGACATAGCTCGAAAAGTCAAAGGTACACACAAGCTCTCTTCCCGCGACAAGGGGGCGTCACCTCTCCCTCTACATTCCTAGGGGGGGGGGAGAGAGAGAGAGAGAGAGAGAGAGAGAGAGAGAGAGAGAGAGAGAGAGAGAGAGAGAGAGAGAGAGAGAGAGAGAGAGAAGAGAGAGAGAGAGAGAGAGAGAGAGAGAGAGAGAGAGAGAGAGAGAGAGAGAGAGAGAGAGAGAGAGTCACAAGGAGTCACAAGGAAAAGAAGTACCCTAGAAGACCTTACGGTCCATACGAGAGGGTACTTGTTACGAGTCAGGGACTCGTGAGCCTGTCAGCGAACCAGGACTTTATCCAGGCGCCTTTTGAACTGCTCCACAGAGTCGCTGTTCACGACTTCTGGCGGAAGCGCGTTCCACTCGTTGCAGATACTGTAACTGAAGAAGTTCCCGCATCTGTCCCGGTGATAACGCGGCAGCTCAATTTTGTAGCCGTGGTTTCTCGTTACTCCCTCGCTTAGTTGGAACATGTCCCCGTTGCCTACGTGGTCAATACCTCGGAGGATTTTGAAGACCTCGATTAATTGACCGCGCCGTCTTCGGGTTTCCAGTGAGAAGAGGTTTAGTTCTTCTAGGCGGGCTTCGTAACTTTTGTGCCTGATCGAGGGGATCAGTTTGGTCGCCCTGGCTTGTACTCGCTCCAGTCGGGCGATGTCCTTCCGAAGGGATGGACTCCAAAACTGGACTGCGTACTCCAGGTGAGGTCGGACCAGGGAATTAAAGAGAGTGAGAACGATTTCCCTGTTCCGATACCCAAACTGTCGCTTGATATACCCCAAGATTCTCTGGGCTTTCTTCTCCGCCTCGATGCACTGCTTGGAAAACTTGAGGTCGCTGGTGATCACGACTCCCAAGTCTTTTTCCATGTCTGTGCTCTCGAGCGCCGAGTTTTTGAGGCTGTAGACGGCTTGGGGATTTCTGTGGCCGATGTGCATCACCTTGCACTTTTCGACATTGAACGGCATTTGCCATTTGTCTGACCACTCCCCGAGTTTCCTCAAGTCGGCTTGGAGTCTCTCGACGTTTTCCGCGTCTGCCACGTTCATACCTAGTTTGGTATCGTCGGCAAATTTGGAAATCCTCGCAGTTATGCCATCATCTATGTCGTTTACATAGATGATGAAGAGTAGGGGGCCCAGCACGGAGCCTTGGGGAACGCCGCTTGTTACCGGTAGCCAACCGGACTTTTGCCCGTTCACCACTACTCGCTGCCTTCGACTATGCAGCCAGTTTTCGATCCAGTCACCTACAGCTTCGGCGATGCCTAGCGCTCGAACCTTTTTCAGCAATCGGCGGTGGGGCACCTTGTCGAAGGCCTTCTTCAAGTCGAGGTAGATGACATCCACCGCCTTCTCCCGGTCGTGTTCGCTGAACACGAAGTGGAAGAATTCCAAAAGGTTCGTTAGGCATGACCTGTGCCGCCGGAACCCGTGTTGGGAATTCCTCAATAGGTGGTTGGACTCGACGTGCTGCGTTATTTTGTCAACCAGGATACTTTCCATCAATTTTCCTACTACCGACGTCAGGCTGATCGGCCGGTAGTTAGATGGCTCGCTCGCGTTACCCTTTTTGAATATGGGGGTGACTTCCGCGTCTCGCCAGTCCTTTGGCACGCATCCAGTCTCGAGCGATTTCCTGAAGATCGAGCAGAGATGTGGGGAGACCTCATCTCGCACTTCCTTCAGCACCCGTGGTAAGAAGCCATCGGGCCCTGGCGACTTGTAGCGGTTCAAAGCGTCGATCTTTGAACGCACTGTCGTCTCTTCGAAGTGAAATCTCTCCAATTGCTCTGAGCCTTCGTACTTGTCACGAGGCTCAGGGGTGGTGTCCTTCTCCTCAGTGAAAACTGACGAGAAGTACTTGTTGAGGATGGTCGCATTCGCTTCGTCACTGAGCTCTAGCTCACCATCCTCTTTCACCAAGGGACCGATCCGTCTACGTGTCGGCTTACGGCTGTTTACGTATCCGAAGAATTCCTTGGGGCTCTCTTTGCAGAGTCTCGCCACACGGACTTCTTCGGCGCGTTTCGCCACCCTTATCATGGACTTGACACTTCGGCATAGACTTTTGTAGTGCTCGAATTCTCCAGTGTTCTTCGCTTGGCGATAGGCGGTTTTTCTCTTCCGTAGGGTTCTCCCGATTTCGGGGCTGAACCACTTGGGTTGAGTAGCTCCGACTCGGCCGCGTTCTGATGGAATGAATCGTGACTGCAGGGCCATGAATGAGTTTTTGAAATTCTTCCATGGTTGCTCGACGTTGTCACTATCTTCCACCTCTATCGCTGCCACGCCAGCACGAAGTCCCGCGAAATTTGCCTTTCTGAAGTTCAGCTTGGCTGCAGCACGAGCTACTGCTTCGCGAGCTGGGACTCGAATGCAGAACCTGATGAGGCGGTGGTCGCTGCCACCTAGCTCCTCATCTACACTAACTTCCTCAATGATGTCATCCTCGGATGTGAGAACTAGGTCGAGGATGTTTGCACCTCGTGTTGGTTCTCTCACCCATTGAGTGAAGAATCCTTCATTTACGAAGTTAAGGAGCCGTATGTTGTCGATGCGGGTTTCTCTGGTTGCCCAGTCAACGTGAGTGTTGAAGTCCCCCATGACGATACTCACCCTGCCTTCAGTTAACTGATTCAGTTGATTATAGAGGTCCCTGTCTTGATCCTCCGTCGAGGATGGGGGTCTATAAACTGTAACAGTCCTGTACTTGGTGGTACCCAGCTCCAAGTCCACGCATAGGACTTCTTGGTGGGCGGTGGTGGTGCTGCTCGTTGCCGTGAATACACTTCTCACGTACACCACCACTCCGCCCCCCTCCTTCGCCAGCCGGTCTTTGTGGAAGATCTGGTAGCCCGGGATTGCGAATTCGCCCTCAAAGTCACGAACAGAGGTTCGAATCCACGACTCCGTGATGGCCACCAGATCTGGTTCTTCCGTTGCTACGAGGGCCACTAATTCCAGAAACTTGTTCCGGATGGACCTCGCGTTGAACAGAAGAACCTTAAGGGAGTTCCCGGCTGGTGGTCTCCCTAAGTTTGACCGTTTCCCGCCGCCTTTGGCTTGGCGGCAGGAACGGTCCTCCTTTCCCGAACAGACCGGACGCAGCGGTTAACCGTCTCCTGGATGAGGTTAGCCAGCATGGCTTTTCCCTTCATCGACAGGTGGGCTCCGTCCCTTTGGTAGAGGTCGTTTCCTACCAAAGAACGTCCGGAAAGGGTCCGCGAAGAAGACCCCTTCAGCTGTACAGAGGTCTCTCAACCTCTGGTTTACCAGCTCATTGCGACGGTATGTAATGGGGTTAGGGCTCCTCCGTGGAAGGATCCCGACAACGACCCTCCTCCTCGTCTTTAGTCCGCAGTCGTCGACTGCCCCCATGACGTTCTGGAGTATTGGTTCTGTCACCCCTGCTCCCCCGTTGCGGAAGTAGAGGTCGTTGCCACTAACCAGAATGGCAACTACTGAAGAGTCAGGAGTGGGACTCTTCTCCACCTCCTTTCTCAGTGCCTTATTACCCTTGCCGGGCAGGCACTTGACCTCCACTTTCTTTTGGAGCCGTGCTCGCAGGAACGGTTCTAGTCCTCGAGCCTGAGAGTCACCATAGACAGTGACCTCCGGTTTCTTGGACGCTTTCTCCTTCTTCCTCTCCACCTTCTTCCAGCCATCTGCCTTCGTGCTCTTTTCCTTCTCTTTCGTGTTTAAAGCTTCGCTCTCTTCTTTTTTCTTCTTTTCAATCTTCTCTTCTTCCCCTTTTCTGCTTCCTTCTATTCTTCTTCCTTTCTTGCTTCTTTCGCTTTCTCTCCTTTTTCTCATCTTCTGTGATGGGAGTTTTGGGGGTTTCTTGACGGCGGCTGCGTAGCTGCCATCATTGTCCCCTCCACTACCCTCAGCGGTCTTCTCCTCAGCCGTAGCGCTCGAGTCGTCACTCGAGTGCTTGAGGTCGAGTGCATTCTTTAGGAGGGCGACTTGGCTCTTAAGGTCGGCGATCTGCCCGTTGTACCTCTCCTCCATCTGGGCGATCTCCTTCCTCCTCCTTTCCTCCGCCTGCTCGAGCTTCTCCTCCAGAACGCAGAAGAGGCATCTGCTCGTTGGAGCGATGTCCCTGAAGTTGCCTTCCGGGAAGTCGATACACCAGCGTGTGCTTTCGCATTTTGGGCATTCGCTTTTTAGTGTTTGAGCGCCAGGCATTATTGTTATCACTTGTAGACCACTTGTTGAAAAAATTTTGGGGGGTGGTGATTTATCCTCGCGCGAGTCGCTCCCGCCTACCCTTCCTTCAGCTTTGGGACTTTTGGAGTGCAATCCGCTTTGGCGTTGCCGTCCAGCTAGTAGCGACTAGACTGTCGAGCCCTGGGCACCGTGGCTCCCAACCAGGCGAATGCACAGGGAGACAACAGTTTCATGCACCTTACTAACTCTTAATGACTGAAGTCGGAGCGGCCAGGATCTCTGGCGAGCGGTCAAGGGATATCGTGCTCGCTTTGAGAGACTCTACCCGGGGCTTTTAGTTGGCCTGGCAGCCAACCTGGTAACAAGGACCCGTCACCTCGGGTCGGTGCAACCACTGACACTAAGGAACGGTCACAGGGAGCTGGTCAGGCAATTGCACGTTAGGAGAAGGCTTAACGGGGCACTTAGCTCATCTCCATTAATCGCGCCCCGGCGCCTAGGATCCCTTCAGTCCTAGTCTCTCGCGACCTGTGAGCGTTAGATAGTGTTATTTATAGAGGTTCCAAAGCCTCTCTTCCCACACGGTATAAGGTAGCTGGTGAGGTCCTTACTATCAAATAGTATCGAAGTTTTTTGTTTTTTTTGTTTTGTTTTACATTTTATTTCAAGGTTGGGGATAGCGTAAGAAAAGGACGGAGTCATAGCGGCAAAGTGCCATTGAAAAATTTAGGAGGATGCAAGGAGACGCATCAAAGAAGTGGTAGAGAAGTTTGACAACCATTAGTCTGGATCCTACTACAGCTACCTTACTGGCATGGGTGACCCTACCGGACTAAAAGGCCCCCAGCTTAGCTAGCTTAACTCAGGCAGATCACGCAAGCTCTCTCACCGACGACAAGGTGGTTGTGTTGAGAGAGAGAGAGAGAGAGAGAGAGAGAGTCACAAGGAGTCACAAGGAAAAGAAGTACCCTAGAAGACCTTACGGTTCATACGAGAGGGTACTTGTTACGAGTCAGGGACTCGTGAGCCTGTCAGCGAACCAGGACTTTATCCAGGCGCCTTTTGAACTGCTCCACAGAGTCGCTGTTCACGACTTCTGGCGGAAGCGCGTTCCACTCGTTGCAGATACTGTAACTGAAGAAGTTCCCGCATCTGTCCCGGTGATAACGCGGCAGCTCAATTTTGTAGCCGTGGTTTCTCGTTACGCCCTCGCTTAGTTGGAACATGTCCCCGTTGCCTACGTGGTCAATACCTCGGAGGATTTTGAAGACCTCGATTAATTGACCGCGCCGTCTTCGGGTTTCCAGTGAGAAGAGGTTTAGTTCTTCTAGGCGGGCTTCGTAACTTTTGTGCCTGATCGAGGGGATCAGTTTGGTCGCCCTGGCTTGTACTCGCTCCAGTCGGGCGATGTCCTTCCGAAGGGATGGACTCCAAAACTGGACTGCGTACTCCAGGTGAGGTCGGACCAGGGAATTAAAGAGAGTGAGAACGATTTCCCTGTTCCGATACCCAAACTGTCGCTTGATATACCCCAAGATTCTCTGGGCTTTCTTCTCCGCCTCGATGCACTGCTTGGAAAACTTGAGGTCGCTGGTGATCACGACTCCCAAGTCTTTTTCCATGTCTGTGCTCTCGAGCGCCGAGTTTTTGAGGCTGTAGACGGCTTGGGGATTTCTGTGGCCGATGTGCATCACCTTGCACTTTTCGACATTGAACGGCATTTGCCATTTGTCTGACCACTCCCCGAGTTTCCTCAAGTCGGCTTGGAGTCTCTCGACGTTTTCCGCGTCTGCCACGTTCATACCTAGTTTGGTATCGTCGGCAAATTTGGAAATCCTCGCAGTTATGCCATCATCTATGTCGTTTACATAGATGATGAAGAGTAGGGGGCCCAGCACGGAGCCTTGGGGAACGCCGCTTGTTACCGGTAGCCACCGGACTTTTGCCCGTTCACCACTACTCGCTGCCTTCGACTATGCAGCCAGTTTTAGATCCAGTCACCTACAGCTCCGGCGATGCCTAGCGCTCGAACCTTTTTCAGCAATCGGCGGTGGGGCACCTTGTCGAAGGCCTTCTTCAAGTCGAGGTAGATGACATCCACCGCCTTCTCCCGGTCGTGTTCGCTGAACACGAAGTGGAAGAATTCCAAAAGGTTCGTTAGGCATGACCTGTGCCGCCGGAACCCGTGTTGGGAATTCCTCAATAGGTGGTTGGACTCGACGTGCTGCGTTATTTTGTCAACCAGGATACTTTCCATCAATTTTCCTACTACCGACGTCAGGCTGATCGGCCGGTAGTTAGATGGCTCGCTCGCGTTACCCTTTTTGAATATGGGGGTGACTTCCGCGTCTCGCCAGTCCTTTGGCACGCATCCAGTCTCGAGCGATTTCCTGAAGATCGAGCAGAGATGTGGGGAGACCTCATCTCGCACTTCCTTCAGCACCCGTGGTAAGAAGCCATCGGGCCCTGGCGACTTGTAGCGGTTCAAAGCGTCGATCTTTGAACGCACTGTCGTCTCTTCGAAGTGAAATCTCTCCAATTGCTCTGAGCCTTCGTACTTGTCACGAGGCTCAGGGGTGGTGTCCTTCTCCTCAGTGAAAACTGACGAGAAGTACTTGTTGAGGATGGTCGCATTCGCTTCGTCACTGAGCTCTAGCTCACCATCCTCTTTCACCAAGGGACCGATCCGTCTACGTGTCGGCTTACGGCTGTTTACGTATCCGAAGAATTCCTTGGGGCTCTCTTTGCAGAGTCTCGCCACACGGACTTCTTCGGCGCGTTTCGCCACCCTTATCATGGACTTGACACTTCGGCATAGACTTTTGTAGTGCTCGAATTCTCCAGTGTTCTTCGCTTGGCGATAGGCGGTATTTCTCTTCCGTAGGGTTCTCCCGATTTCGGGGGTGAACCACTTGGGTTGAGTAGCTCCGACTCGGCCGCGTTCTGATGGAATGAATCGTGACTGCAGGGCCATGAATGAGTTTTTGAAATTCTTCCATGGTTGCTCGACGTTGTCACTATCTTCCACCTCTATCGCTGCCACGCCAGCACGAAGTCCCCGCGAAATTTGCCTTTCTGAAGTTCAGCTTGGCTGCAGCACGAGCTACTGCTTCGCGAGCTGGGAGAGAGAGAGAGAGAGAGAGAGAGAGAGAGAGAGAGAGAGAGAGAGAGAGAGAGAGAGAGAGAGAGAGAGAGAGAGAGAGAGAGAGAGAGAGAGAGAGAGAGAGAGAGAGAGAGAGAGAGAGAGAGAGAGAGAGAGAGAGAGAGAGAGAGAGAGAGTCACAAGGAGTCACAAGGAAAAGAAGTACCCTAGAAGACTACGGTCCATACGAGAGGGGGTACTTGTTACGAGTCACGGACTCGTGAGCCTGTCAGCGAACCAGGACTTTATCCAGGCGCCTTTTGAACTGCCCCACAGAGTCGCTGTTCACGACTTCTGGCGGAAGCGCGTTCCACTCGTTGCAGATACTGTAACTGAAGAAGTTCCCGCATCTGTCACGGTGATAACGCGGCAGCTCAATTTTGTAGCCGTGGTTTCTCGTTACGCCCTCGCTTAGTTGGAACATGTCCCCGTTGCCTACGTGGTCAATACCTCGGAGGATTTTGAAGACCTCGATTAATTGACCGCGCCGTCTTCGGGTTTCCAGTGAGAAGAGGTTTAGTTCTTCTAGGCGGGCTTCGTAACTTTTGTGCCTGATCGAGGGGATCAGTTTGGTCGCCCTGGCTTGTACTCGCTCCAGTCGGGCGATGTCCTTCCGAAGGGATGGACTCCAAAACTGGACTGCGTACTCCAGGTGAGGTCGGACCAGGGAATTAAAGAGAGTGAGAACGATTTCCCTGTTCCGATACCCAAACTGTCGCTTGATATACCCCAAGATTTTCTGGGCTTTCTTCTCCGCCTCGATGCACTGCTTGGAAAACTTGAGGTCGCTGGTGATCACGACTCCCAAGTCTTTTTCCATGTCTGTGCTCTCGAGCGCCGAGTTTTTGAGGCTGTAGACGGCTTGGGGATTTCTGTGGCCGATGTGCATCACCTTGCACTTTTCGACATTGAACGGCATTTGCCATTTGTCTGACCACTCCCCGAGTTTCCTCAAGTCGGCTTGGAGTCTCTCGACGTTTTCCGCGTCTGCCACGTTCATACCTAGTTTGGTATCGTCGGCAAATTTGGAAATCCTCGCAGTTATGCCATCATCTATGTCGTTTACATAGATGATGAAGAGTAGGGGGCCCAGCACGGAGCCTTGGGGAACGCCGCTTGTTACCGGTAGCCAACCGGACTTTTGCCCGTTCACCACTACTCGCTGCCTTCGACTATGCAGCCAGTTTTCGATCCAGTCACCTACAGCTTCGGCGATGCCTAGCGCTCGAACCTTTTTCAGCAATCGGCGGTGGGGCACCTTGTCGAAGGCCTTCTTCAAGTCGAGGTAGATGACATCCACCGCCTTCTCCCGGTCGTGTTCGCTGAACACGAAGTGGAAGAATTCCAAAAGGTTCGTTAGGCATGACCTGTGCCGCCGGAACCCGTGTTGGGAATTCCTCAATAGGTGGTTGGACTCGACGTGCTGCGTTATTTTGTCAACCAGGATACTTTCCATCAATTTTCCTACTACCGACGTCAGGCTGATCGGCCGGTAGTTAGATGGCTCGCTCGCGTTACCCTTTTTGAATATGGGGGTGACTTCCGCGTCTCGCCAGTCCTTTGGCACGCATCCAGTCTCGAGCGATTTCCTGAAGATCGAGCAGAGATGTGGGGAGACCTCATCTCGCACTTCCTTCAGCACCCGTGGTAAGAAGCCATCGGGCCCTGGCGACTTGTAGCGGTTCAAAGCGTCGATCTTTGAACGCACTGTCGTCTCTTCGAAGTGAAATCTCTCCAATTGCTCTGAGCCTTCGTACTTGTCACGAGGCTCAGGGGTGGTGTCCTTCTCCTCAGTGAAAACTGACGAGAAGTACTTGTTGAGGATGGTCGCATTCGCTTCGTCACTGAGCTCTAGCTCACCATCCTCTTTCACCAAGGGACCGATCCGTCTACGTGTCGGCTTACGGCTGTTTACGTATCCGAAGAATTCCTTGGGGCTCTCTTTGCAGAGTCTCGCCACACGGACTTCTTCGGCGCGTTTCGCCACCCTTATCATGGACTTGACACTTCGGCATAGACTTTTGTAGTGCTCGAATTCTCCAGTGTTCTTCGCTTGGCGATAGGCGGTTTTTCTCTTCCGTAGGGTTCTCCCGATTTCGGGGGTGAACCACTTGGGTTGAGTAGCTCCGACTCGGCCGCGTTCTGATGGAATGAATCGTGACTGCAGGGCCATGAATGAGTTTTTGAAATTCTTCCATGGTTGCTCGACGTTGTCACTATCTTCCACCTCTATCGCTGCCACGCCAGCACGAAGTCCCGCGAAATTTGCCTTTCTGAAGTTCAGCTTGGCTGCAGCACGAGCTACTGCTTCGCGAGCTGGGACTCGAATGCAGAACCTGATGAGGCGGTGGTCGCTGCCACCTAGCTCCTCATCTACACTAACTTCCTCAATGATGTCATCCTCGGATGTGAGAACTAGGTCGAGGATGTTTGCACCTCGTGTTGGTTCTCTCACCCATTGAGTGAAGAATCCTTCATTTACGAAGTTAAGGAGCCGTATGTTGTCGATGCGGGTTTCTCTGGTTGCCCAGTCAACGTGAGTGTTGAAGTCCCCCATGACGATACTCACCCTGCCTTCAGTTAACTGATTCAGTTGATTATAGAGGTCCCTGTCTTGATCCTCCGTCGAGGATGGGGGTCTATAAACTGTAACAGTCCTGTACTTGG